>LPNX010960443.1:130320-185381 GCA_001517045.1 Pseudotsuga menziesii | reverse complement strand
TATATTCAAATGTGGTTCACAAACCCCTTAGTGGGGTTGCTACGTCCATGAGAAGAAATCATAGGGGGCCCACCTAAAGGGGCCTCACCTTGTTCTCTCTGATTATGGAGCTAACCTGATGGGGACATCAAGTGAGGCAGTTATATAACAATGTATGGCCACCCAAGGATTTGACCCTGAGACCTTTTGCTCACAACTTGCAACAACACTCAACCACTTGAGCTAGCCCACCAGGCTATATATATATAGGAGTTGTCTAACAAAGACGATTTTGACTTTCCAATAGATGTTTGACGGAATATATCATTTCAAAAATGGAGAAATCATAAGATTTCATTTCTTAGAATATAGTTTTGATTGGAGAAATGAATTCAACACACCCAAAACCCCTGTGGAATTAGAAGTATACAATTTAAATTGTTTATTTTTGGAATTAAAAAATTTCCAACTCGATTTTGGGAAAATATAACTGGAAAACGAAGATGAAATCATCTATTTTTTAGACTATTGTTGTGTGTGTGCGCGCTTGCGCATGTGTGCGCACACGTGCACACAAAATGATTATATCATCATGCAATCAACACCATCAAGCTAATACTAGATTATTTCTTGTGTCTGTTTAGAGTTATGAATATAAACTATGTGAATGATAAGGTAGACCTCCCACAACCCATTATGCATATTTATATCTCTACTTATTATCACCAAATATACCTATGATTCATCTAGTACTTATATGCTATCATATATTTAGCTTGCCTAGCGTCTTTTACCATCATTTTGATTTCTTGTGCATTGTATATATCCTTATTGTAATACGATGAATATATACAAGTAACAATATTATATTGAATACGTATACTATAACACACACATTATAGTTTTATTTATATATAATACAACGTATCTACATTAACAAATAAATAAAAACATATAACAAACCCAATAAAGATACATATAATACAACAATAAAAAAAACATATAAAAAAATCCCAAGAAAAAGTCACCTCTCCCATGGGGAGGTTTCCATGCAACTTTCACCACTTCTCGGTAATGTGAGGAAGAAATCCTACTTTCTTGTGTTATTTATCCTTTTTTCTTTATGGCTATGAAGTGTGAAGGGATAGTTTATATATAGCACAAATCCATTTCAAATCTTACAGGTGGAATTATCTAGGGAGGAATATTGAGGGCTAGTAGAAGTGTTATTTAGATGGAGCCCCTAATTCTTTATCCTCATCTCTCTCGAACAATATTCAATGCTGACTCCAGGAAGGTGAGTTCAAGTTCCTCTGCTTCCAATTGTTTCTTTAATTTGAATATGAATACTATAGGAACCCGTTGTCTGACTTCTTTATGAAAGACGGTATTTTTTATTTAAAAGTATTGTTAATACAAATGTGGTTATCTCTTTCCCTTTGCGGTTAATTTCTTGGAAGCTTACCATTGGGGTTTGGGTGGTTATCGGGTTCACCTTCCCAACATGTAACTCTCAAAGTGAATAGGGGATTTTATAGTTTAAGACTATTCTTAAACATCTTTGTTGCTCTTAGGTTTATTATGTTTGCCAAATTTTGGGTTGAGTTCCCTTAAGGGTCCTATGTTTCCTTCTTTCCAGTTAAGAGTTTGGTGAAATTTAGTCTCTATCTTGTTCTTCCATTTGATTTTGAGTTGTTCTTTCCCTTTTGTTGGTCGTAGGAAAAGTTAGGCAAAATTTAGCCAGAATTTTGCTTGGGAAGAAAAACAATATTGTTGTAAGACATAAAAGATATGGGATGGAAGAGGAACTGCAACATAAAAGAGATGCGACGGAAGAGTGGCCACAGAAGAAGGATTTGCAAAAAGAGAATCTGCGACGAATGAAACCATGACAGAAGAAGAGCATAGCAGTCAAAAGGACAACTCGACTGATCATGGGTAATGAGTTAGTTAGAATAAAGCATAATTTTGGTAATAAAAATCATTGTATTTTGGGTCGATAGTGCCTATTTTCAGTTGTAACTAAATGTACGAGAATAGAAATGACAACATGTCAGCTAATAGAAAAGAGTCATTTGATTAGGACGGGTAGAATCTTATAAAAGGGAAAACCCAAGTTGTGTGTGGAACTGAAGTTGGTTATTGATTGTTTGTTAGATAAGAGAAGATGAGAGACGATTAACTAGAGGAAGGATCCAAGATGTGTGTGGATCGACAGAGGAGTGAAGGAGAGAGGAAGTACTTAAACCTACAACCCGAGAGCATGCGAGGAGATAACTATGTTTAAATTGTAAAGAATACCTAGAGAATAATCTACAAGCCGAGTGCACAAACAAAAGGTGCTAATATATTTCTCATGCCAGATGAAGAGCGCCTTTGTGGTTTTTCATAGATAGGTTTCCACGTTAACTGTTGTCTGTGTGTGTAATTGATTAATGTGCTTATGTCTATTGCATGTATGTTGTAAATAAGTAAATCTAAATGTGTTGCTCTGGAATTGTTTAAGAAGAATCCCTTGTATGTGTCTATCACACTATTTATTGAATGAAAAGATAAGGCATAAGAAGTATAAACCTTGGATTTAGTTGAGCGTTGTGGTAAGGTACAAGTAGAGCATAAATCCCCACCTCACTACAAAAACCTAGTTATGGCAGTTCCACATAAGGATATCTCGGCTGAGATTGCATCTGCATCATAGGTGTTGCTGGCTGAGTCTTGATTTGTTAGGCCAATATCTGGGTCTTTGTTGATGACTGAGGATTTGAACCTGGGTCGAACGGAGGAGAAAGGACAACAAATGGTTCAGTTTCAGGGACCGTAAATCATTTTAGCGGGGATATGTTGTGGTGCCCAACGAAGCCATAAATTCATGATTGGGTGGGTTTTAAGGCAATATAATTTGTACAAAAAGAAAGTGAAGGATCTCGATTGAATCTAACTGAGTGGTTGGAACGATACCTCTATATAAATATTCATGAGATTTTATTTTGTGAATTTCATGTTTTATTGTATGAGTGGTTGTTGAGGATAACAACCCAGCGGAGAAACTTTCAAAGGGGAGAATCGATAGATTGGAGTCCTCAGCTGATTCAGCGGTTGAAAAGTGTTAGCAACCGCATATATAGGGCAGTTGAGTTTTGCATTGATATTATTTTGGAAGGATACATCACTGGAATTGTTGTTGACATGACATAATTGTATAGTGAGGCAGAAAGAATTTTTTCCCAAGGATCTAGAGGTTGTTATTTGAAGTCTTTAAAGGTTTGGATCAAAACGCTTGTATACGAGAAAGGGGTATTAAGAATGGAATCTGAAGAATTAGGATTTATGCATAGAGACCTAGGATATGTCACAATATAAGTTCAAGAAAAATGGAGCAGAATAAGCTGAGATGTTACTTGCTGATAGTGAGACTAGAATAGAAGGTCAATGTCTAAGAAGTGGAAGAAGATTTCGGTTGAGAAAGAGGAGAAGGAATGCAGCTAGAAGAAAAACTTGTAGCATGACCAGAACAAAAGACTACAATTTGGCATTGCACTTTGATGAAGGTTCTTGCCATGAGGAAGAGGGATACCATCATATTCCTGAAAAAGAGGAGGAAGAAGAAGCTCCAGATCCAGAGTGCGAGTACACAATACCCACTACCCCGCGTACATCTCCGAAGGTAAGATCTAGAAACTCATCTCCCAATGGGTTTGTTAATCAAAGTAACAGTAGTCGTGGGAATAATAGACAAGGGATTCCCACTAGCCAAGCAGTTCCTAGAATGAATATAATAGTTGGGAGTGATATTAAGTTACCAATATTTAATGGAAATGGGTTAGAAGACCCTAATAAACATTAGTTTCTATGTGAATATGTGTGGGACGTGGAATAGATCCAAGATGAAGCCATCAAGAAGGATCAAATGATCACAATCCTTAGGGGTCAAGCATTGCATTGGTACATGAAATTCTTCGTGGTTCTGACAGGATCCCACATAAAACATTAGATTAAATTCAAGCAAGACTAATTAATGAATTCAGGAATCCCAAATCTGATGTGCAGTGCATTACAAAGATTAAAGAAATTAAACAATTTCCTACAAAATTTGTTTCGGATTTTGACCAAATATTTAAGACGTTGATGGCCAAATTAGGTTTCTAGATCTTAAATGTTCAACACAAAGAATGGTTTATTGCAGCATTGTTGGCGCAAATCCATATCCCATTGATGTAGCAAAATATTGTGTCGTGGATTGAAACTCTCAAATTGGAAATGAAATTGGAATCCTCACATGTTGGAGAGACTAGTGCTAGAATGATGCAAATCCAGTCGCAACTAGCCAAGCTTACACTAAAAATTCAAGATATTAATAAAGGGGAGGAAGTATAAGAAGAGCTCTGCTATACCATATGCAGAACAAAGGGGCATCGAAAAGACAATTGCCCGACATATATGAATGTCCTATCGGGAGAACTAAGCCAGATAAATACACAAGGTATGCCTTGGTGTAGAATATGCCAAACTAGATGCCATCGATCAGAAGAGTGTTTGTACTTACAAAATATTGTAAGTACACCATCCAGTTTCTACTGCAAGGTTTGTTGATCAATAGGCCATGATGAGAAATATTGCAGGGAATATCAGTTGTTGCAGGAGAGAACAACTGATACTTATTTAATCGAGAATGGAAAACAATTACAAGATGAGTAGACTCAGCTTCAATATCCACCTGTTCATCATCCTTGGAACCAGTATCCACAACAACAATACCCTCAAGCCAGAGGGGGTGGAAATTTTAGAGGCCAAGGACAAGGATGAGGATTTGAATCCGGGACAGGCCAAATTATATGTTATAATTATGGGAATCCCGAACATTTTGCTAGGGAATGAAGTATGAAAGATCTCCCAGAATCATGACAATGGGTACACATGACCTCGAAAGTAATGATGTTTGGTCCATATGACCCTATGAAGTGGAAAGGATACCTAGAAGGATTAATGATGTGTCCACCATGTAGCGATGATGTGAGGAAGTCGTAATACCCTTTGCAGAAGTGATCAAGAAGGTAAGAGTTTGTTGATGAAACCTTGATGTTGACATTAGCCCTTTGAAGCAACTCTTGAAGTATGGAAGTCCTAACTTTTAAGGAATGATGCGACCACCAAGAATGATGATGGGGAAAATCCCTAACTCCCCTTTGAGAAGATATGAAGATCAATAAGGTAAGTAAAGACCCATGATAAATCCTTGATGTGGGGTATTGACCCATTCAAGCACCCCTTAAAATATGGATATCCTAAATTTATGGATAAGTGAAACGTCAACCCTAAAGCAAACTAAAGACAACTTGGAGGTTATAAATAGGATATGAGACTTCTCACTTCATCATCAATGAAGCTCTTGAAGTCTCTCTTCTCAATTACACAATTCTTGGAGAAAAAGTCCAAACTTTTATGGAGGAGGAAACGTGGAAATTTTTGGGATCATTTTTGTTCTTTGGTGAAGATTGATAAAATTATCTTGACTTTCTCATATGATATCGGAATTACAAACTTATTGGGTTGTTGGAAATATTTTTGGGGTTGTGTGGTGACATGATATTGGGTTTCTTTTGGTAAAGGAAATGGTGCATTATTAGGGTTTCTCTCATGTTTCTTCATGTTGGAAAAAATGTATGTTTCTTACATATGGGTCTCTCTTGTGAAGGTACATGATTCTCATGGATTAGGGTCCAACTTGTTATCTTGCATGTGGTATGAATCTTATTAGAGATTATTTATTTGTGAATGTCAATAAAAAGTAAATGACTTCTATGAATTTATTTTTGGTGTTATGGGAGTCATTTACTTTTGATTGACATTTACGTAACAATCTAATCAATTTAATATGAATCACTTCAACCTTGCTCAAACATTGAAATTAATATCTTACAATCTAAATCCCAATAAATATTAAAATTAAATACATCTAATTAAGCAAAATGAACATTTAATATAATACACTTTTATTCATAAATTAATGTATAGTTAACCCAATAACCTCAATACAAAGAATCATAATACAATTAATCATGTAGTTTAAATAATGAATCTATATTTGAGTAATATTAGCGTATGCACACAAGGTATGTATGTGTAGCTAATACATACATAGCCTGGCATGTACTAATAATAGCATGATGAACCTCTAATGCATAGATCATATCCATGATAAGTAAGCATGGAAGGCGACAATTTAGAAATCACATTATCTAACAATATTTACTAACTAGATCACAACAACACATCGACCAAGCTAACTAGATCACAATTACTAACTAGATCACAATTATTAACTAGATCACTACAACGACCAAGCTTCCCCAGCATGCACACACTAGTCATCATCACACACCTTGGGGAGCGTGTCATAGCACAACCCTCCCATGACTCCGGGTTTTGGATGTTAAACAGTGGGTAATGCCTCCACCCCTCCTATGGAACAAGGGTCAACACCATCCATAGTCATATTGTGTTTCTATTGTTGTTCTTATGGATTCATCATCGAATAACCGGTTTGGGTAGTTGAGTTTCCTGAAACCTCGCACCTGTCCACACATCATGATAATAAACCAATACTCATATAGTACGATAATGCATCACTTGTATACCATTTATCTTTTGGAATTCATACTGTCGATGTACTTCCATTTTGTATGGTTTAGCTATCCCTTAGCTATTATGGACTTGTTTGTTAGTCTCATAACAAAATGTTGTGCAATATCATACAATCATAGACATGTCTACATATTTCATTAATACTAACGACAATGTAATCATTTTTGTATCATGCATTTGGAATCATAATTATTTATTTGACACATAGCTTTAAATTGGTATCCATGTACCATCCTATATTAAATTTGCATGATAGAGACATAATCAAAACATGAACATAATTCATATTTAACATCATGCACATATATATAATTTCCACAAAATATTACATGAGTCCACAGTGTTATCAACTGACAAAGTTCCACAATAATAAGCAAGTACAAATAGTCCATGATAATTCAACCGGTTAGGTCAAAACATGGCATTACAAAGGGGTTCTAGGCTTGATTGATGTGGTTCAACGTAACATTTTAGCTACCAAGTTCGTGGTTCAGTGCTTGGTGGGTTGAGCACCATGGCAATGATATAGGCCTTTCCTGAGTGCACACTGTGGAAAAAATTCAACTGAATGAGTCGAGCAATGTTATGGAAGAATCATAGAAAAATAACAACTAAAGCAGGAAACAAACCATATCGACAGAAAGTCTGCGCACAGATAATATGCAATAATTTGAACCAATTCTATTATTATTTCTTCTCTATGAAGGTTGGTTATCTGTTATAATAATCTACATGTTTATATAGAATGTTGAGACGCTTGGGTGACTACCTATTACGTTCAGTTACAAGAAGTTATAATGGTTCGGAAGTTCAACTACCGCAGATGACTGGAAGATAGAGATCTTTCGTCGATGTTCAACAACCGTAGGTGTCGACAAGGCATGCCAAGATGTTGTATGTCAAACGTGAAACCTATCGAGGTTTGTCGAGGTCGATTGTTGATCTAGATGGATATTAATGGCCACCCACCTATTCCATTAACTCAAAACAATTGTCCACTGCGGCAGTTTCCTAGTTTTTCTTTTTCTAGGGTTTTCCAGGTCCCAAACTTTTGGGGTTATTTTGAGGCCCTAAACGATGTTTTTTGGCGATTCGTGGGTGGGGGCGAGGGAAATGGTTTCGTTTGGCATACATTTGGTCCCATTTGAAAGTTTTAAATCTTGGATAGACCTTTTCAACGACCTATCAAGCTCCCAAATCGGAGATCGTATGCAAAAGTTATGACCCCGGGAGTTATCTGTTTAGCTAACCACCTTGGGGCCGCAAAATTTATGACGGTTCATCTTATAGGGTTATGTTTTGGAATTTTTAGGTTATAACCCTCATTATTAACTATAAAGAGGCCCCTTTGGCCTCATTTTGTATTCAACTTGGCAAGGATGAGTGTAGCAGCCACATCTCTTCTTAGAGATAGCTACCACCATTCTAGCTTTTGTATTTACAGTCTGTTCTATTTCCTCCATTTAATAGAATATGTGTTTATTGTATCTATGTTATCTTTGCAAAATGTGTGCATCTATGATGCTATATCTACTATCTTATTTCATTCCCACATAAATCTGGATCAATTGTGTCGAGGTTCGGACTTGTCGAAGTCGATGTTGAACCAGTCAAAGTAGTCGAAGTGCTAGACTTTGTTGAAGTTCGACAAAATGACAAATATTGATTGGATCATTACTCCTTCCTTAAGAAACAATGGTCTCCATTGTGTATTTATTTTGGTGAGGAATCTTGTTGGCTACTTCAATAGCAGAGTACTATTTTCCTTATGTGAGGAGTTGTCCAGCTTTAGCCACTTAAAACAAGGGAATGGAGTTTGTCCTTATATGGCGTATGCGTTGTCCCACAATGGTGTCGCAAAGAAGAGGTTCCTGAACATATGGATGGATGTATTCAGGTTCTATTGTCTGCAAGTTGTTATGTTCCAACAATGGTGCATGGTATGGTTGAAGTATATCTACATTAAATATTGGATGCAGGCCAAGGCATGCAGGAATGTCGAGCTAAAAAGTGTTTTCTCCAATCTGTTTAATGATACTATATGGACCATATCGCAAAGGTTTCAGCTTTTCGTATGGACCGGTGAAGCACTCCTTATTTATATGTAACCATATCTTATCCCCAATTTGGAATGAATGAGGAATACAATGCTTATCATGTCCGTCCTTATCTTTTGCATTAGCTCATTGAAACATTTATTGTGCTTGCTTCTGGATGTTGTATATTTGATCTTGGAACTTTATTGCTTTCTCAACTTCTCATCCTTCGAAGTCGGTGTCATTCGACTATGTTGAGGAACTAATCAAATCGATAGGCATCAAGGTTTGAAATCCATAACAGATCTCAAATGGACTCTTGCCTGCAAAATTGGGTTGAGCATGATTGTAGATGTGTTTTATGTATGGAAGGTTCCCATCCCATGTTCGACAATGCTTGTGGTTGTACATACGAAACAGTTTCCCTACCAAGCGATTCATAAGTTCTATCTGTCCGTCTGTCTGTGGATGGAAGGATGTCGACAAAGAAAGTCTCGTATCGAGCTGTTGCCAATGAGTTTTCCAAAAAGTGCTAACAAATCTAGCATCTCTATCGGAAATAATGGTTGTTGGGAGGCCATAATGTTTCCACACATGTTCGAAGAAGAGATGAGTAGCCTGTTGTGTTGTCATAGTTTTCTTGTATGGTATAAGTATATCCATCTTGGAAAATATGTTGACTACTACTAAGATCATGTCATGTTGATGTTTGGTAGTAGGATATCCCATTAAGTAGTCCATAGAAATAGATTCCCATGGTCGACTAGGAACTGGTAGGGGTGTGTACAGTCCTTGTTGTCAATTCGGCGGTTTAGCAATGCCACAAACCACGCATAATCCGATGTACTAGTTGACGTCATATTTAAATGAAGGTCAGTAAAAATAATTTTGGAAGATAACAAGTGTTTTTGCAACTCCAAAATGTCATGTAGTCTTGTTGTAGTGCAAGTCTCAAATGAGCTTCCGTCGGTGCTCACTGGTCGATACACAAAGTTGTCCAAGCTTGTATAGTAAGGTGTCCTTCAGGAAGTAGTCGGTAGTAGACAATGTGTCGTCTTGGAGCTGTCGATAAATTGTGGAGAACTCACAGTATACTGAATACAATTGTTCCAAAGTAGTGGTGTTGTAACCCTGCATACTCATTACTGTAGACATTACAGTAATGGGTGGTCGACTGATACAATCAGCTGCGACATTGGATTTGACTTTCTGATATTTAATTACGAACTAAAACTGTTGCAGGGAATTAATCCACTTGAGTTTTCGAGTTGTCTGTAATTTCGACTAGGATGGGGCGAACTACAAAGGTTTATGGTCAGTGAGGATGATTGTTTACTTGCCAAGAATGTAGTGTCTCCATTGCTTAAGAGATTGCACAATGGCGTACAATTCTTTTTCATATGTTTAATACCTTCTAACAGTGTTGTTGAAAGTTTAGGAATGAAATGCGAATGGGTGACCTGACTAAGTGATCACTGCGTCAAGAGCATAGTCCGATGCATCCATCTCAATCTTAAAGGGCTGATGCAAATCAGGTAACACAAGCATTGGTTTAGTACAAAGCTTGCTTTTGAGTTGTTCAAAAGCTTGTTTTTGTGTCAGTGTCCATTTGAAGAAATTTTTCCCATTGCCTTTAGTCAACTGATTCAAAGGCCATGTGATATGACTAAATCCAAGTATGAACCGTCGATAGAAATTCGCCAAACCAAGAAAACTTCTCAGTTCAATAATGTTTTAAGGAATGGGGGCCAATCTTTGAGGATCTATACTTTTTCTGGGTTGACATGAATTCCTACATAGTCAATTGCATACCCCAAATATTTGATGATGGTCATCGCAAATGAGCATTTGTATATGTTTAGATATAGTTGATGTTGCTGGAGAGTGTCGAAGATGTCTAACATGTTCTTCCCATGATCAAATGAAAATCGAGCTATCATTGAGATAGACAATGACACACTTGTCGATGAAAGGTCGTAGAAGGATGTCCATATATCTCATGAAGGTTGTAGGTGCATTGGTTAAGCTGAAAGGTATGACTAACCATTCAAACAATCCTTCCTTGGTATTGAAAGTCATTTTGCATACATCGATGGACTCAATCAAAATTTGATGATATCCCAACTTGAGGTCGAGCTTCATAAAGAAATTAGCACCTTTCAGACAATCGATGAGTTCGTCTATCTTTGGAAGAGGGTATATGTTGTTTACTGAAATTTTGTTGCGAGCCCAATAGTGGATGCACATGTGCCAAGTCCCATCTTTCTTTGGAACTAGGATGACTGTAATTCCACAAGGATAGGAGCTGGGGCAGAAGTGACCTTTGTTGATCAAATCCTATATTTTTCTGTGAATCTCTTTGTTCTCGAGAATGGATCTTTTGTAAACAGATGTGTTAGGTAATGAAGAACCAGGTTCAAGTTCAATGGAATGTTTTAATTGACAATGCAAAGGTACTTCGTTCGATTCCTGAAATATGTTTCAGTAATCCTCAAGAATGTGGTTGATCTATTGCTATTGTCAGGAGTTGCAGTCTTCCTGGAATGTTGAGGCTTTATCGTAATTAATGCAAACTTTTGAGCATGATTAATAAGCTTCTTTGTTTGTTTGGCAGTTATCATAGCAATTGTTGATGTGGGTTGTCACTTTGGTATGTTGTCCCATTGATTCTGAATTTTGACAATCACCTTCTGAGGCTGTGACCGATATGTACCGTGTCGATCCCATAGGTAAGGTTTCCCAAACAAGTTGTTAGCTACGGAAAGAGGTGCCACATCACATAGTACTTCATATTTAAAAGGCTTAATAAATTAGGCGAGTCTTCATTGGAGTGTGATTCTTAGTTCATGTCCATCCTTCATCCAACCGATATTGTAAGGCTGAGGATGTGGAGTGGTGACAAGACCTAATTTCTTCACAAGATCTTCAGAAACAAAGTTCTTCTGGCTACCATGATCCATAATCAGATGTAACAGATTTTTTTGAACCCATATCTGAGTATGGAATAGGCGCTCTCATTCCTCCCCATCGATGACAGTCGAGGTTGTCGGAGTGGTCTAAGTTGAAGCCAAGAGGGGTGATGCATATGGATCAAATTCTACCAAGGTTCTGTCAGACAAGTCGAATGTCGACAATTTTTCCAAAAATGTGTTTCGAGCTTTGCATTCTTATGTATCATGCCATGCTGAATTGTGATAATCACACCATTTCCCGGTAGGATCTTGTTTGTTGCGATCCTTGTTGTCTTTCTGAAATTTCTTCTTGCTTTAGCGGAGTCAGCTGAGAAGGGAGCTTAAACTTGTCGGAGTTGGCTGTTGACTTCTTGTCAGATGTTCGACCTGTTTGCTTGTTCATGAAATGTGCTTTTCCTTTTTCTTTAGCTTCAAGCTTTTCGGTGTAATAAAATGCATTCGTAAGTGTACTGACAGTCAAAAATTCCATCTCTTACTGAATGTATGGGGAAAAATCAATGACGTACTTTAGGACAAGCAATTTCTCTTCTTCTTGGACGCCAAGTCTATCCATGAGTGGATAGAACTTGCCAGTGTAGCTCTGCACAGACTGGTATTTCCATTTCTTTAGCTACTGCCACTTCTTATACTGTTGTTCAATATATTAGGGCAGGTAGATCTCCTTTCAAGCATATTCGACAAATTTTACCCATGTGTCTATGGGGTTGCCTTCTTTTTCCATCTTTGTCGATAAATTTTCCCACCAATAGTGTATGGAGGTTGACATCTTCAAGGATGCAATGGTGATCTTTTTCTCTTTAGAGAGGTTATTCACTGAGTAGTATGCTTCTAGTTGTTGTACCCAATTATCGACGGATTCCGCACCAATATTGCCTTCAAGATTCGGTATGTCCATATTCATTTGCACTTTGAAGGGGTTGATTTTATTGGAGTGAGGTCGCGTCAAGGATTCCCCGGAGTTCGAAGAAAATTGTATGAGAATCTCATTGAACTCGGTGAACACTTCGGTTCGCTGGCAAGCTAGTGCTTTTTCTCTGTGTTGTTATGTCTCATCAATTGCATGTCTATTGTCTGCTTCTTCGGCCATCTTTTCTGAAGTCGAAGGAAGTGTTTTCTTGTGTTGTTGAGTTTGCGAACGTGTTTGAACATGCATAAGTTAAATGACTTCGATGAAGTGTTGATGTAACTTAAGATTCTGAACAAAATCAAGCTCCAATACCAATGATCCAGGCCGTGTCCAGGTTCATGTTGGGGACAACATTCGACTGAATGAGTCGAGCACCGTTATGGAGGAAGCATAGAAAAAGAATAAGTAAAGAAGGAAACACACTGTATCGCCAGAAAGTATGCGCACAGACAATATGCAATAATTCGAACCAATTCTATTATTACTTATTCTCTATGAAGGTTGGTTGTTTGTTACAATAATGTACATGTTTATATAGAATGCTGAGACGCTTGGGTGATTACTTGTTACGTTCAGATACAAGAAGTTATAATGGTTTGAAAGTTCAACCATCTTAGATGACTGGAAGACAGAGATATTCTGTCCATGCCGACATGGCATGCCAAGATGCTGTATGTCGAGCCTGAAACCTGTCAAGGTTTGTCAAGGTAATTGTGCCGAGGTTCGGAATTATCGAAGCTAATGTTGAACCTATCGAAGTAGTCGAAGTGCTAGACTTTGTCGAAGTTCAACAACATGCCAACTGTTGGTTCTATTAGGCAGGTTCTCTTCATACATTGGATTCTCTCAGTTCAACATCATGGATGAATGTGGGGGGATTTGGCATGTGGAATCATCTCTTTCCCCTCATTGTTTCAAGTCATTGGTTCTATTTTGTTCAGAATTATTTGGACAACTTGGAGGTTGGTTGCTAGTTTAGTCCATTAGAAGTGGGAGGTCATTCGAGTTGCGTGGGACATTGCATTATGCTTGATTTGGAATTTGAGGGATTAGAGGAGGTGTGTTGAAGAGTTTCCTTGTTTCAATCATGTGAGTTGAGTCAGAAGGGTACATTTCACTAGTGATATCTATGGGATGGTGGAACTCATGCTTGGAAGGAGTGGAGACCATTTGCATAGGAGTTTGGGATCCTTGTTTTATATCTTCCCTCGTCATGGAGATGTGTGCTTTTCTTTCGAAGTTAGAATTGTAAACACTGAAAAATGGGATGCCTGGGTCATTTTGGCGATAATGGTAGTGGTTGTTTAGAGTCCCCTTACTAAAGTATGACTCATGCTAATTGTATTTTATTTTTTGATAGCTCCATCCTCTTTCACGTGTTCTCAATGCAAGATGGACTCTGTCAAATACCAAGGTTCGCTGGATATGTCATCTTCCTAGTGTCTCGTCGGTGTGGCTTTCCTACAAGCTATGAGTTTTTGCTTGGTTGGTTATCTATCATGGTAACCCTTCAAAGGCTAGGTTGGCCAATTTGGGCCTATTAGATGGGTTTTGTCTAGGATGCTAGAGGTTAGATACATTTAAACACATATTTTGGGATTGCAAGTTATCTAGGTAGTGTTGTAGTGTTGTGGAGGATCAACAGTCTACCTCTTTGCTTAGAAATATTTACTAGAGGGTTGCTTTGTTTTGTGATATTTATTATGTTGTACAGGAGTTCCTCATTGTTCTATGGCATTGTCTAAGGATTTGTGCTTTGTTTGTGCTTTGGAATCTCAGGTGCAAGTATGTGTTTGATTAAGAGAATAACTCTATTTTTGCTTTCGTTGCGTTATGGAGGGATGAGGTATGCCATCAGTTACTTTCCAAGTACGCATTGTTAATCAAGGATGCCAAATAGATGGACCCTATTGTATATTTTGATTTCATTTCTGCATTAGTGATTCTTTGGAAGAGGTTTTCTTAGGCTTTGTATATACCCTTCCACTGTTAAGTTTTTTGTTTGTAAATATGTTTATGTGAATATAAGAAGTATTATTTCAAAAATAAAAGAGATAGTAAGATTCACCAAGGTTTCTATACTTTCAAATAGATACGGATCCTTAAAATTTTCCTTGAACTAGGGTCAATATATTGCTAAGGTTCCTTAATCTCAGGCTTGTAGGCCAAGCGGAAAAGGTATTTTCTTCTGGAGAGATATTTGACATTTTGAGCCTTGGACATGGAAGGATTGGAGATTGTTGGCTTGCTAGAAGGCTCTTATGTTGTTTGATATGCCGATTATCAACGAAATTACCGGGTTGCTTCCTTTTGAAGCATTTTATAATTTAAACATTGATATGTAGGGCCTTAGGTAGCGAGATTGGGGTGAAAGCTTGGGAAATAGATTCAGTAGTATGACTCCAAAAAGCTACACTCCCTTTTCCATATGAAGCATCACTTGTCTCATACTTGAATGCTCAATGTGCCTCCTTTGATCTTGAAAACATGCGGATTCATAGGCTCCATAGCGTTTTCTCTCTTCTTCTTAGCCACAAATTACGGGTCTTAGCATGGCTCGTTAGCTATGAGGGGATGCCATATAAAGCTCTTTTGGCTAGAGTGGGCTCATCAATGGTCTATGCTTAGTGTGTGGTTGTCCAAAGAACGAGAATCACATTTTTTGGGATGGTAATTTTGTCAATAGTTGTTGGAAATATGTCCAGGATCAACACTCACTCTTGTTCTAGGGGCAAATTTATCAGTGAGCAACATTGTTGGGAGACTCACGCTACATAGTGCTTTCTGCTTCATTGGGATTTTGCATTACTCTTTATACAATTTAGAGGTTAAGATGCAAATTTTCCTTTTCTAATGAGGTTAAGTTGCTTCATTTGTTTTGTAATGTTTGGTGGGAAAAGATATGTTTGCAAATGGTTTTCTATTGATCAAATATGCTAAAGAATTAGAAGCCTCAACATATTTTGGTTTTATTTTGTCCGTGGTAAGGCTAAGAAAGAAGATATAAGTCATATTTTTGAATAATACCCTATTGCTTCTATCATTAGTTTTGTAACTATATTTATTTTAATATAAGACATTTAAAAGGTTATTTTATAAAAAGTATCATTCTGTGTCAAGTGGGTTTGTCATGATACTCAATAATATATTACGAGTCTTGATATGATAAAGTAACAGGTAATAAAGATAACACGTGTCAAGTGACAAATTAAGATAATGTTAATTGTTGTTGGTAGTTAGGGCTAATTAGGTAGAGCAATTACCTAAATCACAGTAAAAGGATGTAATTGTATTGTATCAAGGACAGCATAATGAATAATATACTTCTTATTATGTATTTCTCATGAATAATATACTTCTTTTTAGATCAATTAGGTCTAGCTCAAGCGGTGGATTTTTTTTTGAAGATGAAGACACGCGTAGATTTGAAGTTGTTTCTGAGTACAGAACGTACTCCTTGACATCAGGTGGTAGCTGCGGTGGACGCTTGGATGGGAGACCCTGGTGCGCGATCTATCATTTAAGTTGTTTGATGGGGAATATCACGAAGGGTACCTTTTTCTTCATTTTCTGGTGGATCATTTACATTGATTGTCAGGTCTTCGATTGATTGCTCGGATCCTTTTACCTTTGTATTGACACGCTGGTTTTGATTTGATATGTCACTCCGTCCGATGAAATGCCTCTAGCTCGTATGCCACTGGGGGTGGAGAAGATATTAAAATATGGTAAAGATGTTGAAGCGAGGGTTACCGAGTTTCATTCTGTTGAGAGGTGTTTGCTGGGGGTTATGGGTGTTCCTTTGCAGAGTGTGGAGGTTGTTGATTCCAACCCTTCGAATTCTTGTTCGAATGTTGGTGGTGTAGATGGTAGGAGGTCTAGTTTAGCCATTTGTCCTCTGGTTTTTGCGTGCACATTTGATGACGTTGAATTGGAAGGAGGTGTGAGATGCCCTGTGCATTGTGCGGTTTCTGAGGATTTTTCTCTGGTTAGTGATAAGCTTTCGTTGGGGGTTTTGAAAAAGAGCTTAAAAGATGGTAAAGATGTTGAAGTGAGGGTTACTGAGGTTCATTCTGTTGAGAGGTGTTTGCTGGGGGTTATGGGTGTTCCTTTGGAGAGTGTGGAAGTTGTTGGTTTCAACACTTTGAATTCTATTTCGAATGTTGGTGATGTAGATGGTAGGAGGTCCAGTTTAGCCATTTGTCCTCCGGTTTTTGCATGCACATCTGATGCCATTGAATTGGAAGGAGGTGTGAGATGCCCTGTGCATTGTGCGGTTTCTGAGGATTTTTCTTTGGTTAGTGATAAGCTTTCGTCGGGGGTTTTGAAGAGCTTAAAACCTTGTAAAGATAATGAACCGAGGGTTTCTGTGATACACTCTAATGAGAGGTGTTTGTTGGGGGTCATGGATGCTCCTTTGCGACGTGAGGAGGTAGTTGGTATCTACCCTATGAAATCTTGTTCGGATGGAGGCGTAGTGGATGGTAGGAGGTCTAGAGACTTATGCGCTACGGTAGTTGTGAGCACTTATGCTGTTAAAGAACTGGATGGAGGTATGGGCTGCTCTACGCATTGTGTGGTTTCTAAGAAATATTCTCTGGTTTGTGATATGCCTAAGAAGGTCTCAGGCCTTGTTAGTAATGTTGGTTTTGCATCTGGTTCACCCTCATTGCACCTGGGTTTCATTTTTGATGTTGTGGTTGGCTCTGATCAGAGGGATATTGTATCATAAGTTCATCCAAGTGCTGATATGATCCCAGTTCATAATATCTGTCATATGGATGACGGTTTGGTTGGTTCGTCGAAAACTTGTAAGATGGAATCTCATGAGGACTCTATGTTGGCAGAGGGTTTCAATTGTGGGTTGATAGGTGACTTGGGTTGTTTAGCTTCCAAAGATTTGGTTGAGCCTCATGTTCCTTTGGGGATTCCTCCCCAGATTCATGGTTCAAGCACTCTGTTAGGTGCCGACAAATCGGCGGTGAAGGAGGATNTGTTTAGCTTCCAAAGATTTGGTTGAGCCTCATGTTCCTTTGGGGATTCCTCCCCAGATTCATGGTTCAAGCACTCTGTTAGGTGCCGACAAATCGGCGGTGAAGGAGTATGTTATGAAGAGACCTCACAAGCCTATTAGAAATGTAAAGACGGTCCTCATGACTGTGGGAGAGGATGTGGGCTTAAACGATATCATCCTTACTAATGTGTTGACATTGGTTGGGCGGTTCAGAGGCCGCAAATTCAACTCTGACAGTTTAAATGGTTGGGCTATGATGGCGTGGAAAGAGATTATCAGAGTGCCACCTGCGATTTTTCTCCTTCCGAGAGGTTGGATAGCTTTCAAATTCTTTAATGAGGAAGATGTTAATTTGGTTCTGGCTGACGTCTGGCGTTGGGAGAATGTTGGGCTTTGAATCAAAAGGTGGACACCTTTGTTTGAAAGGTACGATCAAATCCCGATTTGGGTTAAACTCCCTAATTTAACTTTCGAATATTGGTCAGCCGATTTCTTTAAATTGGTGGGTAATACTCTGGGTACTCACTTAGAAACTAATTTTTCTTATCTGCAAACTGGAGTCTGTTGTTTGGGGCGGGTATTAGTCTTGTTAGATTTCTGGAATGGGTTGCCAGCTAATTTGGTAATTAAAAAAGGAAACACTGAATTCAATTAGCCTCTGGATTACTTGGGTATTCGTTTTAGGTGTTACAGATGTCATATTTATGGTCATTTAGCGAATGAATGCTCGCTTCCTTTCAATAAGAATTCTTCTTCTGTATCTGTTCAAAAAATTTGGAAAGCCAGAAATTGTGGGTCTAATGCTAAGGAGGATATGGTACTTGAAGAGATTTCGGAGGATTTGAACCTTTCTCATCAGTCGTTAGAAGATAAGGATTTAGGCTCACAATCGTCATTATCAACCCTTAAACCTCTGTGCATTACCACTCTGTCTGAGGGATTAGGGTGGAATAAGCCTGTTCGGGAACCTGTTTTGGTTTCTTCTTATGATCCAGTTCAGAATGATGCTTTAAAGGAACTCAGGTTTATATCTCCTCCTAAGTTTTCCCCTGTTGTGCGTAAGGGCTATTTTCTACGTTCTGTTTCGAAATATATTATTGGTGGGATGGGATTAGATCGAGATCCTTTTGGCTTAAATCTCCTTAGTAAGGGTTGGGTTGGAGTTTTGGGTAAGGCTGATCATTCTGTGAAGGATTTATCTGGGGCACTTAGAGCTTTGTATTCCTCCCTGAAGTTTCCCTTATGATCCTTTTGACCTTAAACTACAGGGGTTTGGCCAGTTTACCCAAAAAACGAGCGGTAAAAAGATTGATTGAACAATAGTCTTTAGATGTTATTTACCTACAAGAAACTATGTGTGAAGGTTGTATTCTGGTAAAGGATATGGAATTATTGTTAACTGGAAGGCAGTTTGTATCTGTTGATGCAAAGGGCAGATCTGGGGGACTTCTTTTGGGGTGGAGGCCTCGTAATTTTCTTTTGTTGAATGCCTGGGCTATGACCTCTGGTCTTTGTGCCGTTCTGCATTCTATTGAATTACAAGTGGATTTAACCTTTATTAATCTTTATGGGCCTTATTCGGACAAGGAATATTGATGGAATAATCTCTCGGGTATGGATTGTTCAAATGTCCTTATTTGGTTTTTGGGGGAGATTTAAATTTCTTCTTGGGTCTGTCTGAAATTTGGAGGGTTAATGCTCGAGTGGATGCCTTAACCGATTTCTTTACTAATATTTTGGAAGGGTTACGGCTTATTGACATTGCCCCTTTGGTATCCATTCCAACCTGGTCTAAGTGCAAAGTGGTTTCTGAGAGTATCTGTAAAAGGTTGGATAGAATTTTATTATCAGCTGATTTCCTAGATAGTGAATTTATTCTTAAGCAATGGATAGGGTGTGGTGGAGATTCAGATCATCAACCTGTTTATTTTCAAATATATTCAAGCACTTCTAAGGCTCACTGTCCTTTTAAGTTTAATGCATGTTGGTTAGAAAACATTGATTTGGTTGAGGTTTTAAAAGGATCCTGGGTGGCTTTTGATGCTTCATCTAAGGTATCCCCTGCATCCTAGTTTGTTGCGAACCTTAAAAGAATTAGATTTATCCATTGAGTGGTCCTTGAAGAAAAAAACACAGGATATAAAGGATTTAGTGGATATTGAAAATGATATGAAGAGGGATTTCGATAGGGCTGTTATTGGTTTTACTTCGGAGGAGGATAAAATATCCTTGGTTGAGCTTGAATCTCGTAAGAGAACTATTCTATGTTATTGAGAAAAGGAGGCTAGACAAAAAAGTAGGGATTTATGGTTGATTTGTGGTGATGAAAATACCCCTTTTTTCCATAAATTTGCGGCTCATAGGAAAAATATTAATACTATTTGGAAAATTCATGATGATTTTGGCAATCTTGTTGAAGGTGCTGAGGCTATTGCTGAGGCCGGGATTCAACATTTTGAAATATTGTTTAAGGAAGAAGCTGATCTTCATCTTCCAGAGACTGTGCAAAGTGCAGTATTTTTCCACTCATATGTTTCTGAGGCAGATAATTGTGAGCTTATGAAACTTGTTAGCATGCAAGATCTTAAGCATATCCTTTCCATTAGCAAAAACAACAAGAGTCCGGGACCTGATGGAATTCCTGTAGAGGTTTACATATGTCTTTTTGATGTTCTAGGCGAGGATCTTCTGAGAGTCATTAAGCTTTCCTGGATAAGTGGAAAGATTCCTCTGATTTTCAACTCTACTTTTCTCGCACTTATCCCGAATATTGATCACCCTTTAACTTTTGAGGATTTTTGACTTATCTCCTTGTGTAATTTTGTTTACAAAATTATTGGTAAGCTTATCTCTATCTGGATCAAAAATGTTTTGGGTAGGTGCATATTTGGTGAACAGTTTGGGTTTTTGCCGTGTAGGCAGATTCATGAAGCAGTTGGGGTCATTCATGAAGGTATGCATACTTTGCACTGTAAATCCTTAAAGGCTATGATGATAAAGATGTATTTATCTAAATCTTATGATCGTGTAAGCTGGACCTATCTTCGGGTAATTCTCTCCAAATTAGGTTTTGTTGGGAATTTTATTTCTTGAATCATGAGCAGTCTCTCCTCCATATCCTTCTCTCTGCTTATTAATGGTGTAGCTTCAACTTTCTTTAAAGCTGGTAGGGGACTTAGACAAGGTTGCCCCTTGACACCTTTACTGTTTCTTATGGTGGTTGAAGGTTTAGGAAGGGCTATTCTATTTGCTAAGGCAAATGAGACTTATCATGGTTTATCTTTTGGTAATGATATTGTCCTTACTCATGTTCTTTTTGTGGATGATATAGTTATGGTCAATGATGGTTCTAAACAATCTCTTTCTTCTTTATATGAGATTTTAATGATATTCTGTAAGGCATCTGGGATGAAGATAAATAATGATAAATCTACTTTATATTTTTCTTGCATGGAAGAATCTAAGGTTGTTACTTTACAGAATATTTTTACTTTTCTTGTTGATAGAATTGTAAATGGGATGAATTACCTTGGGTTTTACCTCAAACCTTGCAGATACCTTTTAAAGGATTGGGATTGGTTGATTATAAAGGTATTAAAAAGGATTTATAACTGGAGTTTTCGTTGGTTATTTAAGGGAGGAAATCTGATACTGATTAAAGTAGTTTTAGAGGCTATCCCAGTCTATTGGATGCACTTTTGGATACCCTTGGGGATTATTGAAAAAATCAGAAAGCTTTGTTTCACATTTCTTTGGTCTGGTAAACAGAATTCTCAAGGGTTACCTTGGACTTCCTGGAAGATTTTGGCTAACCCAAAGTCTATGAGAGGTTGGGGTCTTAAAGTTCCTGTTGTATTTGCTAAGGCTCTTGCAGCAAAAAATGTATGGAATATCATTCAAGGCATGGGGTTATGGGTAAAGATTGCTTTTCAGAAATATATTCATCCATTGAATATTTTAGAATGGATAAGATCTCCTGTCAAAAAGAAAAAGAATATATCAATTTGTTGGAAAGCTGTGCTTTGGGCATTTGACATTATTGGAAATTTTTTGGTATGGAAGGTTGGCAATGGTTCTGTTGTTTGTATTGGTTTAGATCCTTGGATAGGATGTAAATGGAGACATGATTTACCCTCTCCTATGCTGGAAAAATTACATTTGGCTGGTTTTTATTTTTTATCTGATATTGGACTTGATGGAATGTCTGCTCTGATGGCTCAACAATGGTTTTCTACATATTTCATTGGTTTTACTGATCCTCTAGAGATTGATGTGTGGAATGGATACTTAGCCATTCTTAAATCTAGTCATGTTAGAATTTCAAATGATGATGATGCTCTTGTTTGTAATTTATCTAAATCTGGCAGGTATTCACCTAAAGAAGGTTACGCTCATCTTATGTTCAGGGACATGGATCTTATCTGGTGGTGGAAAGTCTTATGGAAGCTGAAATGTCCTCTCAAGTCTAAACTATTTTGCTGGTTTCTCTTTTCTGGTAAAGCGATGACCTGGGATGTTCTTATTCTTAAAGGCTATGAAGGTCCTGGTAGATGTTATCTGTGCAAAATGGAATGTGAAACCAATTTTCATATTCGTGTGGAGTGCCCTTTCTGACAGTCTGTTTGGTTAATTATTGAGGATAAATTGAAACTCAATAATCTCTGGCATGGAGAAACTGTAATTGCCTGTTTCAAAAACTGGTGTTTGAATATGGAAGTGGAAAATTTTAAACCATTAGATATCATTGTTTTATGGTTCATCTGGAAGGCCAGAAATTTGTCTTGCTTCGAGGATATATCCTTATCTCCAGCACAAGTATCTAGTTTCAGTTTGGGAATGTTGGAAAATATTCCTCAGAAGCACTCTGTGGTTTCAATCCGAACCATCTTGGTGGAAGTTATTGATAAAACTCATGCATGTGGTTTTTTTGATGGCTCTGTAGCTGGGGACCCCATACTTTGTGGTGCTTGAGGCATGCTGTTTTTATCAGATGCTCAATTTTTTCCTTTAAAGATGGATTAGGCTTGGGTACTAATAATTTTGCAGAATTATGTGCCCTCAAGCTTCTTCTTATTCTGGCTCGAAGGAACTCGTTGGATAAAATTCAAATTTTCGATGATTCTCAGTTAGTTATTAACTGGGCATCTAGTAAGTACCGTTTAATGAATCTAGAATTAGCCATGATTCTTAATAGGGTAGCTGACTGTTTCGATTATGTGTCATTTAGACATATCTATCGGGAAAGAAATTATTCTGCAGATGCTTTGGCAAAAGCTGGAGGACTGATTTTGGAAGGTTCCTAGTCCATTAAGGAGCACCGAGCAGATGTTGTTATGGAAACCTTTCAGGTTTTCTAAATAAGCTATAATTTTCAGTTTCATTGGGACATAGGATTGAAGAGTTTTTTACATCTGTCTTTTGATGGAGATCGACTTTGTTCTCAGTGGATGGTGATACACAGAACAGTGCTTGATGAGCTGTATTTTTTAGTTGTTGTTTAAGATCTGGATCTTATATCAACAATGTCTATATTCTGTTATCTTTTTGCTTTTGACATTTGGGTTTATATTCTCACTTGGAGCATTTTTTTGAATGACATCTTTCTAAAAAATCCTTTTTGGAAGATGATGCATAGATAAGTCACTTTGAGCTGTTTTCTGTGAAAGAATATTTTGGGACTATCATTTTTGAACTGTTTGTATATCTGTTTATCACCTTTGATTTGGCTGTATACCTCTGGATTATTTTGGTTCTAATGAGCTCTTTATGGAGTATTATCATGATTGTAAATACCATCTATAAATTTGGGACTCTCGGTGTTAATGGTTTTTAAGGCCATCTGTTGAATGTAAATAAAGATATTTGCGACTTTTTTCCTTGGAAAAAAATCTTTACTTTTTAAACATATAATAGTCATAGTTATATTGTACAATTCCAAATAGATTAATAAAACTAAGCTACATGATCAATAGGAAGTACCTTAATAATGTATTCGATTCAATCGGGTTCATGTAAGAATACATTGTATAAAGTGCAACCACTTTGGCTCTAACAATAACGGAAGCACCAATAAAGGCTACAATTAACACAACCAGATTGTAAGCTCCATGAACACATTCAAAAATCTTGTGATGTAAGTTAGGAGAAATTTTAGGACACTTAGTTTTAGATCTTAAGCTCTCATGCAATTTTAGATATATGGACCAGGATAGCACTTATCAAGTTGATTCATAAGAATGGTCCTTATAAAATCAGACATTGTTATGATTATTGTATGGTCATTAATATAGTTTTTTATTTTATTTCTCAGTAAAATAAAATATTGAATAAGTTAGAGCATCACATGTTAGTTCACTCACACACAACAATTAAGAAGTATGATACATATCTATTACCACTCACATAAAATGTGGTTCTTTGTACTATATATGCTTGCTTGCTTTGATAACACTGGATTTGGAACATTCCTTGTTGGTTGGAAATAACTTATTTTCACAATGGATTGCTTTGTAAATAGGCTTTCATACTTTTTTTTAATAACTACCATGATTAATGCCACTGTATCAATAATTTAAAAGCATCATGGTTTAAACTTTCAACCCAAGAAAGTAAGTGTTAAATATTTATTTGTCACACACTGACATTGAAAATGTGAAATTTTCCCTGTTGGTGGGCCACAGTTTATCTGTACAGTAGATGTCTAATCAGACTGCTTTTATTTTTAAAAATTTATTGGTGCTACTTTATCACTAAGAAATACTTCAAATTTGCTTTGCTAATGATGCTCTAAGTGAATTTAATCTTTATTATCACATCATGTTAGATTTAAAGCATCAACGTTATAGACTAATAAAATAATTGTTGGATACTTAGTTAAGAGACTCAATGAATTGCACCATCTGTTAAATTATACACAGTTGATAGTTTGAATTATTGTGTTCAATGTCGTGAGTGATTTTTTTTTTGGAAAAAATATTTCATATATTCACATTAGGAAAAACAAAGAGTAGAAGGGTATATAGAATGTTATTTACACCCTCTTCCTTAGGGAAACAAGGACAACAATAAATATGAATAAGAAATAGAGTCTTAACAACTTGGATACCTTGATCAACAAAAACCATTTTTACAACAGTTGTATATGTATCTCTTCTCTCAACTAAAGACAAAAGGCGGACAAAGCACTAATCTTTTTTCTGGAGAGCATGTGCATTGAAGCATGCAGATAACAAACAAAGCATAAATTCTCAAGTAGTGCCAAATACCCTGAAGAGAAGAACGAACTACAAATCTAGAGTGACCTAACAATATTGCATGCCAATGAAGATACCATTTAAGAACAACAAAGATATCAGTTTGGACATGCTCCTAGCATGACCTGGACAAAGGACAATCCTAAAATAAATGATTCATCGTTTATGCACGAGACATGAAGGGAAAAGCCTATCTAAGAATCCACTCTTAGCTAGGTGGACCTTAGAAGGAAGGCCCTGATAGATCACAAACTAGACAAATACTTGGAGCTTGCAGGACACCCTCAACGACCACACACTATGCAATCTCTGGATCAAATGTCTCTCAACACCAGAATAGGTCAATTATGCATTAAGCATAAGGCCAAGTTAATGGCATTGACAAACAATGGCATACAATCTATGAGAATCATAATTATCGAAGGGGTGCCCAAAACTCCACTCCCAATCATGCCAAAAGGTCCTTGGCATATGTATATTCATTTTAGGAACATCTTCTTGGGGGGTAATACTAATAGTCTTCATAAAAGCAAGCCGATAAGAAGAAGATAAGGCATACTCATGGGATAAGTTGTTCTCGTATTTCCAAGAGAAATATTGGAATCCCACAAATCCCTCCATAAAAAGTATTTTTCTTACTCAAACATCGCTCTTGAAATATGTTGATTTTTTAGCAGCATCGAGAGACATTCTCAAGGAGAATGGATGCACCTGGTCAATTACCAGGATTTGGATACCGAGTCTTAGATTGAACTTTGAGCCTAGGGCTGAGCACCATTCTCTAGGAGAATGGAGGCACCTGGTAAGTTCCAGGAATTGCATACCTGTCTAGGACTGAACCTCAACCTGGGGTTGAGATCCATTCTCTAAGGGAATGGAGGCACCTGGTTAGTTACCAGTAATTGGATGCTAGTCTAGGACTGAAGATCAACTTGTGATTGAGAGTAATTCTTTAGGGGAATGGAGACACCTGGTCAGTTACCATGGATTGGATACAAGTATAGGATTGAAGCTCAGCCTGGGGATAAGAGTCATTCTTTGGAATGGTGGCACTTGATCAGTGGGATATGGGACATTCTCAAGGGACTCGCTACCCATTTCTAAAATACCTAGAAAATGATGTTCGAGAACAAGAATAATCTTCCTTATTTATGATAATGCACTTTGAGTTGGCATGTGTGTACCATAGAGACCAAGAGAAGTGTCTAAGATTACTTGTTTAAGGAGTTATGGTTATGGAACCCCAGTGATGGTCCAAGATCCCACCAGTGAAGGAACAAGATCTTACTAGTAAAGGACTAAGTACCCAGTAAAGATTGAAAATATCAAAAGATTAAAATATCAAAAACTCAAAAGACCTCAAAAGGTCAAAAGATTAAAAGCCCATATGGGTGGTTTCCTTAATTCATGGATTTATCTCTCTCAATGATGGATCATAATTAGAGAAACATTCTCATTTGAAATGCACACACTTAACACNCTCTCTCTCTCTCTCTCTCTCTCTCTCTCTCTCTCTCTCTCTCTCTCTCTCTCTCTCTCTCTCTCTCTCTCGTGACTACTACAAGTTGATGATGATGATTTTTGAAGATTATTTCTCCTGCCAGAAGCATGCTCCTGCTTGCCCCAAGTTTGTTTGGGGTATGTCCAACCATAAGAATCTTGTCTAGGGTCTGCTTCATACTTGTGCATCCTTACTAGGGATAATTGTTGAAGTAGACATCCCTTTTCATGGATTTTATAATCCCACTACAACAAGGTGCAGCCTTGAAAGGTCTTACTTCAGTCAAATCAGATCTCGGCTTAGGCATAACAGACCTTGGCTCAGTCAACAACTCAGTCTCACAGTCAATTGGCCCACTCTATTTGGTCAATGGCAGTCTAATCAACGGAATTTGAAGGCTAGGGTTTGATTAATCACTGGTATGATAACTTGGTCATCTTCAATAGGTTTCTCTTGGTATGTGTTCCCTAGTGCCAAACTCAAATTGACGTAAAAGTATACTCTTTATATCTACTCATGTACAATCTTAGTCATCTCATTCAGAGGAAGATTATTCATTATTTGGGGTTTTATTCCTTGAAAGGTTTCTCCGTGAAAAATTCTTTGTGTTCCTGTGTATGATCTCGTGGATGATTGTTTACTACTTTTATGTAACTCATAAATTTTATATTAGAAGTCTGATGTTTTTAAAAAAAGACAGTTAATGTTATTAAATCATATCTATGTTAAAAATTTAACATGGTATCATAGCTAAGCACGCGAAGAGCAAAGTTTTGAGAAGGTGATTATTGCCTACATGGATCTTGGTACAGATCTGAACCTTGCAAACTTGTGTTAACAAACAAAGAAGATGACTATAGTCTCCTTCATACTAGAGGACAGACTTGAAGGATCCTTAAACTTCGATTCTTGGAAAGCCAAAATATTGGCCACTCTAGAAGAAAATGGCCTTGATGATTTAGTCATCAATGTTGTAGAAGAACTTACCACAAATGCAAGGAGGGAAACACTCAAGAGGAAGCAATCCAAGGCAAGAAGGATCATATATGATTCAGTTAAAGACACCTTGATGCTTGTCATAAGCCCATTGAATACTACCAAAGAATGCTTTGACACCTTGACCAACCTATATAAAAATAAAGTTCCCATCCATAAAGGAGTCCTAGAGAACAAGCTCCGTACATTGAAGATGGGGAAGGATGAAGGTGTGGCTTCATTCTTTATAAAGATATCTCATCTAAGGGATAAACTCTTAGCTATTAATGCTAAAGTAGATGATGATGATCTTGTTCAAACTATTTTGATGGCCTTCCTAGTTCTTGGGAAAATTTTCTATCTATTGTAAATGGTCATGAATTCCATCTAGACTTTCAAAGACTATGACATGATTGCTTATTAGAGAAAGAAAGAGGGAAAATAAAAAATTGTGGTTCCAAGGAAGGGAATCTTGCCCTTGTTGCTAAGATAAAGAAAATCAATAAATTATTCCATCAAAGGAACAAGGGTAAGAAGCCTTAGGGTAAGCACATTAATTTATCAAATATTGAATGTTTTAATTGTCACAAGATGGGAAACTATGCCAAAACTTGTAGAATGACAAAGATAAAGTTCAAGGGAAAATTTTAGGCATCTGCTGTAGAAGAAGAAAAACAACAAGTGTTCTAAAGATCAAGAACCAAGAATAGTATACTATTTAGTTTTATCTCTCCCATGATTCATTACCAATAGTAATATGTCTTGGTTGGTGGATAATGGAGCTACATATGAAAGGGTTTCATGAATCTCTAACAAACTTAAAAAAGAATAATTTTTCTGCTCATGTAGAACTTAGAGATGATACCACCTATGAAATTGAAGGAATCGGTTCAACATGCTTTCAACTTGGCTGAGGGACTACCTTGCATATGGAAGAGATATTATATGTTCTTGTCTTAAAGAAGAATCTCCTCTCAGTTGCAAGATTAGAAGATGAAGGTTACATAGTAGTCTTCATGGTTAGAAATCCTCTCCTGTGACAAAATAACGAAGAATTGAGTTCAGCTATGATGATTGAAATTTGAGAGAGAGGCCTCTACAAAGCATATGGATATTCCATGCAAGTATTGATCCATGGCACAATCAACCCATGCAAGTTATGGCATCGAAGGTTTGGGTACCTTCATTACAAGGCTCTTCCCGATCTACAAAATATGGTAACATGTATGCCTGAGTTTTCTTATGAGCATGACGGTATTTACAAAGGTTGTGCTCTTGGAAAAACTGGCAAGGAATCCTTTTCTAACCGTAGCAGTAAAGCTAACGGGATTCTGGATTTAATTCATTAAGATATATGTGGGCTTGTGACTTCACCTTCTATGAGTGGTTGTTTATAATATGTTATTTTCATAGATGATTTATCCCGCAAATATTGGATTTGTTTTCTAAAGAATGAGAATGAAACTTTTTATAAGTTCAAATAATTCAAGGCATTGGTTGAAAATTCAACATGAAGACACATCCATATCTTGAGGTCAGATAACGGGGGTGAGTATGAATCTCACCAGTTTGATTATCTTTGTTGAGAAACATGGATCAAGAGGGAGCTAATTGTGCCTTACAACCTTCAACATAATGGGGTTGTGGAAAGAAAGAACAAGACTATATGTGAAGCTGCCAAAGACATGATATGTGAAATGGATCTTCCTCTATCTCTATGGGATGAGGCTACTAGTAAAAATATTTACATTCAAAACATAATCCCTCATGCTATCTTTGGGGAGAAGACTCCAGAGGAAGTGTTTATAAGTAAGAAACCAACAGTTGATCACATGAGGATTTTTGGCACTCTAGTCTATATCCATGTGCAACAAGGAAAGATAACAAAGTTGGAGCCTCCAAAAATAAAGGTACGTTTGTTGGTTACAGTGAAAACTCAAAATCTTAGTGTATCTATCTTCTTGGTCATAGATACATTAAGGTCAATAGAGGTGTGATATTTCATAAAGAAGTTGTTTTATGTCCTTTCAGGGAGCTTCCAAGTGACTCTGAATCTCCTCCTTTAGAATTTCCATATTCTCCTCATTTAGATGATCACATGGAGGACGAGGATTTGCCTTTAGTTCCATATGTTGCGATAGAACCAAATAATCGTACTGAAGAATTACTTGAGGCTCCTCCTTCCAAAAGAAGACATGCTTGGTTTCGTGAAACTCTATAGGAAGCATAAAACCATAAAGCCTCATAAGTACTTTGGTATTATCATTCAGTTGGGCCACATCATTGATGTAGAACCTTCCACTTATGTGGAAGCAACCATTCCAGAGGTATTGAAAGATGCAATGACAGAAGAATAAAATTACGGTATGAAAAATGATGTATGGGAAGTAGTCCCAAGACCAAAAGGGTAGATTATAGTGACTTATAAGTGGATTGTAAAAATCAAACATGTTGGTTATGGAAGTATTGAAAAATACAAATCAAGGTTTATGGATCGTGGTTTCTCTCAGAAGGAAGACATAGATAATGATTCCAACCTTTGATCCAATTGTCAGATACACCACCATCAAAATAATTATCTACCTCACTACAATTTTGGGATGGAAACTTCAACACATGGATGTGAAGACCACTTTACTCTTGAAGAAGAAGTATGTATAGAGAAATCAAAAGGTTTTGCGATCCATGGGACAGAATCCCATGTCTGTAATCTGAAGAAGGCCTTGTATGGGATTAAATAGGCTCCAAGAGTCTATTATGCAAGCATTGACAGTTACGTTCATATCTTCGGTTTCTCCAAAAGTGTTGTTAACTCTAACCTATATTTCAAGGTTTTCCATAACCATTGCTTGATCTTGGGCTTATATGTTGATGACTTGTTCCTTGCCAAAGAGGAATAATTGATATCTCAGTGTAAGAGGGAGCTCACATCATAATTTTAGATTAAGGATCTAAGTCTTATGCATTATTTTCTTGGTCTAGAGGTTTGGAAAAATCCAGATGAGATCTTCCTTCACAAGGTAAGTATGAAATTGATATATTACAAAGGCTTGGGATACAACACTACAAGCCCACGAGTACACTTATGACATCAAAGTTGAATAAGCTACATGAGTCAAGCTCTTGTTCAAAGCCAATGGACCCTACTCTATATTGCCAGCTTATTGGATCATTGATGTACTTAGTACATACTAGACCATATATATCTTATGCGGCAAGTGCACTGAGTCAGTTTATGTTTGAGCCTAAGGACATACATTAGATAGTTTCTAAACACGTGCTTAGATATATATGGGGCAGTATTGTGTATGGACTCAGTTATACTTCTAGTAATGGAGTGATGTTACTTGGTTATGCTATTTTTTATTAGGTAGGCAATGAGTAGACCAAAAATGCACATTCATGTATTGTTTCAGTATGGGATCAACCATTATCTATTGGTCTAGCACTAAACAAGGTTCCATAGCCCAGAGCACAACATAAATTGAATATATTGATGCTAGTGATGCCTACATAGAAGCAATGTAGATTAGGAAGCTACTTTCATACATGGGGGCATCACCTAGGGACCAATATGATATCATGTTCGTTCATATTGGGGTGGTTAAAAATTAAAAATTAAAAGTCAATATATTGGTGGTATATTAGGGGTAAAAAGGGTTTTTTTTAACTATATAAATATCCAATATGTTTGGGGTTATTTTATTCCAAATTCCCCCCCCCCCCCTTCACCACCAGTGCTCCACCATAAGCCTGCGTGCACCCTACGTATGCTGCATAGGGTTTTTGTGTGGTTTTCTCCATTGTTTTTCTGGGTTTTCTACATCCTATTTTCTAGATAATGAGGGCATTTTTTCGTGGTTTTTTCAAATCGTAGCAGCGTTGGTCCTTGGGTTTTCTCCATCGTGTTTTCTAGAAAATGAGGGCATTTTTTCTGGTGCGTAGCAGTGTTGGTCCTTGGTTTTTCACCATCCTATTTTCTGGATAACCGAGGGCATTTTTTCACCTTTTTCTGGTTGTGGGTTTGTAGTGGGTTTCTCTAGTGCATAGCAGTGTTGGAGGAGGAACGTTGGAGAGTCACTGCATAGCATTCTTATTCTTCCGCACCACCAATTATCGCCCTCGCATTGTCATTGCTGCTGCTGCTCAACGGTCACAGGTTCCACCCCAGCCCCCTCCATCATTTCTTTTATTCTTTTCCTTTGCAATTTCTGTGTTCTAAGTGGTCTTTATATGAGATTATAAGGCTGGTATTTGTTGATCATAATTTGTAGTAGTGTGGCTGTGGAGAAGTAGGTGAGTTTAGAGTACTTGGTTTACAGAACAATGATGCTCATCCCTGTTCAAATCTGCATGGATTCCACCGATTGGCCACAGGTATATACACGTACATGTCAGAATGATTGTTTATCTGGTTTTTGCTTGTAGTTTTGTTCATGATTTTGTCTGCGTGGGGATTATTTTCAATTATATGTAGTGTTTTTGTTGGGTTTTGTCAAATATGTATCATACCTATTGTGCATTTTGGAATAGTTTTGAATCTGGAAAGATTGAAATTTTGTAAATTTATGTATCATGGCTATTTTGGAATAGTTTTGAGTCTGGAAAGATTGGAATTTTGTAAGTATATGTATCATAGCTGATCATGATTGTAACTTGTTCTATTGACGTTGAGTACATGTACTGAGATTTGAGAGTAGGTTCTAGCAGAAAATTTGTGGAGTGCTGGTTTCAACAGAAAAATTGAAGAGTGTTGAGGAATTTGATTGAGAGCAGATTTTGATTTTGGAGAAAATAGTTTGACAGTAAAATTTGATGTGTGATTGTGTGATGTTTAACTGAACGTATTATTTATTTGATCTTACATTAATTGGGTTTCTAATCTTAGGTTTTAAGGAAGTGTTGTTTAAGTTGGTAAATGGTTTTACAGCATTATTTGAAAATATATTTTAGGGTTCTATTGAGTCTTGTAGAGGGTAACTGGTTTTTTGGTTTCCAGTTAGATTTAAACATTGTGCTGATTTTTGTTCTGTGATATGTTTTTCTTGTGTCTTCTAGCTCATAGATATTTGATGTTAGTGTTGTTGTTAAATTTGAGCCCATTTGATAATCCTTTTGGGGTTTGGTTTTGTTCTCTAGGGCATGATGTAGGAAAGAGGGTTTAGGCCAAGTGGTGAAGACTTGCTTTCATGTTCATGTCCATTGCTTGAGAGAAGGTTGAAACCTCAGCCTGAACAAGCCCTGAAATGCCCTAGATGCGAGTCCACCAACACCAAGTTCTGCTACTACAACAATTATAGTTTATCACAACCTCGTCATTTCTGTACGACCCGCAGAAGGTACTGGACCAAAGGAGGAACTTTGAGGACTGTACCTATTGGTGGAGGTTGTAGAAAGAATAAGAGGGCCAAGATAACTGTAGCTGCAAAATAGCCTGTCTTCAACACACAAAATGAGCCATCCATGTCTGCTACACCCTCTGCAAGTTCCCTACCAATTGCCTTGGATCACCATCAAAATGACCTTAATCCTGCTACTAATTCAAGCTCTTATTTCAATCTTCCTGCACATAGTACTGCTGGGTCCATTGAAGATAGTCTAGCATTTGCCAGAATCCAACAAGCTGCAAGGAAACCAATTATTAGCATTGTGATTGGCATTTGTGAGTCTTTTGGAAACCAATTATTAACTCCAAGAAAATGTCTTGACAAATATTTATTACCCATTTCTTTCTTACAGGAACTCACAGAGATGATTTTTCAATCATACTTGTGATTGAACCGTATCATTTGGATGGCTACATTAATCATGGATTGAACAGGTAATCTTCTGTAGCTATGTTTTTACAAGGTCTACATTAATGTTCATAAGACATGTACTATGAACTTCATAGGGCCTTCAACACATGTCTACTATGCGGCTATATCTAACCCATATCTATACTGCGATCTTTACAAGATTTGTACACATTTGACTTGTTCTTATGCCAACTCAAGAGACGATCATTCTTTAACATTATATTGTCCTGTTTATAGTTCTAAAATATGGAATCAATCTATATTTTGTCCAGGTCTGAGGGTAAGTCCAAAATCTAGATCGTACCCTTCATTTATCTCATGAGCAAATCTTGCAACAGATCTCACACACCCTCTCTTTCATTGAATACACTTGCAATATGTCACAAAGTGTAAACCCACTGTAAACTCGAGCACATCACACCATTTCAAAGTCTAATGATATTTCTCTTCCTCACCTTCTTTTAGATCAATGAGCAATTGGTCCCCAAAATCTATGCCCAATATCCAAATCAATTGTAATCTCAATTGGCTTGGTCCTTTTACTTGGCAAGCTCAAAACCAATCTCATTATGTCGGCTTCCATTACATCAATCTTCTTCTTATTTTGACAATGGGCTTTCAATTTTGTTTCTGTTCAAACTTTTATCATCCTATCTCAAATGGATATACATACTCATACATCGTTTTTATAATCCAAATAACCAATGCTTTGATCATTGAAGAAGAATATCATGTGGACTGACCATGGTGATACCACTAGAACCTTTTCACATGATGAGCAGGGTCATCTTTACTTGAGGTGGAACAATCAAAACTTGTCAATGCCAATATCTCATATCCAATGCTTCTGATAGTTCAAACATACCTCTGCAATTCTGGTAGTTGGAGCATGCATATTTAACATTGCCAAGTTACTAGAGTAGAGTTTTTTAATAGTTAGAGTGATTCTTGTCCACACTATGAGATTAACAAAACTTTGAGTTCCTATAGTTATGTCTCTTTGATTTCAGTGGTACCAAATCTCGTTTCATGTAGTCATTTCATTCTCTTCCAGTAATGAATCAATATTCTAATGTTGAAATTATTTAGACAACCATTGCTTCTTGACAATAATACCTAAATATTCCAATTATTGAACTTCTTATTTCCATATAGAATACAGTTGATTGCAAGGTTTGATCTTGTCACAGTTGATTGTAAAAACCAAATTTTGATAGCGGTCATATTATCTTCATTAGCACTGCTAATCTTGTACACTTCCTTTTCAACATCCACATCTTTGTCATCAAATGATTCTTCTACCACATCATCAGTTTACTTCTAAAAGCTGTAATGCTACTTTGCTTGATATTATTGACATATTTCTCTCTTGTTGACATCAATGACAACTCACCTTCAACACTATATTCATATTTTAATCCTCTAATCATAATTTTTCTTTGAGTTTCTTTGTCCAAATTATTATGTCTAGATCTTTGCAAATTATATTGAAATATTTCTACACAATCTTCTAGATATTCATTTTTTCGTTGTTACATCCTGAATTATCCTCCCAAAGGTATTTAGAGTTTCAATAGTCTTGGTACTTTTGGTGGAAATATTGTTTGATTTCTTTCCATGTATGAATGGTTTGACCTCCAAGTCCCATGAGCCATCTCAGTGTTGTTGCTTGCATTCTTCAATTTGGCAAGAAGCAAATTCAACTTCTGTGCATCAGAAAAAAATCATAACTACGGCAGAAGACATCAAATTCAAACAAAAATGTGTCAAGGTCCTAAGAAGCCAAACCATGGAGAGTGGACATAAATTGAAAGAGGTATGTTCTTCACTGATTCTTCACCTCTGATATTTCTAATGGAGAACTCAAATTTTAAATTGGACCCTATATCTTTCTCATTATATTCCATAGTTTCTTCTGAGTTTTTTGAAATTTTCCAAACGTGAGGGTCTTCACTAGCTCTTGATCCATGTGTGGGAGAAATGAGATTATTGTAGTATTGCACAAGATTTCTGTAACAACAATTAAGTTTTAATAAGTATATATTAACCTTTTGAACGAGAAACTCATACACTGGAATCAAGCCATTTATAGGCTTCAAGAACAAGAATCAGTATAATTCTGGACAGCAAAATCCTGTCTAATTTTTAGTGACAATCAATGTAATACCTAATTAATTAAAGAAATGCCACCTACTAGGAGAATTAGTTCAAAGGTATCCAATTGGACTAGCACTTACAGATCTATCTGCATTATCCTCATGAGATTTGGTTGAGCTCATCTGGGTGGCAGTAAAATTAGGGTTCACACTTTGATTCGAGCCATTATCTTAATCAGGTATAGGAATGGACTTCTCATCCTTTACTGACAAGGAAATAACAGTAAAAACGAGAGGGTAAGCTATAGTAGTTAGGCCCCAATTGATGAGCACCTGTGCCAGCAATGAAACCTTTTGAGAATCAATCTGCCAAGCCACAACTGCTCCTACGCTCTGCACACCTTTGTAGAAACCACTGTATCTACTCAAAGTCTATGAATCATTTACCAAAGCTCCAATGGTCCAATAGCAAAGGGTCTGAAACATAACATCCATCAATCCTTAGTAGAAGTACAGTATCATTGGTCCTGCATAGGCAGAGCCAGAATTTTTGAAATCCAACTCCTTTAATGGTTTATCCGAAGAATACCTTAGCTAGTTTGCAAGGCCTCCTCCCCAAATGGCTATTCCCAACAATGCCACTATGCTGAGACCCAAAAATCCCCTCTTCCTTATACTCTTGTAGCTGAAATCTAAAAAATAGCCAATACCTGTATAGCCCACTATCTGGGCCAGCCAATACAATGCATTGTTCAGACCTCTGGTTCTAACATCGAATAAAAGTCCATTCACATTATTGAATTGGCAAGTTATAAAGAAATTACTGGCCCAACATGTAGGAAATAACAACAGCATGTAACCAATTTTAAATAGCTTTAGAATTTCCCAAGCCTCAGTATATGCATTAGAGTATTTCATGAGAGTCACTCTGCTACCATCATCTATAAGTACTTTATCAGGGTGAAGTAGGCCTAGTGTAAGGAGTGTTCCTACATAGTCAATATATAGACTATTCATCCCTTTCGAGGTATTCACCCCTGGGAAGACCATGATTTCTTTTTGGACTGATTCGTCTCACTTCTGGGGTCCCTTGTGTGAATAAACCATTTCCAACAACTGCAGAGGTCACCTCATATGCATTTCAACCCAATTGACAACTATTGAGAATTCTGGTATAAAAGGGGAAATATGAGAAATCAGTTTGGAGCTTATATTAGTCTAAGAGCTAGTTGGTCACTGAAGTCTTCAATTATTAGTTTTTGGGGATTGGTGTAATCCCTTTGGCCTTGTTATACCTCCCATTTACTCCAAATAATATTGCCTATCTATATTGTAAGCAGCTATAAAACTAGTTCAGAATTCTATTTTACAGAAAATTTGTACCCACAAACTTGCATGAAACAGTAACATTTTACAGTGCCTGTAAATATAAAAGGACAAAAGCAAACTGTAGACTTTGAGCACCCTAAATTCCCAATGAAAATACAATTCAAAGGTCAGATTACCCCAAGGAAAACTACCCAAGGGCAATTTGCATAACTCAAGCCATAGAGGATGGAAAACATTTCATCGTATATAGCCCTGAACCCACCAGAAAGAAATACAAAAGCATTTGCATTTAAAATTCTCTAGGCTATCCCATGAAAACCAAAATGAACTAGGAAATTTTATAGCTAAGTTATTCAACCATAGAAACGAGGTCCTAAAAACCTAACATCTTTGATCAAATTCCCGATTATATTTCTTTTCAATTTTCATTCTAAGAAGAGGTCCTATAGTATAGGTAGGCCTCAAGGAGGACTAAAGGTGAACACAAACATAAAACATCACAAACATGAGCTGCTCACAAAATGATCTCAACAAACCCAGATGCAAATAAGGCCATTATCAAGTTATCTTAGCACAAAGCCTCAATGTTTCTAATTTGTATCTTGCATTTTCTATTAGGGTAGATGATTAGTGTCTTGTAGCAGAGGAAGTTCCAGTACTTCAACCTTAAGGAGCAGAATTGCAATAGAGGAACTTCAACCTTTTTCAAGTTGTAATCTATGTTACACCTAAAACAGGGAAATGGGTAATGTGTCTAAAATGGGTACAAGTTTCAGAATCAACACATTCAAAATCTTAGGAAACAGAAAAATGACAGTACATGCATCATTAGAAACATTAAACAGAGAAACACTATAAACATATTGTTTCCTTAATTTTGAGAATAAGAAAATAAGATAAAGTTGAAGTACCATAAAGAGATCATTAACTCCTCTACTTAGAGATCATAGTCTGACAAGTTACTCTTCTTTTACTTTTAAGTTTTAAGTTTTTATTTTAGTTCAATCCAACCTTCCTCAGCATGCCCCAAAGTAGGTTGCTTAGAAATTAATGGAAGCTCAGGAAACCATAATTGCCTTCACCAGGAGGCTTTACTGAAGGGACTGGATCCCTCTTCTTCTTCAAATTATTTTTCTTCACCTTTATCTTCTGCTCCCCGGGGGTGCAGCTAGTTAGGTAGGTTGGCTGTGACATCTCCATAAGCACCACTGAGAGAATAGCATCACTCATCCCTATGGGAGGAAGGAGCAGGTCATTTGCAATCATAGAGTCCTTCCACTAGGAGGGTTTGCAATTTCTTCTCTTTTTGCATAAGAAGCATTTTCCTTAGGACAAGAAGCTACTAAGTGCTAGTGCTAGTGCCTGAAATATAACCAATAACATGTAATGGAAAGCAATATGTTCATGGTCCAATGCTAGTGTCCAGTTGTGGTCTTCATACTTCAACATGATTTTTTCAGGAAGATCCTTGCTCAAACCAACATAAATGCATAGTAGCAAGATTCAGTTGTATTGCCTTTTGTTATATGGAAATTCAGTAGAAGTATGAAATTTGGTGAAGTCTCAGTACAGTATGTCTATGGTATGGTCAATGTACTTTTATTGTCTTTGATACTATACGGTATACCTCATGTCTTTGATACCTATCCACCCCTAAACCAAAAAAAGGCCTCCAAACCCCAAAAACATTAACAAAAACCTAAAAAGGCCTACAAATATAAAACTAAATCGCTAAATTTTCAAGGAATGATATTTTTGTTGATTTATTGTGCATTCCTGAGGATGAAATTCTTCTAAAATGTGGAACAAAATGCATTTTATTCGTATATATGAGATGTATACTTATGTATTGGATTTGTACTAGATTTTCTCGTTATGCATTTTTTCCATACTAAATCGTATTCGAATCTTGCTACTATGTATGGAATCCATTCAATTCCCCATCTGAGAGGCCAATGTAATAAATTTACCTAGAGTATTACCAATGGCCAAAAGACATTTATGGTTTCAAATATTCAACAGGGATGCTGGGCATTCTAACTCAGATCAGAATTGATGATAATGATTATGTATGTGGGTTGAAGCCTGGTTTTCAGACCCTTATAGAGATATTAACTTTACCCATAAACCAATGGCCATTATTGACAGTTAATGCTGACTACCAAAGAGAGAAATTCTAGGATAATGAATCCTTTGGTGCAAGGGTGGATCACCATAATATGCTTCAAGAGAGAACCCTAGGATTCAAAGACCAAGCCTGAATGTCTTTTAGCTTTTTCCATAAGCCATTGCATTTGTAGATCATCTAATTCTTCAAGAAATAATCTTCTTCCTTGACTAATGAGGGTTCAAGCTGCAGAACTGGTACCATGGTGGCCTTAATGATGCCAAGGATGGGATGGAGGGCTTGAGAGAGAGAGAGAGAGAGAGAGAGAGAGAGAGAGAGAGAGAGAGAGAGAGAATATTTAAAAGAGGCCTTTCCATGGGCTACACCTTCGAAGGGCAGAGCCTTTACGACCCTTTTTAAATTTAATGTAAAACAATATATATTTTCACAAATAGTTTTTAATAATTTTCCTATGTTATCATTTGTTACAAATTATCCATAAAATCATGGCATTGGGTATAACAGTGAAGGGAGGCAGAGGGAATGAACTCAACATTGACTTCAGAATCAAACGTTGAATAGAGTGACTTAACAATGTGCAAACAAGAATTAGAGGATTGAATGAAGGAATGAGACATATAATTTGAGAGTATAATATAGATGCATTGGTCTCCTCTGTTTTAATTTAAATCTTTAATTTATTGGTGGGTCACAGTAGGGCCTGCCATCCACCACAAAAAAGGAAGGAGGAAGCAGTTGGTTAGCATTTAGATGGTTTCACTAAGGAAGGAGGAAGTAGTTGGTTTAAGTTAGATATTTTTCGTTTTCTAGAATTAGACTGATCTACATATTGGTGGATATATATAATGTTTCCTGTAGCTGTACTTTGCAGTTGGTTAGCATTAATTTTTTTTTAATATAATGACAAAACATTCGCAGAACAAGATCAATTTCACGAGGTATCAGCCCCATATGGGATGAAGAATTTGAGTTTAACGAGATTGAAGGTGATCAGTATTTGAAATTAAAATGCTACAATGTAGACTTTCTTGGGGATGAGAGTATGGGAAGCGCTCGTGTGAATTTGGAAGGAATGGAAGAAGGAGAAACCAAGGATGTTTGGATCCCCCTTGAAAAAGTTACAACAGGTGAAGTAAGACTCAAAATTGAGAAGAAAAAGGAAGAGCAAGGCACTGAGGTGAGTTCATTTTGGTTTATATGTAATGTTATAATCAAACTTTGTTATATTTTTTTCATTTGTTCCCTTGATCACTCTTTGTATACTTAAAGCTTATCAGTCAAGTGACCTAGCATGTATCCTTCCATGCTTCTGTTTCTTGTCTGATGATCTGGAAAGTTTGAAACATAATTATCATATGTTTTCTCATTTGGTACACTATTTGATATGTCTTTTTAATTGTCATTTGATTTATGAACTACCAAGCAAGCAATATAAGATTTGTTTAGTTTTTTTTATATGGGTTTGACAGGAAATCATCTCCATTACATAATGGGGAAAATTACAAACTCAACATATCCCAAAGGGACTTCAGAGTTCATGCAAGACGGCTAAGAGAGTGTTGTCTACCCTCGTCTCTATGAAAACCAGGACCAACATTAAAAAATTAGGAGAGTGGGAAAATGAACAATGAACATTTTATCTGTTTCAAAAATCCATTGATAATGACAAATTATAAAACCCAGATTCACAAAATTTTCTTAGTGGGAAGTTCTACAGGAATACCCAAAGTGCGGGAGTTGCTTAAAGATTTCTTCCATGGAGAAAAGGAGTACTGTAAGGCCATCCAATCTAATGAGGCAAACCTCATACTTTGAGAAGTCACTCACCTTAGTCCATATGTATTCCAATAATATCTAAACATACCTTCATATTCAAGGAAACTATTAGATATAATCCTTAGAAGTTGAGATAAGATAGAATTTATGAGATAATCATGTCATGTATACATAATTCATGAGCTTTGGCACTAATTGTGGATAAGCTGAAATATTGGCTCAAATGCAATATCTGAAAGACTAACTTTTTAAAAAATACTCGTCACACAAACTGAAGAAGATAGAAATTTCCACAGGTCGATTACAAGGAAGCAAGTGTTATAATTGCAAAACTTTATGAGTAAATGTGAGCAATTGAGGAATGAAATGTATGTGTGAGATCTTCCATTTGGAATGCCATCTAGATTTCGTTTACTCTCTCTATCATCAACACCTTGGTGTGTTCCATGTTCTGCCTTTGAATGTAATGGAACAAGCTGCAAATGCAAATTAACATTCCCTACCTTATTTTTTTGAAAAATACATCCTATATTCTTAGAAAAATATTTACAAAAAGAAATGCAGAAAATGGCTAAAGAAGAAATAACTTGTAAGCAACTATGTAGCATATAAATTGCACTCTTGACATCTTTGTGAGCCAACATGCCATTCTTCTACCTTTACAAGTTGTGGGAGAGAGCTGTCAATCATGGAGACTCTGATTGCAGAGAATGATAGGGTTGTCACTGAGAGTAATATTGAAAGTACTTCAGCTCCATCCCATCTGGATTCGATTTTCTGAACACTTCGAAGTGGATGACCAGGAAATCGTTCGAGTAGCTGGGCTGATGATAGTCAGCAGATTAAAGGAATGAGTGGCACTACCATAGCATTGGGGATTGAGGAGCAGTTTGTTTCTCAGTTACAGAGAGCTCAACCAGTTGATGATACTCCATCAGATCAGGCCCATGATACCACCAGATCATAGGAAAAAGGTGAAGCTACTGCTTCACAAGCTACAGAAGATGGTACTAGAATGACAAAAACTCTACAATCATAGGAAAATGATATACAGAGAACTGAGGAACATGGGCAATCCCATATTGAATATAATAGTGCCAATAATACCAACACTATTTCAACTCAACCTTTGCAACAGGCTTCTTTGGAGCAAGGAACTCAGACTATAGGTGCTGTTCACCATGACCTTGAGATGCAGGATGAGCGTAATGAGCGAGTCATGCGTGATGTTGAAGCTGTGAGCCAAGATAGTAGTGGTAGTGGTGCTATATTAGGTGAAAGACTTCGTATCTTGGAAGTAGAAATTGGAAGTGCCGATGGAACTGGAAACCTTGGCCAGATTGATGCATCAAGAAATATGGAAGGTGTGCAAGATGAAAATAGTAATAGAGAACAAGCCCAACCAGAAATTGCCAGGGAGAGCAGTCAAAATGTGCCTGCTCACACTCCTAGTGAGCAACAGCAAAATACTGTGGTGGCGGGATCTAATTCTATTGATCCTACATTCCTAAAGGCTCTTCCTGAAGAGTTAAGAACATAGGTGCTTGATTCCTAGTAGAATCAGGCAGCACAACCTACAAATAATCAGCCACTAGCTACTGAGGAGATTGATCCAGAATTCCTTGTTGCCCTTCCTCCAAATATACAAGCAGAGGTCCTTGCACAACAATGAGCACAGAGATTGCTTTAGGCTCATCTCTTTGATGGACAACCTGTTGATATGGATAGTGATTCAATACTTGCAATGTTTCCTCATGAACTTCGTACTGAGGTATAATCTTCTTGTTAGTAGTTAACAGTAATACTTTACCCTTTTACTAGTTTATTTTGTATTAATATTTGACTAAACTTATTTATTGCACTAAGAGTAGGGAGGTGCTTACAACCCAGCATGGGGAGATGTTGAAAGTGTTTTGTTGTGTAACGTTATGTAACATGACATTCCCATAAAATAATAAACAAAATTGCAAATGATGTAGGCTTAAACAAATATCTTGAACTTGGTTTTCAAATGGTTAGAAATGTAGTTAGTTATTTGGTTAAAAATGTGAGACAAATGGTTAGAAAATTTAGTTAGTTATTTGGTTTTCTGAACTTGTACTTGAGCTTGTTTTTGACATCATGTAGAACCTTGATGTGACTGTCCATTGTTGAGAGGAAAAAGGTAAAAACATATCTCTATTTGTCAATTGAATTTAACAATATTTGTGTAGATATACTCTGATTTTTATCAAGCCTTTGGTGTTTTTTTCTCTTGATTTTGAAAAATAGTCAAGTAGTGTCAAGTAGTGAGTGTTTAGCCATGTTTTAGACATCATGTAGAACCTTGATGTGACTGTCCATTGTTGAGAGGAAAAGGGTCAAAGGAAGAGTGACAAACTAGTGTTGATTTAGGAAATGAATGTGATCTCTATGATGTTGATCATTGTGGGTGAAGTAATGTGCATCCACAATATATATCGAAAGAAGCAAGGTGCATTGTAGAATGTATGTGGTGTATCATGTCAATATACTAGGTAGAAATATAAAGGGGTATAAAAAATGGATACATGCAATATATAGTGAAAACAGGGGTTTTTTAAAATCGAGAAGGCATATTGGGAGGGGGTTAAAAAAAATGATTTTGGGAGGTATTTTCCAATATTTTTTGAAAATAGGGGTATTGTTTCATATGCCACGAACGAACATGCTATGGCATGGTTTCACTAAGTGAAGACCCCGTGCTTTCATATTTGTTTGGTGCAAAGCTTGATCCAACTATTATCCATTGTGATAACCAAAGTTTGTGAAGCTTTCATAGAATCCATTGTTTCATGACAGATCGAAACACATTGAGATGAAGTATCGCTTCATCAGATCTATGGTCCAAAGAGGTGCCACGAGACTTCAATACATTCGTTTAGATGAGCAGATTGTAGATGTGTTGACCAAGCCTCTATCATTAACAAAGTTTGTATGCTTTCGATACAAGCTTAGTATTGCAAAGAATGCCTCTCTCGCTGAGAGGGAGTGTTGTTTTTTATCAACCTCGAGAGCCATTCTCTAGGAGAATGGAGGCACATTGTCAGTTACTAGTATATGATTGAATCTCGACCTAGGGATGAGAGCCATTCTCTAGGGGAGTGGATGTAGATGGCTAGTTACCAGGTATTGGATACCAGTCTAGGAATGAAGCTCATCCTGGGGTTGAGATCCATTCTTTGGATGGTAGCAATTGATCAGTGAGCTATGGTTATGGAACCCCAATGATGGTACAAGATCCCACTAGTGAAGGACCAAGATCCCACTAGCAAAGGACTAAGATCCCGCTAGCAAAGGACCAAGAACCCACTAAATATTAAAAGATAAAAGGGTGAAAAGACCAAAATATTAAAATCCCCCAAGGGTGGTTTCCTTAATTCATGGATTTATCTCTCTCAATGATGGATTATAAATGGAGAATCATTCTCATTTGAAATACACACACTTCACATGTCTTCCTCTTTTCTTGGGAGACTTGTTGGGGTTTTATGGTACCGCTAATCACTTCTCTATTTCTAGATGGGATAGTAGAAGATAGCCATATAGTAGAAGATACCTTTTTATGGTCCTGGGTCATGGTTCCTGGTCCTGGCTAGCGAGTGATTCTTTCCTGGTTGAGGAGGCAAAAAATAGTATTTGCATCTTTCCTGCACCTACTAAACTGATTGACCATCCGTTAAGGGTAGTAAGTACTGTTTGGAGTCAAGGTTACAGAAGAGTAGAAACCATTCGTGCTTTCAAGTCCAATGAAAATATCCAATAGTGATAGATATGTTGGGCTGGTTGCTGGTTCGATTCATTAGTCCAATTAAAACATGCAATAGTAATAAGTCTGTGAGTGCTGGGTTACCCTCAGGAGCAAGGTATTAGCAACAAGGCTATACACCTCTATAGGTCTATGTACTTGCCATATGCACCTCGTTTCTTCCCCAAGGAATATACGATTGGTTTCTCTCTTGATACCAGAACCAAAGTAGTTAGGTTAATAAACTAGCAATGAATTCATACAAGCTTGAAATACATCTCGGTCCCTGATCCCGCAGCAAATAGGTGTTTAATATTAGGAGCAGGTGCACACCCCCTCTTAATGATCCCCTTGGTACCGCAACCAGTCCAATGCCGTAGCCATTTGTTCTATAAAGTGGTTTGGGGATTTGGGAAACAGGTCGTGCCGGGAAAGGGAGCTTTACTTGTGGTAAAAACCCCTCTCCCTTATGCTTGAGCAGCTTCGCCCCTATTTCTCCCCTGTTTCCCCAGCACACAGACATCTTTCTTGAATAGGCCGATGCATGCACGATAATAAAGTATGTGAGCGATATATAATATATCGGGTACCGCCAATCACTTCTCTGTTTCTAGATCCTGCCTACTAAAAGTTTGTTTGGGGTATGTCCAGCCATAAGAACCTTGTCTAGGGATTGATCCATACCAGTGTAGTCCTACGAGGGATAAATATTGAATTCGACATCCCTTTTCATAGATTTATCAACCCACTACATCAAGTTGCATCCTTGAAATGGATTACTCTAGTCAAAGTAGATCTTGGCTTAGGCATAACAGACCTTAGCTCACTCAAATCAGATCTTAGGTCAATCAAATTAGTTAATGACTCAATCATTAATTAACAGTTCAATCAACAACTTATTCTCACAGTTAAACGACCCACTTTGTTTGGTCAATGACAATCTGATTAGCACCATCTAAAGGCTAGCGTTTGATTAATCACTAACAGGCTAACTGATTCGTCTTTAACATGTTTCTCTTGGTATGTGTGCCTTAGGGGAAAACTCAAATTGATGTAAAAGTATGCTCTTTATATCTGCTCATGTACAAACTCAATCATCTCATTTACAGAAAGATTATTCATTGTTTGGGGTTTTATTCCTTGAAAGGTTTCCCCGTGAAAAATTCTTTTTGTTCCTGTGTATGTTTTTGTGAATGATTGTTTACTAGTATTATATAACTCAAAAATTTAATCTTAGATTTTTGCAATTTTTTTTTGAAAATACTATTACTACTATCGCATTGTATCTATGCTAAAAATTTAACAAAATCAAGGGAGATCACCAACAATATCTCCTTGCAACCTATAACTCCAAATTGGCCTTCTAGCCAAATTCCAACCTGCTTTCTACTTCACATTTGCTACCTTACCATACCAACTACCTTTCTCCATGTTGACTAGATACTTTTGGAAATAAAATATCTATTTCTTTGAAAACTATGAGGAAAAAATACGATATCACAAAGCCCAAAGGGTCCTCTGACTCTGCCAACATGCCATGCCGAGAGCAATTGATTCCTTAAAAGAACTTTCCAAGTCGAAGACACCTCCAAACATCAAATCATCCACTTAGCTATTAGAACACTCCCTTGAGTCACCACATCAATTAACCCAATACCATCATTGTCCTTAGGCTTGATACTAACATCACAAGGAACCATATCCAAACCTTTTGCTCCGCTATATTTAACCTATAAATAGGAGCGTAAGAACTTCTCCAACCGTTGAAACTAATCCCTTATAGTAAGCTAGAAAGAAAATTAATAAAAAATAGAACCTTGGAGATTTTTCCCACCATAGTCAACTTACAAGTAATTGGAAGCTATGATGTTGGGAGCAGGAAGCAGGAATAGAGCGAAAAGCAAAATTTCCAAAAGCTCCCATTTCGCGACCTTTCTTATATAGTATATATATTAATATATTTTGATGGATTTATATCTATAAAACATGTAGGATGTTAAATTAGATATAGAAAACATGGATTAAACCATATAGCATCAATCATCTAGTAGTTATAACTTATAACATTATCATTAAATGATCAACCATAACAACTTTTTTAGGAGCTTGGAAAAGAAGGGAGTTACCATATCATTTTCATTAAATGATAAACCCAGTATAGGAGCTTTCAGTATAGGACGGGTAGGGAGTGCCTCGGGAGCACACTTCCAAAAATAGGAGCGTTTTGGGAGCGAGATTTCAAAGGGAGTGAGAGCGAGGGGGGGGGGTGCACTCCCACACAACATATATTGGAAGATCCCTATACTTCCATAAGAGAAGAAAGTTATTCCATAATTGTTCCATACACAAATTCGACATGGAAATCAGGCAAATCCCCATACTCAACGGGATTCCAAGATACATAACAATAACACATAGAGAACAAATTTGTTGTTCTTGGAAGACATGGAGGAGGCTCATCAAGACTAACCAACCAATAATATGTCTTATGATCACTAAAACTTGACCCAGGTGCCTTGCAAAACATTGATAGATAACCACTAGAACCAACCATTGAATTTCAATAAGCTCACATAGACAAAGGAAAATCATATACAAAATGATCATTCATCATCTTTGAATTATTTTACAGGAAAACCCCTTAGAGGTTCCTCTAACTAGGTTGATTCTAACAAATAGTTGAGGGCATTTGCTATCAACACATAAAAATAGGATGCCAAGGGGCACCTTTGTATAATAGATCTGAAAAGGTGAATACAAGGAAACAATGAGTTATTCATCAAGACAATAAATTATTCACCAAAACAAACATATAGACACATGAAAACAGTGTACAACACATCCCCACACATTTCAAACAAGAGCCTAGATAGGTTAACATATCAGTGATGAATGTCTAAATAATTTGATCATAGGCTTTGTCAAAGTCAATTGGCCAATCACCAATTACCCTAGTCAACTCCACAACTTCCAAGTTGGAATATATAGAATAAAACACCCCTAAACAAAACCTATTTGTTCCTTGTGTATAATATTCTTTTTACATCTCTCGTCTGCAATGCCACAACCTTGAACATAATTTTATAATCGACACTCGACATGGTTATAGGATGCCATACTATAGAGTTTCTAGAAACATTCTTTAGAATAATATTAATCAAACCTTGAATAAGATACTTTTCAAATATCTAGTGGAAAAGGCTTCAAAAACTACACATTAAAAATCATTCCCTACAATGTCCGACATGGCCCTGTGAAATTATCAAAGAAAACCTTTATTCATGTGGGATTTCCCATTCTTCATTGATCAAAGAGCTGCAAAATGAGATCCTTTGGAAAAACATTGTCCAACCTATCATGATCTACAATAGATACCTTTTGGGGACCACCTTATAGCAAGCATTCCTAGTAGCCACAACAAAATCCGAGAAAGAATAATGAGAGAAAATATTATAAAAATGTTATGGAAACATATCTCAAATTTTCATTGGATCCTCCTCACGTGAACCATTAACTATGTGAAGAACATGAACCCTATCAACTACAAATATTAGAGAAGAACTTGGATTCCTCATCCCCCTTTTGAATCCTCTGTAAACGTACATAAAATTGTGCTCCTCTGACTATGTACTCCTCTCTATGCATAACCAACTCCAACACATCCTCTTAAATAACAGAGTTATGCAAATCGTCCTCCATGAAAGTATGGGCCTCCTCTTAATTTTCTTTGGCCTCTTGAATACCCTTTCTACATGTGCATGAAATCATGTCTTCCCAACCTCTCATGAACTTGATAGTCTTGGAATAGTAGCTTCCCACCACAAGAACCAACTTGTAGTTGCAACAAGTCGAGGGATGGGGTTCCAACTCCTATGAACAAGGGTACACAAGTTAGCAGACTCCAAGTGCACAACATTCAACTTAGACAAAGATGAGGGATTTAATCCCACTACATTCCCCACCAAAATGTAAATTTGGAAGGTAATGAACCAAACTAGTAGCTCAAATTAGTACTTCAACAAGTCTCTGACACACAAAAAAGAGATGTCATTTTGAGGATCATACACTTTGTCCAACCATGCCTACACCATCTCCATCCCTGTCCTAGAACTGGACCAAGTAAACCAACCCACATAGTCAAGTCCTTTTCTCCCCAATCAAGATCAAAGAGATGAAGAACAATGTTATATCTTGCCCAAGCATGCTTTTTATATCCACTAAAAACCACACCCACACAACCACCCCGATCACCCTCTGAAGCAGGGAGATCTGTCTTCTATGTAAACTTCCAACGTAAATAAGACAACTGCTCCATAAATGGATAAGTAGTAAAATACAATGGATAAGATAATATGTGGTTTTACAATTTACATTTGATTAGCTTTTATAAGCCCATTGCACCTTTTCGTAGAAAACATGACTCTTGATCTATAATTGTTTATTATTAACAATTAATATTAATAATATTAATTAATTGTTATCTTATTACTATGATGTTATATATATATATAACATTTCCTTCCCCTTAAGGGAATCTTTGTCCTCAAAGTTGATTGAAGACAAAGGTTCTATCCGATTTTTTTCTTGAACCATCGTCTCTAGATCATTTCTTTTAGTATTTGTGACACTTGATGAAATGAGACAATACGAGTTATGAATTCAAAAGAAGAAATGTCGCATCATCATTGATGTGGTCCATCCGAGATCTATCTTCATTGGATCTATTTGATGACTTTGTGGGGTGGTTCTTCTTGTTTGTTGCTCAGTATGTTGATTTGATGTTCTTTCTTGTTTGACAACATAACTCTTCTGCGTATGTTCATTTTGACCCTGTCATTGGTCAAAATGACGTTTATAATTGGGGTGTCGATAAGGAGTTTTTGTTGTTTGCTTTTCTGTTGGATTGACTTCCTTTGAACTGTAACGAATACTAAATTTGTGTTTATTTCTTCTTCCTCAACTTGGATTTGTTTTCCCAGAAAGTCTGGATGCTTCCTTCTCTATTTGCGCTACTTTTTTCTCTAGTATATTGTTATTACTCTAAATTTTCTCAAACCTGTCGGCTTGCGAATTTTTGTCCTCTTTTAACTTCTCAATTTATTCCTCTATTTCTTTATTAAGATTTACGAGGCGTTGGTTTTCTTCCTCCTTTTCTAATATTCTTCCTTCGAGGTCTTCATTGGAAAGTTATGTCTTCCAATTATGTTTCAACTTCTTGATTTTCGTAAGTAATATCTTGTCATGAATTCTTATTCGAAATAGTTCTTTGGTATTGCTTGCTAAATTGTCATTGATTTTCTTAATTTCTAGCTGGTGCGCCTTTTTATTGTCATCATAATTCTATTTGAGTTCTTTCATATGTTGTTGATGTCGACATATCTCTGATTCTTGACTAACTATCTTTCTCTGGCCTTGTGTCAATTCATTATCTTTGTCCATGATGATCTTATTTAAACATTTTATTTCTTCTTCTAATTCATTAGTGCTTCTATAAGGTTTTTTCGTTGTTTTCGGATCTTTTGATTTTGTCTTCAAGGTCTTCATTGCAATTTTTCAACCCACTGGAGCAAATGAAACACGATGAGCGAAGAAAAAGAGATATAAAAAATAGAAGTAATTATTAAGTAAAAATATGATGATCTTGGCAAAAAACTCCTTCTTGGTTATGCCTTGAAAGATTTTAAGAAGATCATTTTAAAAGTTATTACAATTAAAGGAACAGACTTGGGTCGTCGTCTTCCACCACATCTACCGATTGTACGCATTTCCCTTTAACTGCATGGTGGCGTACTTAATCTTCTCGCTATTTTAGGGTACGTTATGGATATCAAAGTATTCCTCAGTTTTATTGATCCATGCGATGCATTCTTTTCGCCACCATCAAATTTGGGTAAGTCTAGCTTTACCCTTATTTGGTATCCATGTGTTGGGGCAATTAATATCAACAGAATGTTAAGGTAGGGAGCTTCGTGGGGCAACATCGTGTCTTGTTGGCCTAGCGATTTGGGCATATTTGGAGGGGGTGTATTGAAAGGATCTAGGTTATAGCTAGGTGGGGGAAATGAAGCGTGCAATGGTAGTCTAACTAGGATAGTGTTGATAAATTCTTGCGTCTTCCTTTGACTTTGGCTTCTTTGACAATAGAGACTCTTGAATACTTTGATGAGGGAGTCTTCCTTTCCTAGTGATTTGCGAATTTTTGTCCTCTTTTAACTTCTCAATTTATTCCTCTATTTCTTTATTAAGATTTACGAGGCGTTGGTTTTCTTCCTCCTTTTCTAATATTCTTCCTTCGAGGTCTTCATTGGAAAGTTATGTCTTCCAATTATGTTTCAACTTCTTGATTTTCGTAAGTAATATCTTGTCATGAATTCTTATTCGAAATAGTTCTTTGGTATTGCTTGCTAAATTGTCATTGATTTTCTTAATTTCTAGCTGGTGCGCCTTTTTATTGTCGTCATAATTCTATTTGAGTTCTTTCATATGTTGTTGATGTCGACATATCTCTGATTCTTAACTAACTATCTTTCTCTGGCCTTGTGTCAATTCATTATCTTTGTCCATGATGATCTTATTTAAACATTTTATTTCTTCTTCTAATTCATTAGTGCTTCTATAAGGTTTTTTCGTTGTTTTCGGATCTTTTGATTTTGTCTTCAAGGTCTTCATTGCAATTTTTCAACCCACTGGAGCAAATGAAACACGATGAGCGAAGAAAACGAGATATAAAAAATAGAAGTAATTATTAAGTAAAAATATGATGATCTTGGCAAAAAACTCCTTCTTGGTTATGCCTTGAAAGATTTTAAGAAGATCATTTTAAAAGTTATTACAATTAAAGGAACAGACTTGGGTCGTCGTCTTCCACCACATCTACCGATTGTACGCATTTCCCTTTAACTGCATGGTGGCGTACTTAATCTTCTCGCTATTTTAGGGTACGTTATGGATATCAAAGTATTCCTCAGTTTTATTGATCCATGCGATGCATTTCTTTTCGCCACCATCAAATTTGGGTAATTCTAGCTTTACCCTTATTTGGTATCCATGTGTTGGGGCAATTAATATCAACAGAATGTTAAGGTAGGGAGCTTCGTGGGGCAGCATCGTGTCTTGTTGGCCTAGCGATTTGGGCATATTTGGAGGGGGTGTATTGAAAGGATCTAGGTTATAGCTAGGTGGGGGAAATGAAGCGTGCAATGGTAGTCTAACTAGGATAGTGTTGATAAATTCTTGCGTCTTCCTTTGACTTTGGCTTCTTTGACAATAGAGACTCTTGAATACTTTGATGAGGGAGTCTTCCTTTCCTGACCTTGTTATTCAAAGTGAATCAAAGGGCATTTTTACATAATCATAATCAAATGCAAATGGACTTGCTACCCACCGGAGACAGCCAGGGGGAAAGGCACATCATAACCAGAAAAGTACCCATCAGAAAAATGTCTCATCATAGTGAGGACTGCCCGCTCACTCACATCAATCGATGTTAGTTTTTCAAGCATATATATATTCGAGCAAAGTGTTTACTGTTCTTTTACTTTTCTTCCTCTTTAAGCAAAACTTAGATCCTTAAACCAACATATAGATGAACACTTGAAATGATAACCAGCAGTAGAATAAGTACACAAATAAGATCTCACACATGCACAAGAATTTACCCTGGAGAAACCCAATATGGGATAAAAACTCCAGCAAACAATCTTCCTTTATTGCAAATAATATGTAAGATCGAAATACAAACTTTCCACCATGAAATATGCTTGAGAGAGTGACTGTAAGACCAACCAGACACCAAGATACTTCGCTGCCCTCTTACTGCTGTTATAAATCAGCAAGTCAATAAAATACTTCACTGTCCCGTAAACTGTGTAAAACGAACCAGCAAGACAAACTGCTGCCCTCTCTTTGCTGTGTAAATTCAGCAATAGAAAAGTTTTACTACGCTGCCCTCTCTCTCTCTCAAAACTGTGAGAATGATTATATTATTTAATAGACAGCAGGTGATATTAATTTATAGGCATAAATTCCAAGAGGACTCGTTATGCAACTTTGACTTAACTTGAGACTTAAAAATAAAACTTTAATTATTCTTTTAGATTGACGCAGATAACTTGGATGCATGGAAAGACACAAGAGATCAAACTAAATCTAAAATTAGATACTCGAGTTTACAACTGGCAGAAACTTTGAGTTCGTAACTGAAAGACAAGTACACGGAAAGCTAACTGAAAGTTACTTCAGTTCTCAACTGAAAGAGTCTTTGAGTTCTAAAAATAGATTAGGCAGTTAACTGAAAAGATACTTTAGTTCTCAACTGAAAGAGTCTATGAGTTCTAAAAATAGATTAGGCAGTTAACTGAAAAGATACTTTAGTTAACTAAAATAGATAACTGAAAGTTAATTTAGATTTGGAATTTTCTTTAGTTAACTAACTTAAAAACTCCACTAGACTTTTGCATGGTTGTTTATTACTTTAGTTAACTAAAATAATTAATTGTAAATTAATTTAGATCTCGTATTTTCTTCAGATAACTAACTCAAAACTCCATGAGACTAAAGCATGGGAAGACAACTCGACTTGTCATGACTTAACTGAAAGATGCTCTCAACATCGACTTAAGACTTAGACTCAAAGAGACATATTCATGGTGGATGAATTTATTCGTGCCAACGCACTAGATCAATACATTTATTTGCATAAGGAAGATTGTTTGTTTCTAGCTCATAGGAATTTTACATTCAACCTAACTTTTGCTAGATGCCTTGGCTTTTGCGAAATGCTCACAAGGCTTCCTGTCTTGACTTTTGGCGTAGCTCACAAGGCTTGTTCGTTCACCTTGACTTTTGCTATGACCTCACAAGACTTACGAAGGCATTATCACTTTCACTCTGACTTTTGTCTTGGCTCACAAGGCTTGTATGTTCACCTTGACTTTTGCCATGACTCACAGAACTGGTTAATCTCCAAGTCTCCCTGGCTAGCTTTAGGGTGGTCACTTATGACCTCAGACCTTGGAGAATGCCTACTGATGCTGATTTCAACACTCCCTCTCAGCGAGGGAGGCATTCTCTGCAACTCCAAGTTTGTCTCGAAAGAGTGCAAACTTCGCCAACTGCAGTGGCTTAGTCAGGATATCAGCTACCTGATCATCTGTTGCAATGTACTTTAGCTTGATCACATTTCATTGTACCATATCTCTGATATAGTGGTACTTTAGATCAATATGCTTTGATTTGTCATGAAACACCGGATTTTCTGTGAGCTTTATACAGCTCTGATTATCACAGTGGATAATCGTACTCTCAAGCTTTTCACCAAACAACCTAGAAATAAGTTTTCTAAGCCATACTGCTTCTCTACTGGCATTGCTCGCAGCAATATATTCAGCCTCTGCTGTGCTCTGAGCAATAGTACCCTGCTTTCGGCTGGACCAGGAGATCATGGCTGATCCTAAATTGAAGCAGTAACCAGAGGTACTCTTTCTGTCCACTGGACTCCCAGCCCAGTCTGAATCTGCATAACCATGCAACATCACACCACCAATGGATGTGTACTTTAGCCCATAAGCTATGGTACCTCGAAGATATCTCAGGATGTGCTTACCTGCCACCCAATGCCTTTCTCTTGGCTCAGCCATGAATTGGCTCAATGCACTCACTGCAAACTGCATATCTGGTCTAGTATGCGTTAGGTACATCAAAGAACCAACAAGCTGCCTGTACATGGTGGAATCCACCAAATCTTCTCCTGAACCAGAATCATGTAGCTTCTTTATATTAGCCACCATAGGAGTTGAAACACTCCTGCAATTCATCATACCAAACCTCTTCAATATGTCTACTGCATATTTTCCTTGAGATAGGAAAATCTCGTTTGGTTTCTGCCAAACCTCTAAGCCCAGGAAATAATGCATTAATCCTAGATCTTTCATTTCAAACTCAGCAGTGAGCTTCTTTTTGCACCAGGTTATCTGTCTTTCTTCTCCTGTGAGGAAAATATCATCTACTTATAACACCAAAATCAAAGGTTGATTTTCAACAACCTTGAAATAAAGGTTACGATCAGCACTACTTTTACTGAATCCCAAGCTTCTCAGAAAGCCATCAATCCTATCATACCAAACTCTTGGTGCTTGCTTAAGACCGTACAAGGCCTTCTTTAACTTGCATACATGAGATTCTTTGCTATGCTCTACAAAGCCATCAGGTTGCTCTACATAAACTTCCTGTTCTACTTCACCATTAAGGAAAGCAGTCTTTACATCCATTTGATGTAATTTCCAACCAAGTACTGAAGCAAGAGACATTACTGATCGGATAGTAGTATACCTAGCTACAGGAGCAAAGATCTCATCGTAATCTATACCTTCTTTCTGAGAGAAGCCTCTGGCCACGAATCTTGCTTTATACTTCTCAACACTTCCGTCGGCTTCCTGCTTTATCTTATACAACCATTTGGATGAGACAACTGACTTGCCTTTGGGCCTGAAAACTATGTCCCACATCGTTCTTCATGATGGACTTGTATTCATCCAACATAGCATCTCTCCAAACCTGCAATTTGTTAGCTTCATCAAACAAAGAAGGTTCAGCATCACTGATGTTACTTACCAAAGCAACATAACCTGCAAATCTCTGTGGCCTTCTGCTTTCTCTGAATGTTCCTGAAGGGGCTGCATGCTTTTCTGCTTCTTGCAGAATTTCTTTGAACCAAGCAGGTCTTCTCTTGAAAGGAGGATCTTCAAGAGATCTCTCTAGTTCCTCAGCAGGTTCCAATACTACATCTTGATCCCTTGGATCATCATGACTTTCCTCCCTCTAAAAGTCAGAACCAGAAGTCTCAGCTGAAGAAGAATCTAGCTCATCATCGCTCTGAAGCTCTCTGGATC
>LPNX010960443.1:84787-127621 GCA_001517045.1 Pseudotsuga menziesii | reverse complement strand
CTGACTTTTGTCTTGGCTCACAAGGCTTGTATGTTCGCCTTGACTTTTGCCATGACTCACAGAACTGGTTAATCTCCAAGTCTCCCTGGCTAGCTTCAGTGTGGTCACTTATGACCTCAGACCTTGGAGAATGCCTACTGATGCTGATTTCAACAATCGAGAGCCAATGTAACTCTGAGCTGCGTTCTAAAGAGAGTACTCGGCTCAATAAATAAACCTCTATAGATAACCCTTCAGCAGAAACAAATAACAACAGATGACTGTATATCAAATAGTGAGGTAAAAGCCTCTATGCAAACTCAATAGAGCTGAAAATAAACCTGTGAAACCAGTAATGTATCAAGGAATTCCATCAAACATCCTTTTCCTTGAGAGAAAGAGAGTGCCTTTTTAGAAAGACAGTCAGCTGTCTTGTTGTGCTCTCGATAGATGTGAGTGAAAGACAGATCCTGAAAGCTAGTAGCTAGCTTTTTAGTCTCCCGACACCAATGAACAAGTTCAAGTGGGGAGAGAGCAGTCGATCCCTTGGCCCAGTTGATGATTACTTGTGAATCACCGTATACCTAAGCTAGGGGGATCCCCATCATATGGGAAGTGTGCAAGAGTGCCCATAGACTGAGCAACTCCGCTTTGGTATTAGTGCCATGTCCAACCCCCAGGGAAAACTCCAAAAAGTGGGAGTCATTGAGAATGATACAGAAACCAACACCAGCAATCATATTTTTAGAAGCACCATCGATAAAACCACAGGGGAACAGCTTTTCTGGAGGGTTCCCAATAATTCTTCTCCTCTGCATTTTAGTGACAGACCCTAAAAGGGGTGTTTGAATAGTCATAAGAATTTGCTGGATAATGCCATAAATATTTCTTTTATTCCCTTCGAACACAGCCCTGTTACGTGCCTTCCAAGTAATCCACACCATATTGTAAAGGAGCAGGAAAAGAGGGGAGCTTAGAGGAATCTTTTTGTGCCAGTCGTTAAAAATAACCTCTAATGATGCCCCTGTAATGCAAACAGATAGGTTGAAATGTTCCTTCATATATTCAGCTACTGATTTCCAGACCACACAGAAAGAGAAAATATGCTCCACCGTTTCCTCATTATTACAGCAAAGAGAGCAGATACCTGGTCCTGAAAAACCCCTTTTATGTAGGTTCTCCCAAGTGAGAATTCTGTTATGAAGAGTAAGCCAGATGAAACAAGAAATTTTGCAAGGGAGATCTTTCATCCATAAAGTAAAGCCATCCACCACAGAGACCGAACGAGAATAGGAACGGGCAATGCAATCATATACATCCTTTGCAGAAATAGAATCCTTGTTTTTCATATATATCCAAGCAAGTTTATCAGGACGGCCCGAGAGACGAATGCCAGCACCAATAAGACCACTGATATAATCATTCCAGGCTGAAACAAAAGAACCACCAAGATCTAAATCCTCAGCAGAATACCAGTATTGATCCGCATTGTGCAAAGTGTTATGGGCCTGCGATAAATTGCAAATATTAAGATCTTCCAAATACAATCTCAGATCTTCCGGAAGGGAAAAGGAAGAGTGCGAGCCCATAATCGGATCAAGTCCCAGTAATATACTTTCACCATTACCAACCTGCCACGCCAAATGCATACCCATCCATGGTAAAACCTGCAGAAAACCTCTCCATATTATGGATGCATTGCGAGAGCTGAAGGATTTTTTCCGAAGCCAATCGGCAACCGACAGACATTTCATATATTTAATTTGAAGAACCTGGAACCATAAACCTTTAGAGTGTATGGCTTTCCAAAACATATTAACTCGCAGAGCCTGATTAAACCACGTGAGATTTTTAATGCCCCAGCCACCCAATGCCTTGGGCCAAGAGAGATCTTCCCAGTTGGTCAAATGGTACTTGAATGAATGAACAGATGATCCCCACATGAAATTAAACATTATACTTCTGAGCTTCTGAAGAATAGAAACCGAGAGAGGAGCCAAGCCCATCTAGTAAACCGGAATGCTTGTCAGAACAGCATTGACAAGAACCAATCTCCCTCCAAGAGACAGATTTTTATGAGTCCAGTGGTTAATTTTCTTTTCAAATCTTTTAAGAAGCCAGAACCAATCAGACACTTTATAGCTCAATGGCTTCAAAAAAATCCCAAATATGTTAAGCCAGACTGAAGAGGATGCAATTTATAAGGCAGAGCATCCCTAAAAGCATTAAGGCTGTCACAGAGAAATTGTGATAGAGGAAGCAAGACTTGTCAACATTTATCTTCATGCCAGAAGCTTTACAGAAAGAATCAAGGATAACCTCAAAAGCCAACCAGTCCTGAAAGGTCCTAGAGCTCAGGAGAATGACATCATCAACAAAGAGGAGATGGGAAAGAGTAAGAGAGGACGAGAGTTTAATGCCCCGGATGAGGCCATTTGATCTAGCATCTTTAATGAGCAAGATGAGACCCTCAATGACCAAAATAAAGATAAGGGGTGACAAAGGACAGCCTTGCCAGATGACCCTCAAGTTATCTAAGTGAAGAAAACTGGATGTATCTGGATAAAAAATTTAGCTTGGCTCTTGTGACTAGCTATTTTTAATGTTCTTATTGTGGTTTCTGTTGCAAATAGTCACTAACCATGGCTTTTCTATTTAGTAATGTTTATTGGTCAAGATGATAAATGAACTGACTTTCCTTTTTTTAAATAAACAACATAGGAGCACACCGAGTGAAAAATGAATGCGTATCATTCCGTGCATTTTGTGAATTCCCTTGCTGCTGTCGAGTCTTTCATACCTGTTAGCGCTCTGCTAATCCCCATGGTCTCATTGTCTAAGCTTCCCTCAGGCCATCCATGGACCCTCTAACAGTCCTCTGCAACTACACAACCCGTGGCTAGGTGGAGAGAATAAGCCGCCTTCCGGGCTCCCCAGATGAATTCCTCTTCAGGGACGAATACTGCTTCCCCTACCCCATCGAAATTGCCTAGACACAATCAAGGCAGCTTCTATACCCTTGAATCCCTCCTCTTATTCATAAAAAACTCCCACCTCAATCACATCGATTACCTGTAGTAGGCCCGCACTCAAAGGATCCAGATCGTTTCCTTACCCTGACCAGAAACCATTATTGGATTATCTTCAGGGAAAAATCAACTCCACCGACGCCATATAGCCCATCCTGAAACACACTATCGAGGAATACTGCCCTGAGGATCCCAGACTGTTCAACAAGAGACTTAGGGCAGAGGATGATGGAAATAGGTCTCTAGAAAACCAGAATAGTGCAGAAAACCACAGTGGGATCAACTAGATTATGCTTATTAGAGTTTTGGAGAAACCCTTGAAGGACATAGAAGCCCTTCTAGAGTTCAGGAATAAGGATTTCCAGCACGTAATCGTGATAGCGAATAAGAGGGAGGACAAAAAAAAATGGGGCAGAAAAATAAAATTCACGGAAACCCAATAAGGGCACCAAGTGACCCTTCGAAGAAAAAAGGGTTTGGAAAGGATCTTGGGGCGAAATTCAGTATGCAAAAAGATGGTTTGAAGGGAAATTCCAGGCTATCCTTAACAGTGAATACTGGCATTAAATCTAACAGCCGCAGTGTTGCTGAGGGTGTGCCTATAATTGTTGTTCCCAGCGCCTTCTAGACCCTCTTAAATATGTACAATGTTAAGGAATTTTTGGAGGATGGGGTTTACTATGCCCTTGATGCCAAGGTGAAAGAGATGCCCAAAAAGCTTGAGTGTATTACTATGCATAGGAAAAGTGGCCATGACAGGACGGGGTTTACCATTGAGGTGAGGGATAAGCCATCTGCGTTGTCGCTTAATGACTGGAGTCATCATTGCAGTGTGTGTGCTTAGGAAGGAATGGAATTACAAGGACTTGCCTTTTAAGGACCATGCTGAGATATTCAATAAAAAGTATGTTTTTATTTTCCTCTTTAATTTTTATATATTTTCAAGTTAGTAGTGCCTTCGGAGTACATATGATTATCAAATTTTCAGTAGTGGAGAGGTTTGTTGCAGGAAGTAAGGTGATTAAGAATTTAGTTTTGAATGATAAAACCATGCAATTGTCAATAGCTAATGGATGGTGTTGATGTTTATGGTCTTGGGGTTTTACATTCACTTTGAAGATGATAGTGTGGAGTCTGCTAAATCTATGAGGCAGTGGAATGTGAAGATAATTTCGGTATGAGATTTAGGCTTTTATGTTACTATTTTCAACTTTTGTCAAGTTTCCGAGCTCTGCTCCTATACCACACTATCACAGTTCTTTTGGATTTGTCTTGTTGCTTATGCTGGGATAAATTTATGAACTTATTGTATCATATTGCTCATTTATTGTCATGTAATTTTGTCTTCTTATTGTTTCACTCATGTAATTTACCTGCAGATTAGCAAACATAAGTGGCATCAAGATAAAGCTACAGCAATGGAGATTTGGGACAAGTTGGATGAATACATGCGGGCCAGGGAGTCCAACTCGGCTTTCTAAATATGCCCCTTAATGAATTTATCTTCCATGTGTTTTGAAGAGCTTTTCACAGCACATTCTCAGCGAGAGATTCTCACTATTGAAGCATATAGAATAGGCAATTCTCCATCTATTGTTATCATGTTGCAAATTCCAATACATAGATATCTGGGAGCTTTTAAAAGCAGGTTGGAATGGTTATATATGCAATTGAAATACATTTACTCTACTACTTGAAAGGTAGAATGCAATGCAGTATTGCTGATATCAGACTGTTTGGAATTCGTTTTGTACATCCTGTTTGTTGTATAGTAGCCATCCACCAAAAACCCCTTCGTAGGTGGGCTAAATTTGGCACATGGTAGTAAATAGTCCACTGGAAATGTCAGATAAAGGTTTTTTACTGTTTGGAATTTGCTGTGTACATCCTGTTTGTTGTATAGTAGCCATCCACCGAAAAACCCCTTCGTAGGTGAGCTAAATTTGGCACATGGTAGTAAATAGTCCACTGGAAATGTCAGATAAAGGTTTTTGAGGGCGCTTACTGACTCATAATGACAATGTTTAGAATAATATCCAATTTTGAAGTTCTCTGCACTGAAGCTCTAAACATCAATTGAGGCTTTTGCCTCATGTTTCACATTAATTGAGAGTTTTTGGTAAGATGGTTGTGTTGTCTGAAATACTGAAACTTTTATATACAGTGCTTGACAGGGTTCTTGCATACTTAATTTTTCCCTGGAGTTCGCTTATAATGGCACGAATCTCACTGAATTCGCCCTCCACGAGATAACTAACTCTACTACTGATCATATAATCAACGCATATGAGTATTACGACCAACAAAATACGCAATCCCCAACATATTCACGGGATAGTAAGTGCTCTTTCTAAAAATCCCCCCTACTTGAATTTAATATAATTTCAATTTAATGTCTAACAGAGGAGTTTTTCAACTGTAGTTGAAGCTCTTAGCTCTGTCAAAAGCCAGCTTAAAATAAAAGATTGGATGGTTCACTTATGTGCGTACTCATGACTGATATTTATTGTCTTTTTAGTTTTGATGTAGCTAAGTGAAATTTTAAAATAGAAGTATAGGGAATGCCTTGGATTATTGCGTGTTTTATATACAAATTACACAGTGGATTGCATGTAGTGATGCCTGAACAGATTTGAATGGAAATTGAGCAGATTCAGTACCAATTGCACATGAGGTTTATATTACTCTAATATTGCCCACAGGTTTCGGTAGTCTAAAATGTCAATTGTAAAATTGCATGGTTCATTTATGACTGTTATTCTTGTAAAACTTGTCCATAACATTTAGCAATTTTGAACTGCCCACAGGTTTCGGCAAGTCTAGAATGCCAGTAGTAAAATTGCATGGTTCATTTATGGATCCTATTTTTGTAAAACTTGTACTTGTCCATAACATTTAGCGATTTTGTTCAAGAGCAGATACTTTTAAGTTTTACTTCTCTATCAAGGGGGAAAGCTTTACAATTTGCAAGAGAATTATGATTGAAGATCCATAAATATATTTGTATCATCTGCAGCTTTGTTACATCTTTGACATTGTATTTCAAACAATTCAATTGTACATTTGTTTGGAACTGTAGTGTCAACATAATAATTGTGGACACATCTGGGCAATGGAATAGTGTTTACTGTTTATGCCTGCATATTAACAGTGGGAGGTGGGGTAGAATTTATTTCTCCACATCTTTAAGTTGTTTTCTTGATCATACAAGTGACCTTCGAGATGAAGACCTAAAACCACTAATAGAAAATTTGCCTCCATAACACATTTTCCACCTCGGACATTCGTATTGCCACGTCTGTCGAACCTTGGACATCCGTATTGCCACGTCTGCCAAAAGGTTACTGCCACACCTGCCAAAAGTTTTGGGGGCCTGACAGGTCGTCCTGGGCTCCGGGCTGGTGAGCTTCTCGTGGAGTCCAAACACCCAGATCCCCCACAATAAACCTTTGCACTACGCGTCGATAAGCTTTACTAAGCTTTGGCCTTATAAACACATAAAACTCAAATGGTTCTGCAGATGTGAGGAACCATCCTTCCTGGTCCTAAATGGGACATCATGGTTGATTTATTCTTTTGCAGAGAGCCCAAGGAAGCTAAGGAGCGCGAAGACGAAGAGGCCCCGATTGCTGAATATACTGCTGACTATACAGCACCCGCCCTTGCCTTTCCTGGAGATTAATGGGGTACTGATATTCCAGATGCACAATGGGGGGTTGCCCCTGAACCCAGCGCAATACCTGTTGTGCCTACATTGCTTGTGTCTGATTGGACCGTTGGAGCAGGTCCAATCACTGTTGAGGGATGGGACACAACACCTACTCCAGTGCCAACAGCAGCAGTAGGGTGGGATGCTGCATCGTTTCCAAGTATTCCTGCTGTCCCAACGCCTGGTTGAGATAGTGCACAACCTAGTTGGGCTCTTGAAACTCGGTAGAATTTTGTCTGGCATGGTCTTGTAGTTAGAATGAAGTCAGTTCTGTAATGTTGGATGACCGAGCACCCCATTAGGTTATTGTTAGGATCAGTCATGTTTGTTGAAATGAGTTTGTGATGCTTAACTTTATTTTGCGCAAAATTTTATCCTCCATACTGTATTCATGGTTATCCCAGATAATTTTAAAAAATATTTTCATGTCTTTCTTTTGGAAAATCTGAATGTTATTTTTGGCACTTTGAAATGAATGGCACTAAATTATTTTTATTTTTCCTTTGTAGCTCTGGAAGCCGATGAAGAAGCAAAAAGGTATGAGTGATTACATCCCCCTACTCTTTTCTATTGAAATATTTCACTATATGTTATACAGTAGAGTCTCTGTATGCTTCTGCTTAATAAATTGTATATAAAAGGGATTGATCTTTGTTATATCATTTACATTGGTTTAACAAGTTTTCTATCAATATGGACTGACCAACATTGTTTGGTTTTGCAGCCATCTCATAGTTTCGATTCCACTATACGAGGATCTCCAGTATGGAAGAACTGGGCAGAACAATATAAGAAACAAGTCATGGTCAACCCTAAAAAGTCTTTTAGAGGTATAAACATGAATCTCATGATCTCCTTACTCGTTCATCTCATCGTCATAATATATTTATGGTTTGTTAAATTGTACATGTATATATGTAAATTTATTTTATAACACACTATCTTCTTCTCCATTCTCTTCATTTAAAAGTTTTTGTTGTCTTCCATACAACCCAAATTTTTCTAGTTAACTTAGAATACTCAATGCTTAGAGCTGCCTAGAAATTATGTGTACACTACATGGTAGTTGTTGTTAATAGGATTGGACAAAGCCACAGGCTTTGTCCATGAAACATGTTTGAGACTTTTAGCCATTTTCAAATATAGATGCAGAAAAGTTTAGTTGAAAATAATTTTACTTGTATTTATTTGAACCTGTTGAAGTGTACCTTAAGATAAAGATTTGAAGGCTAAAGCTATAAATATTGCAGTGCTCTTAATGAAATCATAAGATTGAAAAGACAGGATTTAAAGGCTGACGCTGTAATATTGTAGTAATCTTTTGTATATATATGTATTTAAGGTGGACGAGATATTGGAAGGAGAGAAGAAATCCAAAGAAATACAGGATAGTCTCTGCAAACTATTACTAATTTAGACTTCAAATCAAACTGTATAGTTAGGGTGTTAAATAACTGAAATAAAGATCAAAGTGTAGCGATTTCAGTTTAAATTCGATACTGTCAGTTTAAATTGCACAATTTCAGGTTAAATTGTCGCAATTAGTGTTAAACTGCTTAGTTCAGGTTAACTTCTTGTAATTCCAGCCTCTAGGTGACATTGTTGCAGTTTTATATAAATTTAATTGTTTAAGGTTAAATTGAGCCAATGCAGACTAACTTACAGAGTTGCAGGTTAAATAGTTGCAATTCAGTTTAAATTGAAGAAATTTTGGGTTAACTTGCAATAATTCTAACATTTCAGCATAAAACTGTACAAATAGTTGGAGTCCAAGATATAGTAGGCGGTTAAATAGCATAAATCCAGGATATTTTTGAATTTAGGGGAAGGGTAGGTTTTGTGGAGAAGTTGTTATATATTGGACTGAAATTCTATCTATTCAGTGTTAGGCTGTGTCTTTTAGTGGGAAATAGATGGCTTTGTCAGCTAGTAATTGGCTGCTTAGGAAAAGGTGAGCTTCAAGAGGTCCTGTATTTGTACCTGTAGGGGACATATCTTCTGTATCTTTATTACAAGCACTAATTCCTCTTGCCGAACAAATAATATGTTGTGAGAATCCTAGATAATGCCATAGGAGAAATGCAATCCGCATTACGCAAAAAAATTAAGGCTTTGTCTATGCTTTTTGAATAAGTCAGATGCAAGCGTTTCATTGCCTCCCTCTGCATTCTTATGCTTCAGAGAACTACATGTTATTTTCCAGTACACAAAATATTTGCTGGAGGGCTATAGCGGCGATGTAAGTTGTGTTTGGTTGCTCATGCAAACCGAAGAAATATCAAATAAATTTCATGCTCTAACGCATGACATGGCTATCGCATTGGATGTACTTTCCTTGAGATCATTGGATGTCTCACACCAGGTTAAGGAGCAAATTGAGTCGGTTCACAGTCATGCCAGAAGGGCTAAGATTTTCATTTTTATCTCTAAAGAACAACTTCGTAGAGATGTGCTTGTTGATCTTGATGAGTTCAAGAAGGTGGTAACCCCAAAGGAATCTAAACTCAGAAATATTTTAGATGATTTGCATCTAAAAAATGCAAAGGATTTTCTAAGAGAGATAGAGTTGTTGGAGGGAAGAGATGAGAAATCAAAATAAGCTAGGCGCAGATCAAAATGTTCCAATTATTAATAGTTTGATCGGTTTCATGCGCTATTGCAAGTGTGTTCTATTTGGGGTTACATAGTATGGACTTTGATGCACAATTACAACCATCAAGTGAACACAGAGTTTCCAGAACAGAGTCCAAGGATGTCCCTGTTATTCCAGATGATTTCAGATGTCCAATATCACTTGATTTGATGAGAGAACCAGTCATTATCTCTACTAGGCAAACGTATGAGCTGGCGTCCATTACCAGATGGATCGAGGAAGGACACTCTACTTGTCCAAAGAATGGGGAGAAGCTTTTGCACTCAAATCTTATTCCAAATCATGCTCTCAGTAGCCTTATTATTCAGTATTGTGATGCGCATAATATCCCGTTTGAAAAACCAGAAAACAACAGGAAACGTTCTTCAATGGAAAGCATTGTGAGTACTAAGGCAGCTTTAGCAGCTGCAAAGATGACTGCAACGTTCCTTGTAGAAAAGCTTGCTATATGACCTCTTGAAGCAAAAAGGCAGGTTGCATATGAACTGAGACTTCTTGCTAAATGCAACATGGACAACAGAGATTTCATTGGAGAGGCAGGATCCATACCATTGCTTGTGTCGTTGCTATCTTCAAAGGATCCCAAAGCTCAAGAAAATACGGTAACTGCGCTCCTAAATTTATCTATTTATGAGAGGAACAAATCTAAAATAATGCAATCTGGTGCATTACAGCCAATCATCAATGTTCTCATAAATGGATGCAATATGGAAGCTAGGGAGAATGTCGCTGCAATGCTCTTCAGCCTTTCCTCTGTCAATGAATATAAGAAATTAATTGGAGAGAGGCCAGAAGCCATTCCAACCTTGATAAATCTTCTTCGGGACAAAGCTGTCAGAGGAAAAAGGGATGCAGCTAGTGCCTTGTTTAATCTCTCAGTTTTTCATGGAAATGTTTCATGGGTAATAGCAGCTGGTGCAGTTCCTCTGCTAATTAATGTTTTGACAGAAGACACAGCAGGTCTTACAGACAATGTGGTTTCTGTTCTTGCAGTTCTAGCGAATCAACTAGAGGGATTACTTGCAATTACTGAAACCTCTGCAATCACATAAGTTAAACTATGTGGAATAAGATACAATAGAATGTCATGGTAAGATAAAGAAGGTTAACTATTTACAAGAGTTACATACAGATTAGTCTTTGTCTTTAAGCTACATGCAGCATAGTTTTTGTTCTTAACCAATTCCAATTCACCTTGTAACATATGCTCTTGTCTTGTTATATATATATATATATTGTAGAGTAATTTGTAATACTAATTTGGATAGCGTAATATTGCATAATATTGCTATTGAAGTGTACATAGTATTTATAGTCAAGAGTATTGCATAATATTGCTTTAGAATTGATTTTGAAGCTTGAATGAAATCGTGAGGATGTAGTTAATTCATACATGTTCATTGATATCCATAATGATTTAATTTTTAATTTTTATAGTAGTATGCATATAGTTGTTGTTAGAACTCCAATTCATTTATTTGTAGTTACAACACAATCCGATTCAAGTGTTCTCAAGTATAACAAAATCAATCGTTATTAAAATGGACATCTCAATTCTCCACAATGCAATCAACCATTATTAAAATAGACTTGTGTAGAGTTTTGTTCTTGAAGGAATTTCAAAATAAATATAGCCAACAAATTTCAAAGCCTCATAAGTATACTAAACTTAAACTTATTTAGTAAGCTGGGGTAAAAGTACCACAAATGTTTAAAAATGATTCTTAATTTGTTTCACATTGGCTCGCAAAATTTACCATTGGAAAAAGGGTTAAATTCCATAGGATGTTTTGCTAAGCCAACCATAGCAATGGGAAAATGGTTAAATGTGTTTTGATGTATTGTGAAGAGTGGGTGTAGCAATGGGGAAAATGGTTAAATTTGTTTTGATGTATTGTGAAGAGTGGGTGTTTTATGGTTTTGAAAACGGTTTAATAAAATATATTTGAAAGAAATAAATAATTGTATATTTATAAAAATGTTGAAGGTTAATATTTAAAAATTAAGACTTAAAATAATTATAATTAAAAAACATTAAAAAAATTAATAATATTACTTAAGTTTAATTAATTAATTAAAATCAATATATATCATTTAATATAGTGTATTGTTTCTTTATAATTTATATAACTGGTTTAAAGAGTAAACATTTTCATCATCAAATACAAAGGTAATATATACTATAATTGTAGATGTGGTTGTAGAGTAAAAGTAATATTTAAATTATAAATTAATTTTAGTTATAATAAAACAATGCTAATTTTTACAATTAAAATAATAACAATATTATTAAATGAATAAAGTACATTAAATTAAATGTTAAGTATTAATATGATTGTATAGTAATGCAAATTAAATGATAATTTAATAATAATAATTAACATTGATAGGTATTAACTAATTAATTAAGTAAAATTAATAGTAAAAAAGTAAAATTTACTATTTTTTTAAACCATGGGACCAACATCCCTAATTTAGCTCCTAGGGTAGCTCAGTTGGTTGGATTTTCATGTCTAAAGACTACGGGTGGCCTCCCTAGAATTATTAATGTGAATGAGATGCAAACCTTTCCTAAGTTTAGGATTTTAAAAGGGGTTTGCACCTCAAGGGTTTGATCCCTCTCAGTGCTTGATTGTTAAGATGCATCTATGCTAGTGTTTTGTGAAAATTACATGCTTAAGTGCTTAGCGATTATTTTTTGAGGTCTATTTATAATTTTTTTGTTAGTTAACACACTCATAAAGTTTGTGTTAGTTGGTTAACAGAGTTTATCTCACACACTTAAGCAAGAAGTTTTATTGGCATCACTAGCTTCATAATAAATTTAATTGGATCACCATTTAGACCATTCAAAGGAAACCACTCAAGTTCTTCATGAGATGTGTTTTACTACTATATATTTTCATTCCATTGCATCTACTTCTATTTTTATCCCTTTCGGCTCCCAATGACATTGTTTATGATCAAATCTTGCTTAGTCGTTTCTACCTCATTTCCGAAGGTACTCCCAAATCGACAAATAAGATGTATATCCATTTGAATAATGATTGCAAGATCTTCTTACAACTAAGCTCCATGGTTCAACATTGCCCATTGGAAATTATTTGCTTCTCGAGATGCAATTCAACTTCAAGTCAATCAAAGAAATCAAATCATCCGATGTAAACTCCATTGTTGACATCATTGGTATTGCCGCAAAGACATCCCCTACCTCCCCTATACATCAGAAAGATGGATAAAAAAATATAACACAAAAAAATTTATATAAAGGACATGTCAGGCTATAGGATGGATGTCACCTTGTGGGGAGAACATTACCTGGTAGAAGGAAAGAAACTAGCCACCTTATGCTTTGAAAATGATCACCCTATGCTTCTTATATGCTATGATTCTTATATGACTCTTATATGTTATGTAATGGATATGTAAGAGTTTTTGTTCTTTGTAATGCTACTTAATAGCCTACGCTCATGTTTTTTTGGTAAATAGGAAAAAATAAAAGAGAAGAAGCCAGTGACAACATATGGGTGCATCCATGGAGTTGGGTTACACTTTTTGGCAAGACGCTTTCAGAAAAAACACAAAAATGTACCTCGATTGAGCAATTTTTAAACCCTCGATCAAGGTCATAACACCTCGATCGAGGGTTTAACAAAACCTCGATCTAGGTTTTAAGAATACCTCAATCTAGGTTTTAAGACCTCGATCTAGGTTTTTAAAAAACCTCAATCAAGGTTTAAAAAAAACCTCGATCTAGGTTTTAAGACCTCGATCTAGGTTTTAAGAAAACCTCGATCGAGGTTTTAAGTCCACGATCGAGGTCCTTGTGCAAAAAAAATTATAAAAAGAGGTTTAAACAGTAGCTCGATCAAGGGTTTAATAAAACCTCAATCGAGCTTATTTAAAAACCTCGATCGAGCTTATTTAAAAACCTCGATCGAGCTTATTTAAAAACCTCGATCGAGGGCCTGGAAAATAGAGAATTAGCCCTCTTACAGGAAAATCAATGTTTCTCAGTGTCTTCTAGGGGTGTAAACCCTGCCATTCATGGCACACAACTGAGCGGAGTTCATACCGATAGATTCGTCATCGAATCCTCTATCCATTGAGATATTATGCATGCATTTTGGCATTCATATGGGTTTTTTTTCTAATTAGTTCTAAAATTTACACTTAGAAAACCAGACAACAACTTCAAAGCAGCTTAAAGAAAAATCCGCAGGGTAAAATATACACATCCAAAATTTTCTTAAAAATTGGCAGCCCACACATTGACGTGNTGTGAGATTGAATTATTAGGGATGGACACGAACCACTTATTAACTTCTTCAAATTTTTAAGGTCACATAGTTCATTAAATGAAAATTTTCACACATTAAATGACATCGGAATATTTTTAAAAATATATTATTGGGAAGCCAACATAATATTCTACAACTTGTTTTTTTACTGCAAGTCGAAATTCACATGGCATATATGCGTTTCGAGAGCTTTTATCTAGCACATGAGTAAAAAATTAGGTTTTCATTGCCAAATTTGGCCAAAAAGTGTTACCCACATTCATGGATTCACCCATATGCTTTCACTTGAAGTTTTCAGAACCATTGGATTCACAAAGAAACTGCAAAGTCTTATGACAATATTTTTGAACCATCGTCTTTTGCAAGAAAAAATTATAGCCAACCAATACCCAATGCCATCAAATGTCAAAAAATATATAATGGAGTTGTAAGCTCAATCAACCATGACAGATGACCCAAGTCAATATTGACACAACCAAGCATAATCGTGATTATTGGCCTGAAAATAGAACCATGCAGTCTTAACAAGAGGTGGACTAAAAAATATTTGCTAATGTTGCAAAGAACAATTACAGTGAACAAGCATGATATATCAATCAAGAATGTGTTGTGACCCAAAGAATTGTGCCTCATGATGGACATTTGATTCTTGACTTAAAACCTCTAGTATTTTTGTCAAAACTAGAAATGTACAAGGACAATTACTCATATTAGTCCTATTAAAGGTTATCAATATTTTTAGGACTCTCTTTACATTTACAATAATTTAAACAATGGATAACAATCTCAATGATATAGTGACCCATATTTTCCACATGAGTTGCATAGATATGATAATTTTGTTGCATTCTTCTTACGGTTTACACACAAAAATGATACTTTATGATATGGCTGCATCATCATTATAATTGTAATTTACATTAATATTGTTTTCTTTTCTCACATATTTCTCTTTCCTTTCAAAAAAAATTGTTTCAAAATTTTATGTTACAATTTTGTTCCATAATAGTATTTCTTCCCTTAAATTTGTATTCACATTAAAACTTTCTCATTTTATTTTAAAATAATCATTAATTTTCTTTTTTCTTTTAAATTTTAAAGATTTTAAATAGTTAAAAGGATCATATATATAATAACTTAAATAACACAATTATTAATTAATTTTTGTTTTTAACCTATCATAATGCCTTTGAAGTTAAAGAAATTACAAAAAACAAAATTTAAGTGAAGTGGTTGTATTTGGTTGGTTAAAATGCATCTTTGAACTATTGTTATTGATGTTAATTCATTGTTTTATACATCTTATTTTCAAGAAACTATATAGGTCTAGGGTACAAAACTCCCAAATGGATGGTTTCCATGGACATATGCAAAAATGAACATAAATAATATTTTCTTAAAAAAGAAACAATGCATGTGAGATATGCCATTTCCTTTAAAATGTTCAATTTCAGAAAGCATGCAAGTAATCAAGAAAAAATGCATTTGGTTATAATTAATGTTGATCTAATGGCATATCATGAATTCTGCTACTTTAGATATTAGTTGATTGTGCTTAATTTTGTGAGGGATATGGTCTCTTCATGTATGAATTTATGGTGGATTGAGCAACAATTCTAGCTTGCATCCCTTCAAGATCAATGTATCTAATTACAAATCCCAATTTATCATGTAGCAAGGACATTGCAACCTTATGGCTCTTATTAACATAAATCAATCTCATTTTTGTAGCGTAGTTTTTAAGGGTAGAGTTATTCAAGGGAAACCATGTAAGTTGAAAGCACTTCATATTTAAGAAAAACAAGGTTATTTTATTTGACCTCAAATTTGATAGTAGAATGTTTTAGGGAATATTTATTTAAGGAAAACCATGTCACTTGAAATGACTTGTTAGGCTTTTACAAGGGGTTAGATTTCCACCCTTACCGAAATCCTATGGATCTAGATCACTTTTTGGTGTAATAACCCCTAAATAGATCTAGATGGCTTGTTTTCAAGTAAATGAAAAGCTATAAGGTTAAATAGTGATGAACCAAGGAAACAAGAGACAATTGTAAGGTAGGGTGAAATAATGATGAACCAAGTCAACAAGAGACAATTATAAAACATAAACGTTGAGCTTAATTAGGAGGCTACCAATTTGTTGAGGGGAGAGCTTGCTTACCTCCAAAGAGAGTAATTCATTGGGTTAAGGTGATAAATTGCACATCCAAGTGAGTGATTTAAATAAAAAAACAAGAAAACCAACATATCCTACTTTCCAGTAATGGACTCCATTAGAAACTAGTTGTTTATTTGTGATGTGAATATTCATGTAACTATTTATGTTATCTTGATACACCTTCTTACAATTGGCCCTTCATTTCCCTTCCATGCAAAACTTGCTTGTTACAGCTACCCTTCATTTCCCTTCCGTCCAAAACTTGTAGTCGATTTTCTCAAGGTACACTGCCAGGTCTGTACAAACTCATTTTTAGTTCTTTTTTTCAGTTTTTCTTCCTCTCCAACAACAACCTATCAACATATTATTGCACCTTCGAGGGGCAATTGCTAGTTTTTTTAAAACTTTGTTTTGGCCAGCGAAAGAGCAGGCGGGACAAGTGATGACAGACGGAGGAGGGCGCGGCGTGGTTGGCAAATGCTGGTGTGGGAAACAACGGCGGCTGGTGGGAAGTGGTGGTCGGTGGCAGATTGGGGGAGTTGGGAGGGACGAGCGTGGAGGGGACGCAATGGCGCTCGAGGGGAGCAGAAGGGTTGAGAGAAGGAGCACGGGGGTGGAGGGTGCAGGGCGCGCAGAGGCACATGGATGGAGCGACGAGTAGGAGCAGGATTCAGAGGTGGTGGACGCAGAACAGGAGCTGCAGGTGAATGAGGAGATTGGAAAAGTGACGATGCAGGTAGGTGAGAAGAGGTGCAAGGGTGACGGCTGGGGAAAGTGCAGCTGCGTAATGAGGAGCTGCGTGGTGGATGGGGAGCAGTGTGGGCGTGGACAGCGACAGAAACGGGAGTAGGCGGCCGTGGGCAACACTGATCAAATTTGAAGGGTGGGTCTGAGGGGCATTTATTCTCTCAGCCTTTTTAGAGATGAAGGGAAATTTAAATAATTGTCTTTTAATTGACAAGTATAAATTAGCCAAACTTTTTCACCAAAATAAATGTAAAAAATAAATATTGTTTACGAGTGTTTGTTGTGAAAGCATGTGATGGAGCGGCCTAAGTCAACTGAATCCTTGCAACTCACTGTATTTTTAAGTCTCAACACTCTTTTTAAATTGAACCAGAATAAGTTTATTAATGGCTGGATTTTCCATGTTGATGCAGACCAGTACCCTCTTTATTGCCTTACCAAAAGGCATGATAATGAGGAAGAAGACCTAACATTATGGACTTCACCTTCAAAGAATGCCTTGCAATCACATTGGTAAGGACTCTTGATAAGAAGATTAGAACCATCCAACATGTCAAATCTCAGTTGATATTCTTAATTAAAGACTTATAAGATAAATTTAATATAAGACTTATAGTTGTATCTTACTCTTTGGGTCTTGACACATTTAATATTTTATGGTTGTCTTTGGGCCTTGACCCAATTCGTATTATAAGGTGAGGATGTGCAGGCATAATAATCCTTAGTTAAGCACAATAATCCTTAGTTATGACTATGACATGAGGATTTAAAGAGAAGAGAAATTTATAAGGATGGATAATTTCAAAAGTTGCACTTTTTTGAAATGTTGATATAAATTATGCCCTTGATTAGTTTGAGAAATTATATCCTTGAATAAGTTTGCATTTACCGTGGTTGCATGTTCAGGAAGTTCCCTGAGTCTACGTTTGTTCTCTCTGGTGTGTAACTCACCCCTATCCTTGGTTAACATTCCACTAGGGAGCTCGATCCTGACTGTGTTGTATTCATTCTCATTCGGCTCTTGATCAAGCATTCCAATTGTAGATCCACCTGAAGCATATTCAGTTCCAATTGTTTATTATAGTTCGATTGCCAGTTTTAGGTGCAGATGGAGATCATCTGGTTTCCAGTTATGGCTCGACATGCTTGAAATAATGAGTTTAATAAGGAGAGAGGGTACTACGTATACCCTATTATTCTCACTAATAAGCATCCTGGACAAACTTCAATGAATGAGATTCTCAGCTACACAATTGTATCTACGGTATCCAAAGTATTTTGTGTGAGCTTCAGAGCGTTTTATTTGCGAGGTTGGCTATGAATCTATTATTTACTCTCAAATAACTCCTGTAGTTGACAAAGTATTACCACGTGATTGATGACAATGAACCATTTTCGAGCAGGCAACAGGGTAAGATTACAGGTTATTTACTCTACTGCATTGGAGTTTTGTCTACTGCGAGATGCAACGAAAGCTTTAGTGATGGCAAAGGTAAAAACCAGATTTAATGCCTCCGATAATGCAGAAAAAAAAAAGAATGGTTTACCTCGATTTGTAATGGTTTACGTCGATTTAATGCCTCCGATAATGCAGAAAAAAAGAATGGTTTACGTTGATTTGTAATGATCCACAGGATACAATGCAACCATCTGCGTGTCTTGGTGGGAGCAAACTATGGGACATCCTGCAGGTGGCTAAGGTTTCATGTTTCTACAACATGATTATTGGGTTAAAGTATATTGGTCGATAGAAAATAGTGTTCTTGGATGATGCCCCAATACCTTTTATGATGTCAAAGTACCCAGTAATCATGACTAGATTCATGACATCCTTAGAAGAAGTGTGAGGTTTCTTATGGCAAAATTCTAACACATTTTATCATAGCCCATCTAATCTCAAAGAAAAAGATGGACATGGGATTCAAGGCTCGAACCCGTGACCTCCCCGAACCGAGAAAGTGTGCACACGTCTTACCAATTGAGCTAACCCTTAAGGTTATTCATTACCCTTCCTACTAAAGCATCCAGAACTATATCCACCACAAGTATGTAGTGTATGTTATTCCCGTATGATCCCTAGCTTGATTATGAAATCTACATCCACAAATATTAGCTAGCCTTCAAAAATATTCTTTTTGTTCTACAGTGGGCGTGTCGAGATTTTGCAATTTTATGAAACAAAAAGGCACGGGCATTCAAAATAAAGAACTCTCAAACTATTTAAATACATAATTTATACTCCTGGTTAAAAATTTAAAAGGCGACTTCTTTTTCACTCGTTTAAGGTTACTTACATTTTAACAATCAACACTTTCATGTTAATATACATACTTTCTCAAAATCCTAGATTGTTATATTTTTCATGTATATATCTAGTAATTGGTAAAGGATGTACATTAAAAAATGGAGTCCCATTACATATCATAAAAGGGTCTATTAATTGGTAAAGGATGTACATTAAAAAATGGAGTCCCATTACAAATCATAAAAGGGTCTATTAATTGGTAAAGGGGTAAAGAAATTTTTTTTATGTATAAATAATGTATTATTTAACTTTGTATTTTTTACTTGTATCAATTTTAATTTAATTTTTATTGTATGGTTTATTTTAGCTGTCAAGATATTTTATTGATCATGCAAAATAAATTTTAGAAAGAGTAAGGACTAATGTCAGGTATAAACCATGCAATGGACTGAAACCATAAGCAGACGAAGGAGTCAAAACCCCAATAACATGCAGTACAAAGTGAGTACAAAGCAGACCTTGGTTTAAATCTGCCAATAGAGACGGATCTGGGCCTATATATTAAAAGACAAATATATATAAAACATATCGGACTTTAAGAACCAGTTCATTCACATAAACTCTATGTAACAATTTAAACTAATATTTCTATGATTTGTTCCAAAAAGTTTCGTTAGATTTAAAGAAAACGTGTAGCTACTAGATACTTGATTTTCGACTAAATACACATAGATCATAATTTCATAAAGTACAATTTAAAGATCTAGCAATAGCCCATTTAGGGTTCATTTCATTGGTAGGAAAACAACCATAAGTCAAGCTGAAGTATATGAGAATATAAATCAAATCTACTTACTTGAATCTAAGGAAAAACACACTTGGAGAATCAACTCCTCCCAACCATAGGAGGCAGCAACTCACCGGTTTGCTCCATCCACCCCCGAGCTGGATCATCAACCATGCACCAGAACAGCAAGTAACTTCCTCGCGGCACTCAATCCTCGAGTCCGTAACAAGTTTTCACGATGGACTTATAAAATAGAAAAACGCTCAACACATGCACTCAGCATCGTTTTTCCCATGCACAACACGGCATCCCGTGCTATTCCAATGCACGCATATAAATAGATTTTCCCAGATCTTATGCTGGATCCCAATCAAATCCCTAAATCCCTATGATTTAGGATCTTGTCTAGTTGTTGAGTTTTGGATTGGATTTGATTGGTATCAATCACTCTAGCTTGCTTACACATGTTCTTTGGTGCCATGGTTGGTGTCCCCTCATGTAGTTGAGTTCTCCAAGTGTCATTTTCTTTATATAATCATTAAATAAATAAAAAAAATGTTTTGTTGTGCAAATGTCATTTGAGGTTTTTTTCTTGAGTTTCATAACTCATTACATAAGAAAAATTAATTTTCAAAACATGAATTTAAAAGTAATGTCATGGGGGTATTACATTTCTTCCCCCTTATTCTTAACACCGTCCTCGGTGTTCTTTTTATTCTGAGCTCCCTTGCTCATTGCAGAACATGGAGGGATATGCTTCTCGCATTTTATCCTCCATTTCTCAAGTCGCCTCTTTAGGGCTGAAGTGCTTCCATTGCACTTTTATTTGAACGATGGCTCGATCCCGTAGTGTACATTCCTCCCTTTCAAGGATGCAAAAATGTTCATTCTGGAATTCGCCCTCGAGTTATACCTGATTCACATTCTAGTCAATTATATGAGGAGCATCACACTCACACACACACACACACACACACACACACACACACACACATATATATAATGAAATATGAAATACATCATCTACTTTTATATTAAGGGGAAGCATAAGTTGATAGGCTACCGACCCTATCTTAGCTAAAAGTTCGAAAGGTCCACAATACCTGGGTGCCAGCTTTGAACATCTTCCCAAACTCAAATCACTCTTTTTCAACTTTTACCTTTAGGTATACATGATCACCAATGTTGAACTCTCTAACAAGTTCTTTTTATGTTTGCGTAACTTTTATGTCGATCTTGAGCAACTTTAAAATTTTGTTGCACTTCCTTGAAAATCTCTATAGCATAGTGCATTCAAACATGCTTCAATGCATACATGTTTTCTTGTAACAATACTTTTTCCTCTTCCACATACAAGAAGATAAACATGTCAATCAATATCTTAATATTCTAAACATTTTACATATCACCCCAAGAAGATATCAACATCTTACTAATATCATGAACATGCTTATTATCTCTTCTTCATAACATTATGGATTCCAACTACAACTTAGTTAACCGTCATTCGAGTGTTAGCTCAAATTACATGTTACAAAACTTCATTAGCTATTACCATGTTTAACCCTTATATATTGGGAGGTAAAAAACAAATATATCACATTTCCAGACACAACTCCACTTTTCATGCATTTATTTAAGCATTTTTATTTATGTAAAGTGGGTTACACGCATTCAAACATATGAATCTACTAATACTAGTTTATGTACCTCGATGATCATGCTCTTTAAACTATAACCTATATGTAAACACAAAATTTTGCATTCAAATAATCAATACTTCACAGAGTAGAACATACATGTGTGTATGCAAGTCCATTAGGTCAAACTACTATTAACCTCATATCTAATTCATTTATGCAATTCTTTTGAATGGGACTTGTAACCGAAATTGTGTTGAGGAACTTATGTCACCTAATCTAAAATATTTTTAGTCCTCCATGACATAATAGAATCCTTTGATTTATAAACTACAAAGATCATCCTCCATTTTAACATGTTAAGGATATTCTATAAAATACTCAATCATCCATTGTAACAAAACCGAACTAAGCAATACATAATAACCTTAACCATCATCCTTCAAAAAATAAAAATTAAAAAAAATATATTTGTTTAAAATGATGTTTAAATGTATTTGCATCATATTCCCAATTACGTAAATCACAAAAAGAGTATTTACTTATGAATGCAAAGTCCTCATGTATAGAATCAAATCTTTGTAATTTATATAAATCCCAACATGTAAATAGCTCACACTTTATACATTACAATACATATAAAACTATGTTATTTAAACTTGAGCATAATAGCACTATATAATAATCACAACTCTTTATATCCATATGAAATAAACAGATATTAGCACTATATATGATTGTCAAGATATTTTATTGATCATGCAAAAGAAATTTTTAGAAAGAGTAAGGACTAATGTCAGGTATAAACCATGCAATGGACTGATACCGTAAGTAGACGAAGGAGTTGAAACCCCGATAACATGCAGTACAAAGCAGACCTTGGTTTAAATCTGCTAATAGAGATGGATTTGGGCCTATATATTAAAAGACAAATATATATAAAACAGATAGAACTTTAAGAACCAGTTCATTCACATAAACTCTATGTAACAATTTAAACTAATATTTCTATGATTTGTTCCAAAAAGTTTCGTTAGATTTAAAGAAAACGTGTAGCTGTACTAGATACTTGATTTTCGACTAAATACACATAGATCATAATTTCAAAAAGTACAATTTAAAGATCTAGCAATAGCCCATTTAGGGTTCATTTCATTGGTAGGCAAACAACCATAAGTCAAGCTGAAGTATATGAGAATATAAATCAGATCTACTTACTTGAATCTAGAGAAAAACACACTTGGAGAATCAACTCCTCCAAACCATAGGAGGTAGCAACTCACCGGTTTGCTCCATCCACCCCCGAGCTGGATCATCAACCATGCACCAGAACAACAAGTAACTTCCTTGCTGCACTCAATCCTCGAGTCCGTAACAAATTTTCACGATGGACTTATAAAATAGAAAAACGCTCAACACATGCACTCACCATCATTTTCCCCATGCACAACACGGCGTCCCGTGCTATTCCAGTGCACTCATATAAATAGCTTTGCCCATGTCTTATGCCATCCCATTCAAATCTCCAATCAGATCCCTAAATCCCTATGATTTAGGATCTTGTATGGTTGTTGAGTTTTGGATTGGATTTGATTGGTATCAATCACTCTAGCTTGCTTACACATGTTCTTTGGTGCCATGGTTGGTGTCCCCTCATGTAGTTGAGTTCTCCAAGTGTCATTTTCTTTATATAATCATTAAATAAATAAATAAAATGTTTTGTTGTGCAAATGTCATTTGAGGCTTTTTTCTTGAGTTTCATAACTCATTACATAAGAAAAATTAATTTTCAAAACATGAAAATAAAAGTAATGTCATGGGGGTATTACACACGGTGAGTCAGCAAAAGAATTATGGGACAAACTCAAAAATATATATGAAGGAGATGCTAAGGTAAAGAATGTTAAACTACAATCTTATAGGAGTCCATTTGAAAGCTTAAAGATGGAGGAAAATGAAGATAAATCAACCTATTTATTACGCATGGATGAAGTAGTTAATACCATGAGAAGTTTAGGAGAAAATATTAAAGATATCAATATTGTGCAAAAGGTACTTAGATGTTTACCTGTAATATTTAAATCAAAAGTATCTGCTTTAGAAGAAAGAACTGATCTTGATACTTTAGAAATGGATGAATTACATGGAAAGGCTAACAACATATGAAATGAGGATTGCTAGTGAGAATCCTTCTAGAAAGAAACAAATTTCAAGAAAGCAAAGAGAGACAAGAAAAAAGTTTAAACTGGAATCAACAATCATGAAGACTCGGAAGAAGATGTGGAAGAAGCTAACTTTGTAAAAAATCTAAGAAGAGGTAGTGGCAAGTGCAAAGGTGAACTTCCCCTCAAATGCTTTGATTGTGGTAGAATATGACATTTTGCTTCAAGGTGTCCTTTCAATAAATATTTTGATGGTGAAGAAGAAAGTAATAGAAAGACTAAAGAATACAAGAAAAAATACAAGAAACTAGTTCAAATAAATTCTTATAAAAAGAAGAGTCTATTCATAAAAAATGATAATGATTCATTAGATATAGATCGAAGTGATGAAAGCTCGGACATTAGACTATTTATGGCTTTAGATAATCATAATGATAAATTTATTGAAGAAGAAGAAGCAGTCGAAGTTGATCTAGAAGCAGAACTTGTAAGTGCACTGACCAAACTTCGAAAAACAAGAAGGGAATATAAGTCTCTTAAATAAGAAATAAAGAAACTTGAAGATGACTTACATGAATCTAGCAAATGGATAAAAGGCACCGGTACAACCATAATTGATTTAAAAGTTAAAAAAGAAGAAGTTAGATTAACTAAAGAAGCATTAAAAAAGTTGCTTATAGGGAAAAATAAACACAATGAATGTCTGAAGATTGAAGTTGCTTCTTTAAGAAAAAAATTTGCAAGAAAGTAACATGAATAGTAGTTCAAAAATTCTAAATCAGATTATTAGTTGTCAAAGATCTACTAATGACAAGACTAGAATAGGGTATGAAACAAAGAGTACTAATGCAAGTACAAGCACTAACAAGACCAGAATAGGGTATAAATCAGAGGCTACTAATGCAAGTACAAGCACAACTCTTGAGAAAATAGGAACATGGCAAAAGAATACCAATATGCAGATTTGATCAGCAAAGCAAGAAAGAAATCAAGTTTCAACAGTTCAAAGAAGAATTTATGACAGGTATCAAAATAGATTTGATGGATATTGTTTTTTCTGCCATAAATATGGGCATAAAGCAGTTTTCTATAATGGTTTGTTAAGAAACAGAATTGCTTGGAACAACTATGATATCTCTATATTTAAGTATGGAAGAAGAACTCAAAACACTGTGAACAATTCAAACAATAGTTTTGATATCTTAAATCTTGAACTTGAATGTTACAAATGCAATCATTTTGGGCATATAGCAAGAAAGTGCCCTATAAACTTCTCAAAACATGCTATAAGTAAATACACAGATCTGAAAATTAAATGTTGGAAAATAGAAAAATCAACACCTAAACATTGAAGATTGCAATCTTGCTTTACAAGCATACCATAAAGTTAAGTGGTGTGTTGATGGTGGGTGTTCAAAACACATGACAAGTAGAAAACAAAATTTTATTACTTTAGATGAAGGAAAAGAGGGCACAGTTACATTTGGTAATGAACAGTAAGCTCGAATAACTGGAAAAGGCACTGTATGTCTAAATAATAAAACATAATGGCTGAAAATGTTTTATTGATTGAATACATGGAACATAACTTGTTCAGAGCAATTCAAACATGTGATAAAGGGAACTTTATGATATTTGATTCCAAGCAGTGTCAAAACAAATCAGTTAGTTGGAACGGCTACAAGAACACTAAATAATATTTACGTATTAGATGAGAAGGATGAAAACTATTATCTTGGGAATGAATATGAAAGTTGGTTATGGGAAAAAAGACTTGGGCATATTAATTTTTGTAATTTGATTCAGTTAAATAAAAAGGAAGCAATAAGAGACTTACCTCTTACAACGAACCTTTCTAGCTCTATCTGGAAGCACTACCAACATGGTAGACAAACTAGAGTTAAGTTTAAAACAAAGTAATTTTCTAAACAAAGCCTTTGGAAATAATACATAGTGATATTTGTGGACCCATGAGGGCAACATGATTAACTGGTGAAAGGTACTTTTTGTTATTTGTGGATGATTTCACTCGAATGACTTGGTCATTTTTACTGAAAAAGAAGTCTGAAGCATTTAATTGTTTTCAAGTTTTCAAAGAATTGATTGAAAATTAAATTGATATGAAGATTAAGTGTTTAAGGTCAGACAATGGGGGAGAGTTTTTGTCAAATGAATTCAACAACTATTGTGATGAAAATGACATTAAAAGATATTTTTCTGTTACAGAAACACCCCAACAAAATGGTGTTGTTGAAAGGAAAAATAGAATTGTTATGTAGATGGTAAGAACAATGTTAAATGAGTCTAGGTTGAGTAATATGTTTTGGCCTCAAGCAATTCATACTGTTGTACACATTTTAAATAGAATCTTGCTAAGAAATAATAATGATAAAACACCTTATCAGTTATGGAAAGGTAGACAAACTAGTATAAAGCACTTTAGAATTTTTGGGAGTAAGTGTTATATTAAAAATTTGATAAAAATATGGGTAAATTGAATTCTAGAACTGATGAAGGCATATTGGTTGTATATACATGTTCAATAAATGCTTATAAATGTTATAATTTCAAACTCATGAAAATTGTTGAATCTATAGATGTCAAGGTTGATGAATCCTAAGTCTTGAAATCAAAAATTGAAAAAAAGAATATCAAATATACGACAAACTTAAGGAGGAGGAGGAAGCAAGTTATAAAGAGGAAACTAAATCAGTAAAAAATGAAAATCTAACTCTTTCTACTTTGTTACAAGGTTCAACTCCATCTAAAACTCAGAGTAAAAGGATACAAAGAAATCATCCTGAAGATCAAATAATTGGTGATATAAATGCAGGTGTTGAGACAAGAAGAAAAAGGAAAGAGTCAATTACAAATCAAGAATAGGTATCATTAATTTCTTTATTTGAACCTAAGAATGTTTAAGAAGCAATTAATGATGAACATTGGGAAAAATCCATGAAAGAAGAATTAAGTCAAGTAGAAAAGAATGAATCATGGGAGCTTGTTCCTCGACCTATAAACAAAATTTTTTATTGGGGCTAAGTGGGTATTCAGAAACAAGTTAGATGAAGAAGGTAAGGTGACTCGAAATAAAGTTAGACTGGTTTGATAGGGTTGTGCTCAAGTAAAAGGCATAGAATATGGAGAAACTTATGCTATTGTTGCAAAGATGGAAGCAATTAGATTAATTCTAGCTTATGCTTGTTCTAAATGAATTAAAGTTTATCAAATGGATGTCAAGTCTGCTTTCTTAAATGGTGAACTAGAAGAAGAGGTTTACATGGAACAACCAGAAGCATTTCAGTTGTCCGAGGCAGAAAATTATGTTTACAGCTTAAATAAAGCTCTGTATGGGCTAAAGCAATCTCCATAGGCTTGGTATTCCTGGCTTGATAAATATCTAAGGAAGAAAGGATACAGAAAAGGAAATACTAACAGTAATCTCTACATTAAAGAAGAACATGATAGCTTGATTATTATTGAAATATATGTAGATGATATTATATTTGGGAGTGATAATGAACAACTTAGCAAGCAGTTTGCACAAAGTATGCAAAATGAGTTTGAAATGTCCATGCTTGGTGAATTAAAGTTTTTCTTAGGCCTCTAAATTTCACAATCTCATAAAGGAATTTTTATCTCTCAAACCAAATACATAAATGAAATGCTAAAGAAATTTCAAATGCAAGATTGTAAACAAGTAGGAACCCGTATGGATATTGGATCCAAGTTAAGTAACACAAATGACTCTGAGAATGTTGAACAGAAAATATACAGATTTATGAATCGTATTCTTTTATATGTAACAACTACAAGGCTTAATGTTATGAATGCAGTCTGTCAGGTTGCTCGGTTTCAATCCTCTCCCAAAGATTCTCATTTGCTTGCAGTTAAGAGGATTCTTAGATATCTAAAATGAACAACAGATTATGGCTTATGGTATCCCAAAGGTAACAATCTTAGTTTATATGCTTTTACTGATGTAGATTAGGCAGGTTGTGTAGATGATCAAAAAAGTACAAGTGGGGCAGCATTTTATCTTGGAGGATGCTTAGTAAGTTGGTCTAGCAAGAAACAATCAGCAGTATCTCTTTCTGTTGTTGAAGCAGAATATATTGTTGTTGCAAATTGTTGTACACAAGTAATATGGATGAAACAAATGCTAGCAGATATACATGTCACCTATTATGATCATATTCCTATTTTATGTGACAATACAAGTGCTATTAGCATTTCCCAAAACCCAGTTATGCACTAAAAAACAAAACATATTCCAATTAAGTTTAATTTTCTCAGAGAGAAGGTTTTAAATAATCTTATCAAGCTGGAGTACGTTGGCACATAGAGTCAAATTGCTAACATTTTCACTAATCCTTTACCTTAGTTGCAATTTGAAAATCTCAGGTAAAAAATAGGTGTTTGTTCTATGTAATCTCTTTCATTTTGTTATCAAAGTGATGAACAACCGGTTATAATTATATATCAGATTTGCATATTTTCGATGACAAAATTCTATTGAAGGTTTGGTTCAACTTTTAGGTGGTTCTTTTCAGTCTTGATAATTATCAGTTTCTACACAGATTGGTTACAGCTTGCACAAGTATATTCAAGCAGATTGGTTACATCTTGCACATGTATATCCAAGCACTGGGATTTGTGTTAGGGGGAGCATCCTACACTTGGTCATAGGATGAGTTGGTTTGCCATCGATGTCAAAGGGGGAGAACATGACATGTAGATGTTTGCCATCAATGACAAAGGGGGAGTTTGTTGGTCAGTTGAGAGTTTGTTGGTCAATTGAATGGTGTTGTTTGTCATTGATGTAAACATGGAGTTTGAGAGCTTGTTGGTCAATTGAATGGTGATGTTTGTCATTGATATCAACACTGGAGTTTGAGATGTAAACATACATCAAACCCTTCCAAAGTTATTTTATAATATTGGGTGTTGTTGAATATTGGCATATATAAACTCTGTTGAATATTGGCATATGATAAACTCTGTTGAATATTGGGGTTGTTAAATATTGACATATGTTATTGAATATTGGCATATCAACACTGATATTGAACATTGGCATATCAACGCCTCAGTTCATATTGTTTGAGAGAACCCAAAGATGATTAACGTTGAAATACAGTTAAGGTTTATTCATGATTTGGCCAAAAATGATTTGTTATATTTGTTGAATATTAGTTTATAGAGGGCATATCAACACTGATATTGAACATTGGCATATCAACGCCTCAGCTCATATTGTTTGAGAGAACCCAAAGATTATTAACGTTGAAATACAGTTAAGGTTTAGTCACGATTTGGCCAAAAATGATTTGTTATATTTGTTGAAGTTTAGTTTGCAGAGGTTTGATCTGTTGAAGATTAATTTTATTCACAATTTGGCCAAAACAAATGTCTGTTGAGAATTGGTTTACACAGTTATAACCATATCTAATAATTTAATTGTATGTGTTGTAAGATAAAAGAAGGTGTATGTGTGCGCAGAGTAAGAGGAAAAGACTGGCATACTCTGTTGTGAATAAAAGAGAATTGGAATCGGTGTACACAGAGCGCAAAAAATGTCCCAGTATTGAAGAGAACATTAATGATGGTAGAATTGTCTCAACAATGAAGAAAACGCAGAAAATGTCTCGGCAATAGAAGAGGTCGATTTTTTAGTTGATTGTGTTAGGTAAAATGGTATGCGTTGAATTTCGGTAATATATCAACACACTTTATGAATGAGTTAAGTGTTGTATTGTAAATTCCTATTTGAGACAGAGGAAGTATTGTGTACTTCATTGAATTGAATACACTGCCTGTATATAAATGTGGATTGGTGAATAAAACAAGAAAGTAGTCTACATAAATGGATTAAATGATATGTAGAGATTTGAAAAGTAAATTGAGGTTACTATAGACTAAAAAAACAAAGAAGTCATCTTGAACATTGAAATGAAGTAGATGTTATGCATTGAAAGTATATATGATTTGTATTATGCTGAAAGTAACTAGATATTGAATGCAAACGAATTGAGAAATAATTTATATCTCTGGCATTGAAGGTCTATGTTTCTTAAACAATACTTGCTGCATAAATGAAGATATTTTGAGACATAATGACAAAGATGTTTTGACAAAGATAAGTTGGCTTTTGACAGAGATAAGTTGGTTTTTGACAAAGATGTTTTGACATAGATAAGTTGTTTTTTACAAATATGTTTTGATAGAGATGGTATTAACAGGATGGTTTTGACAAAATTAGTTTTGACAGAGAAGTTGTGACAGAATTGCATTTGACAACATTTATATTTGATATAGGTTGGGTTTGAAAAAGGTAAAAGGTTTTAGATTGAAAATTTTGTGAAACAAATTAGTGCTTGTGCTACAAGGAGGAAGGGAGGAGCAAGAGAAGACTATAAGTCTTCAATACAAATTGATGTTTGTACAAAGAAGGAGTAGAATCTTCTTTTCAGTAGATGATGAAGAAACCGAGGTAGCTGCCTCATTTGAGTTATTGACTCAAATAAAATTGATGTATTAAAAAGTTGATGCTTTCCCTACATATAAAGAAAGAGGTTTTTTCCCTTTATGGGTTTCCTAATGAAAAATTATGTGTCAAAGTGTTTATGGATTGATTAATTATTTTGATTTAATTTTAAAAAGAGGTTAAAAAGTAAATTTTGGTAACTAACTGATTCGCTCCCCCCCCCCCTCAGTTAGTTTATTTTTTCCAATAATTGGTATCAGAGTTGATTGCTTCAGTGTCAGTTTAACTACTGGAAGTCTTTGATTGTTTATGATGGATAAGAAATCTGAGTTTACTAAACATGGATTACCTTTATTTGATGGGCATAACTATGCTTTTTGGAGTGTTAGGATGAAGTTGCTTTTGCAGTCTAGAGGAGTTGTTGTTTGGCAAGCTGTGTTGAATGAATACAAAAATCTAGCAACTATTCCCACAAATGCCACATGTAAAAAACTCTATGAAAGTAATTCCAAAGCAATGTATGCAATTCTTGGAGGCTTGGCAGGTTCTAAATTTGGTAAGGTAATGCACTGTGAGTCAACAAAAGAATTATGGTACAAACTTAAAAATATTTATGAAGGAGATTCTAAGGTAAAGAATGTTAAACTACAATATTATAGGAGTCAATTTGAAAGCTTAAAGATGGAGAAAAATAAAGATATAGCAACCTATTTCTTACGCATGGATGAAGTAGTTAATACAATGAGAAGTTTAGGAGAAAAGATTAAAAATATCAATATTGTGCAAAAGGTACTTAGATCTTTACCCGTAAGATTTAACTCAAAAGTATATGCTTTAGAAGAGGGAATTGATCTTGATACTTTAGAAATGGATGAATTGCATGGAATTCTAACAACGTATGAAATGAGGATTGCTAGCGAGAATCCTTCTAGGAAAGAAGCAGCTTTCAAGGTAGGAAAGAGAGACAAGAAAAAAGTTGAAAATGAAATCAGCAATCATGAAGACTTAGAAGAAGATGTGGAAGAAGCTAACTTTGTAAAAAATCTAAGAAGAGGTTGTGAAAAGTACAAAGGTAAACTTCCCCTCAAATGCTTTGATTGCGGTAGAATAGGACATTTTGCTTCCAAGTGTCCTTTCAATAAACATCCTGATGGTGAAGAAGAAAGTAATAGAAAGACTAAAGAATACAAGAAAAAATACAAGAAACCATTTCAAAGTAATTCTTATAAAAAGAAGAGTCTATTTATAAAAAAAATGATAGTGTTTCATCAGATATAGATGGAAGTGATGAAAGCTCAGACATTAGACTATTTATGGATTGAGATAATCAGAATGATAAATTTATTGAAGAAGAAGAAATTGAAGTTGATCTAGAAGCGGAACTTGTAAGTGCACCGACTGGACTTCGAAAGACCACCGACTGGACTTCGAAAGACAAGAAGGAGATATAAGTCTCTTAAAGAATAAATAAAGAAACTTGAAGATGACTTACAAGAATCTAGCAAATTGATAGAAAGCACTGGTATAATGATAATTGATTTAAAAGCTAAAATAAAAGAAGCTAGATTAACTGAAGAAGCATTAAACAAGTTGCTTATAGAGAAAGATAAAGACAATGGATGTCTGAATATTGAAGTTGTTTCTTTAAGAAACAAGTTGCAAGAATGCAACATGAATAATAGTTCAAAAATTCTAAATTAGATTATTAGTTTTCAAAGATCTACTAATGACAAGATTGAAATAGGGTATGAAACAAAGACTATTGATGCAAGTATAAGCACTAGCAAGACCATAATAGGGTATAAATTAGAGACTACTAATGCCAATACAAGCACAACTCTTGAGAAAAAAGGGAACAGGGAAAAAGAATACCAATATGTAGATTGGACCAACAAAGCAAGAAAGAAATCAAGTTTCAACAGTTCAAAGAAGAATTTATGACAGGTGTCAAAATAGATTTGGTGGATATTGTTTTTTCTACCATAAGTATGGGCATAAAGCAGTTTTTTGTAATGGTTTGTTAAGAAACATAATTGCATGGAACTACTATGATATCTCTAGATTTAAGTATGGAAGAAGAACTCAAAACACTGTGAACAATTCATACAATAGTTTGATTTCTTAAATCTTGAACTTGAATGTTACAAATGCAATAATTTTGGGCATATAGCAAGAAAATGCCCTATAGACTTCTCAAATTTTTTTATAAGTGAATACACCTATCTGAAGACTAAATGGCAGAAATAGAAAAATCAACACCTAAACATTGAAGATTGCAATCTTGCTTTACAAGAAGACCATAAAGTTAAGTGGTGTGTTGATAGTGGGTGTTCAAAACACATGACAGGTAGAAAACAAAATGTTATTACTTTAGATGAAGGCAAAGAGGGCACAGTTACATTTGGTAATGAACAAACATCTCGAATAATTGGAAAAGGCAATATATGTCTAAATAATGAAAACATAATGGCTGAAAATGTTTTATCGATTGAAGACATGGAACATAACCTATTAAGTGTAAGTCAAACATGTGATAAAGGGCACTTTATGATATTTGATTCCAAACAGTGTTAAATTAGAGATGTCAAAACAAATCAGTTAGTTGGAACAACTACAAGAACACCAAATAATATTTACATATTAGATGAGAAGGATGAAAACTGTTATCTTGGGAATGAAGATGAAAGTTGGTTATGGCACAAAAGACTTGGGCATATTAATTTTTACAATTTGATTCTGTTAAATAAAAAGGAAGCAAATAAGAGACTTACCTCTTATAAAGAACATTTCTATCTCTATCTGCAAGCAGTGTCAACATGGTAAACAAACTAGAGTCAAGTTTAAAACAAAGGAATATTCCACAACAAAACCTTTGGAAATAATATGTAGTGATATTTGTGGACCCACGAGGTGAACATGATTAAATGGTGAAAGGTACTTTTTGTTATTTGTGGATGATTTCACTTGAATGACTTGGTTATTTTTAATTTTTGTTGTTTCGATCCACTGGCGTAGTGAATTCCCCTTGTGCTTGCAGTTGAGGGGGTGATGAAAATATCAAGTGGAGGCGGCTTGGCACTGTCCACGTGGTTGGCTACATGTTGCGTCCCATTGCATGTTTTCATTGTTTGGCGTGTGAGGCGTGGTCCCCCTCCGACTGGCACCTATCGGGGGGATATAAGTCCTACAAATTGTTGTGTTGACATTTTCCTTTTAGTGTGTCACACCCTGCTTCCTCTTAGGGTTGGTTGCATGTTTCCCGTGGGTTGTTTAACCCCTAGTTGGCTAACATGTCAGCAAGCTCAATGGAATCTCGATTCACGTGATGAGCCACGATGGATGAGGTGTCATTGAGGTTGGCCACCAAGCGTTCTAGTTTAAGAGCTAGGCGCCAGCTAAGATTGACTTTATTTAGCTAGTAGTCGTTGAGGAGTCTGTTGAGGATTTAGATCATCGTAGTAGAGTCGCCTTCGACAATCGTCTTGGTGAATTGTTCCTGCTTGGTAATTGTTATACCCTATAACATGACGGATAATTTCAAAGCATTGTTGTTTTCAATTCCTATTAAGCCCGCATAAAATATAATTATTTTTCTCTCATGGTCCTGGAAGACCCCACCATCGCTCGTCGGTCCATGGTTGCCTTTGCTAGCCCCATCAAAGTTGAGTTTCACAAAACCAATTTCAATGGGGATCCTGATAGAAGGATTGACTATCACTGCAAGCCTAGGTGGGATATATAGGGCCAATTGGGTGGCGTAAGGTCCCATGCTTTAAGGATATCCTAGTCTTGAGCAAAACCTTCCCAGTCAAATGGATCCCACTGAGCTGCATTAATTGTCTCTTAGATATGGGATTGTGTTTTATGCCAAACCTGCGTTGTTGTAGTGCCGGTGTTTTGGAAGATTCGTCGATTTCGTTCTTGCTAGATTTCACAAAGAATGAATCATGGGAAGAGCTTCCAGCTTCTATTCACAAGTAGGTTAGTTGAGATTCCGCATTAAAGATTCATGGCATCTAATTGAGAGTCCGTAGTGAGAAGAGTTAATGTCGACGTTTTGAGCCACACGTGGCTCATCTTCAGGACATAGCGATGCCTGGGGAGATTGTTCATCTTTCATAAGTGTATTAATACAGAAACAACCCACTTGGGAGGTGTCGACTAGGTTTGGTTTGTCAGTAGTTTTTTTAGGGTTTTAATTTTTATAGTTTTAATTTATTATTATTTTCTTTTATTATATTTTTTATTTTAAAAACCCTAAGTTTTAGTTGTAATATTATCCCTTAAAAACCATTAAGAAGTAATTATTTATTAGTTTAGTTATTATTAGTTTAAAAATTTTGTTCATTAGTTTAGACATATAAGTTTAAGAAGTACTTTATTAATTTGCTAATTAATTTTTAATTTGATGTAAAGGCATTAATATTAAATTGATTTAAATTGGTATTTAATTTAATTTCGAGTTTGATTTAGTGCAAAATTATTTTAATTAATCTCATTTCAATTTATTTATTTTAATTAATTCTAATTATGATAATCATTAGGATTATATTTTAATTTTAATTTATTTTAATTTTAATTAATTATATTCTAATTTTAATTTTAGATTATATTATTAATTTTAGATTATAATTTTAATTTTAGATTATATTATTAATTTTAATTTTAACCTTAGTTTAGTTTTCATTTTAACCTTGGCTTAGTTAAATTCTTAAGTTAACTTTTTGAGTTCTATTCACAATGTTGTTGTTTGAAATTTGGTCCCACCAATGGGTGATGGTTTCTATGACTTCGGCTTGATTGTGGTCTGATTGACGAAAAGTATTGGCTCCATGGTCCCATAATTATTTGTTGAATGGACAATTAATGAATAGGTGTTCTAAGAACTCAGTGGCTGCCCAACACAAGTAGCAAATGGAGGGGCCCTGAAATCCTTTTGAGAATTTTGTCCCAGTTGATGGTGCAACACCAAGCAATGAGCTAGAGAAAAGTGGAGAACTTCGGCCATATGTTTTTCTTCCATATCTCCTTCCAGATTCCATTGGTATTGTTATGGTCATGCCCTGCCAAAATAGAGAAAGATTCTTTGATATTGAATACTCCTTTACTATCATATCCCCATCTTAGGATATCTCTACCTTCTTTTCTTGTGATTTGTCTAGTTTGCAGCTCATCCCAAAAATGTTGCCATTGTTCCTCGGTGATAGCATTCATCTAGGCAATGCGATCATTCCAGGCACACCACTGGGGTTACCTTTCCTAATTTCTGATAAGTGTGAGATGAGGAACTTCTATTATAAGATGGTGGCTTGTCTAAGAGGTTGGACATGGCCTTCGGTTGTCAATTTCACCCTTTGTTGCTATGAATCCTCCCAGAACAGAGTTGTGTGTCCATCTTGAACTTCCCAGAAGGCATGCTCTTGAATTAGTTGATGGTTCTACCAAGAATCATTCCAAATGATGGATATTTTGGGGATGGTTTCCATTTTGACAAGGTCTTGTTGAGCTATGTTAGAAGCATACTTCTCTTTCCATATTATGGACCATAAGGACTTTTGGTTGGTTAATCAGTTCCACCAAACTTTGGCCATCATAGCTCTGTTTTCCACTTCTTGATCACGTAGTCCTAATCCACCCAGGAGCTTGGGCTTGCACAACTTATCCCATGCTACCAAGGCCCATTTGCGATTGTTGTTTTGTGAACCTCCCCAGAGGAATGTGCGTTGCAAGGAACAAATTTAGTTGAGGAATCTTTTGGGGCACAAAAAATGGAAAAGAGGTAAGTGCACATGCTTCTTAGGACTAAGTTGAGGAGAACAAATCGGCCTACGATGTTAAGAGAACAAAAAAACCAGTCGAGAAATGTTAAGTGAGGGGGGCCCAAGGTATTTGGAGGGGAGGGAGATTCAACAAAAGTTGAGCATTTAGGAGATGGTGATTTGAAGTTTGATTGGGCTGTTGAAGAAGAAGCTTTCATATTTTTCATGGTTCAACGATATCCCTGAAGCCAATAAGAAAGTGACAAACTTATTTTTTATGTTCCCTACTTCTTTCAAGGATGCCTTGGATAGAAACATGGCATCGTCTACAAATTTCAGATGAGAGGCCTTGTTACCATCATTGGCAGGTCTCATTCCTATAATGTCGCCACCTTGGGTGACAACTTTTAAGGATATTCCAAGCCCCTCAACCATTAGCATGAAAAGGAAGGAGGAGAGGGGGTCCCCTTGTCGAACACTACGAGATGAGGGGAAGGTGGGGAAGGTGGGGAAGGGAATTGTAACAACTCCTTAGTACAAGTCTAGAAACCGAAAGTGTAATTAAAAGGCACTATAAGTACTAATCCTAGCTTCATCAAATTTTGGATGAAATTGATAAAGTTAGGAGGGATGGTAGATACTGCTCGAGATCTACCATTTGTTTTTGTCTCTCTTGTATTTTTAGGATATTGGAGAAGTTTCGTTTCCTAGAGACTTCTATGTCTCCCTAGTTCTAAATCTCTTTCCACTTCTTGTTCTTTAAGTTATCTTTGTGACTTTCTTCCTCTGGTGTTTGGTTGCAAGGCTACGCCATGTGATTCCTGAGATCCTTGTGAAGCCTATCTTTTTGGGGAGAAACCCTGTGGTGTGACTTTTCTATGTTTTACCATCTCTGTCTAGGTACCCCCTGGTGTTGTAGGCCGTTCAAGAGCTTTTTTGTTCCTTTCATTTCTAGGAGATAAGGGAGGGACACTCGTGGATGCATGGATCTTCCTTCTTTTGTTTCTGTTGATATTATTTCCAAGGGTAGGATTTCTCCCTCTTCCATGTGCAGTTCCTGGAATTGGTTACTAGTCGAGGCTTCTTTTCCTTCTTTAGGATTTTCCTTGCTTATCTTTGGCTGCACCTCACTTGATACTGAAGGCATTTTTCTTCCCTTTTTGTTTTGATGCCATCCTTCCTCTTGATTTTTTTCTGAAGTTTCTTGAACTACCTTCGGGAAATTTTTAACAAAATGATCGTATTCATGGCACTTCTTACACTTGAAAGGTAGATGTTCATAATATACCTTTTGCATGTGCTCCCATCCGTCCATGTATATATTTACGACTTTTGGTATGCCTTTCTCCAGATCTACTTCTACACATATCCTTGCACAGGAAAACGAGGGGTCCATTGGCTTCGCTTTATCGATGTAATTTCCAAGAGAGTTCCCTATTGCTTGTAAAGTTTCATCATTCCAGCAGTGCAAGGGGAAATGCAGGAGGCGAACCCAAACCGAGACTGCCGATGGCACATCCTTTTTTGGGTCAAATGATAGGCTCCAACGGTTTAGATATAAGCCATGAGGACCCATGAAGTAGGATCCGCTCCTGAAGACGAGATCTCTATTAGCTTTGTTTTTGAATAAGAAGGTAAAAAAACCCTTTCTGTAAAAGCAATGTTGCGAACCCCCAGAGATCAAGGGCATCCAATTTTTGTTTATCCAGATGTCCATAGTTTTTGGCGAAGGCCAAATTCTTGTAAAGTGACCTATCAGACCTTTCTCACTCAAAGCTAGGGCTTTCAGTCTTGAAGCTGTTGACGTGATCTGGATTTGAGTAGTGACTGCATGCTTAACAAAGTTCACATAACTGGAGTCCGGGGCAGACAGAGGTGGGGGAGATGTGGTAGCCACTAGAGACTTGAAGGCTTCATCTAAAATTCTTCAACGCTCCTCCGATCTCGGATCCGGGGGTGGATCCATTCCAGAAGCTTCCCTGGAAGAGGACCAAGATCTCCAGAAACGGGCTCAGTAAATCCTGTAATCAATCATGATGCAGATATATCAAAGATTCACGAGATTCAGTTGCGTGAAGCTAGACTCCCCAATCCCCAACGTGTGATGTGTGTGCGTCATCAATGGAGGTTGATCTCCTCGCTGATCGCTGGAGGCTGATCTCCACGTTGATTATTGAGGCTAATCTCCACGCTGATCTATCATGTTCACCAACCACAAGTTAAGTGGCTATGCTAGTTGTATATAGCAAGCTTGTTTTATATTGTCCTTTTATTGAGAATTATCTTGTGAATTTGTCTCATGAATTTCTTGAAATGCATTATTTAGAGTGACTACACTCTCTGTTTCACTTGATGACCGCTATTATCTTCGAATAGTTATACTTCCTTCCAGAATTGGTTGGATTTGCATACACTACTCGCTGCAAGCTAGACAGATGCCCTGTATAGTGGGAAGAACTTTACTGACCATCTGCTTACTATTAAGTATGGAACAAAACACAGGTAAAATGGAGATGTTCTCGAGATTAACGCCAAATCAGACACGTTATCTCTTGTTGCTTCTATAAAACCATGTGAACACAATTTCGATCTATGATATACCATTTTCGATGTATATTTGTATGGTTTAGTAATGAAAAATAATATGCAATTTCCCCCAAAATGAAGGGTATGTAGTCTCAACAGAATCCATAAGGCTCACGGTCTCAATCCATTATGTTCCTGTCAAATTCAATAATATTATGTTAGGCATGCTTTCTATTTGATGGGGCAGTATTGATAAAATTAGCAGTGAAGTCGCAGTAAGCTGGAATCCACAACTTTGGTCTCGCATGGTCATTTTTGAACAGTTGGATTGTTCAAATATATTTTGGGTCATGCCCTGGGACCTTATCAGTGAAATATTCTTCTTCATGAACACCCAAATAGACCTCGAATGAAAATTACTGAAATAGATCTGTTATCAAGAATCGATTTTCTATCAGCAGCTGCAATTGTTGATCCGTATCATTTTCTACGGGTTCTCTCATTACAAGCATTTTTAGTTTTGTACATCCATTCCATGTAACTGTTTTGTATTTAGAACATGGCAAACAACGCATTTATTCTTTATGCACTCTTTTGCTAATATGGACTTCATGTCTTTTAATGATTGCAAATAATCTTTAATAGCAATGCAATTGACCACTCAATAAATTTGTATGCAACACACAAAGTTTGCAAGAAGTGAAGCAATTGAAAATATCTTACCTGAGATCTTCAATTTATGTTTATCAGAGTATACAAAATCTTAATATAAAAAATGGTTGAAATTGAGATTTTGCAAAAAGACATCCTCATGGTACGAGCCAGACTTTTATTGATTTTTTATAAATTCTATTTTTTTAAATCATCTTAGTACCACTCCAGAGTGGATATTCATGCTCGCAAAAGTTTGATTGGTGGGTTTCTTTTCTATGGGAAGTTGCTTCAGCTTCATTAAAACTAAGTCGACCTTTTTGGATCCTTTATAGTCTTCTATAATTATATATAATGTTATTATCAATGTAAGTTTGTTTGGGCACAATATTTATTGTCTCAAATTGTTTTTTTTTAATTTACATCTTAAGTCGAGATTTTGATCACACTTCAATACTAATGCAATGATTCTTCAGGATGCGTATTTTTTCTATATGGTTCCATGGCATTTCATGAACCTTGGTAGGGTGCATTGCACGGAAAACATGGGACCGTAATGCATATCGCCTTAATCAACACAATATAAATTGCCTTAGTTTTTCCCTTATATGGATTTGTTTTACTAAGAATTCAATAATGGATTTGCATATTTTTAGATTGATTCCAATTTAAGTCAATAATGGAGACTTGTAGTATAATTGATGTGAAGTAATATCATGTAAAAATGAGTGTTCATGCCCGAGTGAAATTGCCCTTCTCTATCCATGGGCATTAGCATATCATAGTACTGTGGACACAGACATTCCTTACAAATTGGGAGGGCTAGCATTTGCAGTTATTCAACTATTAGAAATTGTAACAATCTTGTCTTAGATTGCTTGGCAAGTCTTGGTTGTCGTTGTACCAGTCAGTGCAATTTGCCTCTGGTATCAAGTAAGTTACTCTGCTCCATGAAAACTTGTCAATCATAGTTGCAGTTTTCTTCTTTTTAATGTTATAGCCTTTTAAATTTCATGCCATTTTCACCATGCATCATTATTACACTTTGTGAGTTTTTAAGGGGATAACCTTCTTTGATATTTGATGGCACTATATTTTTAATGAGGTGCTGCTTGGCAACATTATTACATTTCATCTGTTAGGGAGCTAGCTAGATTGGTGGGCATTAGAAAGGATCCCATCATACACTATTTTGTTGAGTATCTCATAGGGCCTTATTTTGTTGAGTATCTCATAGGGCCTTATTGAAGCACACCGTGTCTTAGTAATGGATGAGGTCATAGATACTGCAACTGACACCATTATCCAACAATTAATACAATCAGATTCTCATGAATGTATAATGATCACTATAGCTCATAGAATTCCCACATTAATAAACGGTGATAAGGTGTTGGTACTTACTGATGGTATGGATGTTTATTATGTCTCTAGGGTCTGCTTTTGAATTATGTCTGCTTCTTGCAGAGGTTGTTGTTGCTACTCTCAGTAAGGACAAATCTAAAACCTTGTGTTTCCAAGAAAAGTTGTTGGGCTAAGCTTATCGAAGATGCATCTTTTTCTTTTGCAGAGCTCGTATTAGAACTTTCTGCAAGATCCAACAACTTTCCAACCTATACCTCGTGCTAATCTGAATCAATTTCAAGGGTACCAACTTTTCAACATGGTAGAAGCATGATAAGAAGGTAAATGCAACAATGCTGCTCCAGACAACAATGACAAAAATTGAAGTCAGCAAGGCGAGATAATTTTGGGAGTCACCAGCCTAACAATTTGAGAAAACCTGTAGTCAAGGATACAGTGGTTCGTTGTTGGGGCTAGATGGACCATCCATCTGTGTTCAATTTAGTTCTGGTTTGGATATCGGTACGATTTGCACCAACCTACGAAATGTGGAGAAGTTTGTTGATATTTTCCTTAATTTCTTTGGACTAACAAGATGGTAATTATTTCAGCCGAAAAAAAAAAACCAAAAACAAAAACAAAAAACATACCCAAGAGTGACAAAGAAATCTCTAAAATTGTGATCACCAGTCATCTCAGATCTGCCATTTTGAGCAAAATGGAATGGGCACTATTATGTTGCTATGGGTTGTCAGAGAAAAATCTCGTATCTCCTCACTGCTTCAAATGAATAAACAACCCTATATTGGCACTAGTCACCTGGAAAACGAGGTACAAAGGCTGGCCATTGCCTTTCCTGCCTTAACACAAAAACATATTAAAATATTTAATCCAAAAAATATACACAATTTCTGATTTGATGTGTCCTTTTGGCATTGATTACATTGTGAGATTCATTTTTTTCCAAAAAGAGTTTGATTCTATCAAATATAATTTGAAATGAGTCAGGAAAGGATCTGTGTCTTTTTGTTTCTCGGCGATGCTATTTTCTTTTGTCCCATATTCAGATTTTTACTGCTACAAAGAGGTCCAATTAATGCAAACTTATTAAAGTTGCTTGAAATGTATTGTTTCGTATAAAGGCATTTCTTTGTAGATTGTGCTTTAGCTGGTCTTTTAAAATAACAGATAACTTGTAGACTACATGTTTCTGAAAAAAACTTATAAACTAAACTTGTTGAGCAACAAATGATGCTTTAGCGTTTCATCTATCCTCCATGTAGAAACACTTGGCTCGTCTCTTATTGTCCCTTGCCCAAAAATCAACCTCTCAATGCTCTACCATTGTTAACTTATTCGACCTACAGGGTGGTTGTCATGTTGGCTTTTAATTATCCAAATTTTTCGATTAAATATTTTAGTATTTTACCTTAATGTCATCCTAAGGTTTGTTGTGACATCTCTTCCTAATCTTGGTGGCATTGAACATGCTAGAAATTGACGGTGCCTAAGAAAGGAAAAGATTTTTTTAAGAGTTATGTTTGTGAATGTCAAAAAAAAGAAGGGAAAAGATTTTTTTAGGAGCAATGTTTGTGAATATCAAAAAAAAGAGATGGGTTGATAAAATGACGAGGCTAAGTACATGTTGAGTTGCAAAGAAGATCATTTTTCCAATCAAATGAAAATTATAATGATCCTTTTAAGTCATAAAAATCTCATATCACATCATAGCCTTCTAAGTCATAAATATCTCATCACATCCTAAATTAGTGAAATGCCTTATCATGATAATATTGTTTTAATGAAAAATTTGAACCTTGTATCCCTTTCACTCATAAAAGCATTTTTGTTTTACGTACATATAATTCAAAAAATATGTATGTGTTGTTTTATTACTTTATTTATTTTGTTGTCTTATTTTTAAATTTTATTAGAAATATAAAATTTAATTTATTGAAATATTTATATAAAAATTAAAAAAAAACTTGTTAATGAAAACCAAATGTTCAAGAAACTTGGCCTTGACATAGTGTAAAACCTCTTGACAGAGTTGTATAGTATCTAAATATTTTAAAAATAAGATAGAGTTGTATAGTATCTAAGTGTTTTTTCTTATGTTAGCATAAAAAGTAATAGAGAAATCAATGGATAAGTGTACAAGGTGAAATACTGATATGGAGGGATCTAATAGATATCTTATTGCCAGAGGCTCATCATTATGAAGGGATCCAAAATATATCTTATTGCCAGAGGCTCATCATTCTGAATGGTTGAGATATTTAAGAGGTTTGCGTAGGGCTGGTATCAGTTTCATTATGGGGTCAGATTGTATTTGGACATGGGATGGTAAATATGGGAGTCCGGTCTTGGTGAAATTGGCCTATGTGGCGTTATGGCAAAATACGCTTGCTACAAATACATGGTGGCATCAAAAGATTTAGAAATGGCAATCCCCATTGAAATGCAAAGTTTTGTTTTTTTTTTGGTTGGATTGATATGCACAATGGGATATTAATGTAGGTTAATGTTGCAAAAAGAGGGTTTCATGGACCCGGTTTATGTCATCTATGTGGGAACAATGAAGAAACATATACACACATTTTTTATTGATTGTGTTTTCATGCAAGAGGTATGGCATCATCTTCGACATTTTT
>LPNX010960443.1:60525-81937 GCA_001517045.1 Pseudotsuga menziesii | reverse complement strand
CAAGAATCAGAAGATTTACTAGCATCTTGGTCATCTTTCTTCTGGTTATGCTTGTCTTTGATGGACTCCCATGAAGCCCAACACTGATCTGATGTGTGCCCAATCTTTCCGCAACGCTTGCACTGCAAGTCTGATCTTTTGCTTTTGCCCCCTCTGCCTCTGAAATTTCTTCTTCCTTGTCCTCTCTCTTTGCCGTAATCTCCCTTGGAAGGGTCTTTGGATTGGTCTTTGCCAGCTAGGGTAGCACCAATACTAGATGCCAAAGAGAGCATCTTTACAACTGTTAGTGTAATTTACAATAATGAACTTGATATGACAAAGAGAATGAGATAAAAGGAAAAACAATAACCTTGCAGGTCTACAGTCTCTGCCAAGGTGAATACAATGCAAGCTTCAGGTGAGCATACACAAGCTTCTTCAATATAAAAAATATTAATCAGAGTAGCATTCCTTTTTATACAATATGTGGAGGCACCAAAAGCTAATATATTAGTGTGCAAAGGATATAAGTGCACAAAAAATCAAGCACCAGACTATATACTCCTGCAAAATCAAGTGATTAGTAGCAGCAATTATCAGCAGCAATTGTCTAGATTGCAGCAACAATCTTCACATTTAGCTCCACGCAGCTCCACTCAGGCAGCTCTTCAACTTGGTCGTAGATGTGATATGCTGATAGGTATTATGCAGTCTTCAATATATGATATCAATCACACTCCAATGCAGCGAGCAGTCTCCAGCATAAAAGATAGGTTACAGCATAGGTCACAGCATCATCGTGGGAGAGCCCACACGCACCGATAGGTCACTCAAAAGCACTGATAGGCCACAGCAGCATATAGCACAGACTCAACGCATATATCACTCCCTCATGAAATGGCAGCACTCTTCACGCACAATATATGGTGGATACATATACTAGTCTTCAATGCATATTAGGGTTTGTGTATTTTCATAAATCTTTTCATAAAGCTGATGTGACACTGTATTCAAGCAATACTTAATTGGCCGTTAATGAGCGGACACCATTTTCAAATCTTCTCATGAGTAATGACCATTTTCAAAACTTCACAATAGCCTATCGCCAAAAAAAATCAATATATCATTTAATTTCTATTCAGAGCTTTTCTGAGGAAGGCAGCTTCATAAAGATCAGTAAGAGAGGCGACATGGTAGTCCATCCCAATTTGCACGTCAAGCTGTCTCATATGGACACAGTCTAACTTATATTTATGCCTAATTACGACTTATCTATCAAAAATACGATGCATAAGCATGGATTCACAATATATATGAAGTTTCATACTTTAATTTATACTGAAATGCTCAGCCACGGCACTCAGCAGAACGATAAACAACACAACACTGATCAGAAGCCTGAAGAGGGAGCGGAGGCACGCCAGGCACACAACCAACAACAAAGAGTCTTCAACGTGACTGTCTTCTCACCGGTCTCCACTTTAACGTAGTCACGATTCAACAGTCAATCGTGGTCTCTTCACGCATTATCTTTAACGCTGTCACCAGCAGGCTCTCTAATATACCAGCGACAACATATATCACCACCAGGCTCTATATTAACGCAGTATATTATCAGACTCCACGCAATCTTTATATCAACGCAGTATGCAATCACCAGTATATTACACGCAGGCTTTGAATCTTCACTGCACAATCTTTCCAGCACATTCGTTACCAGCTTACGAGCTTCACGCAGGCAGTCTCCCACTGTCTCAGCCAGAATTAGGGTTTCACAATACATACCAGTCTTCAGATTCATGAAATCGCAGCTCTCAACACCAGAATCTGCAGCTTCTCAACGCAGCTCCTCAAATCGACAGCAGTCACGATTCAAGATTACAGTAATTGCAAAAAATCCGAGCTGAATTGAAGGTCGATTACAGCATTTGTAAAAGATAAACACTTCTCAGCAAAATCTCTTTCCATTGCACCATTCAGATTTCAAGACTGAGATATACGTGGAATCACAAAAAAAAAACTAGAAAGTCTCCACAGGGCGCAACTCCAATGCAGGATGCAGATATATATGATATATCAGTCACACTATAATCTCAACGCATATATCTATCAACAATCTCACTCTCACCACCACGCAGCTGTCTTCACGTAGATATTCAACAACTACAGATCGCAGAGGATAGGAGAGGCGGCCTACAAAAAATTAGGGTTAGGTATACCACAATTTTTCTAGCAGAGAATAAACTCAGGCAGATGGAGTAACGCATACATTGCATGCGACTCCACTGGCAGACTGATGGAGCAGTCTGGAAATGGACTGGCAAGCAGAATGCCAAGAATGGGCAGACTGGCAACAGGCAGGAGTTATGGCAGCGCTCTGATACCACTTGTTGGTAATAACTCCCGATTCGATATTCTATTCATGACTAAAACATTAATTTATAGATTACAATGAGGCGGTTGAGAACCAGCCTTTTCACCTTCCCAGGCAACTATTCAAATTCCTATTTAATTATTTATTTACAATAATCTTGACGGATTATATTCTAACAATTTTGTACCCAACTAGGGTGATTGGCGTGATGACTCCTTGAATACATGCATGGAGAGCTCGTTGAAGTTAGATACTTCATTACAGATTATTCCCATTAGTACTTGCTAGGAAGTATGGCGAACCAGAAACAGGTCTATTTTTATGGGATCAAACCAAATGTTCAAATGATCCATTCATTTATTAGTTAACGGTTGTAGAGGCTTTTTCGATGGAGCTTCCCAATCAGATGCTTATATGGGTGGGGTCGGTGCTTGCTTTGGACTAATGAAAATATCTACTACAATTATAGCTACAATTGTGGACCTGGCACTAACACCAGGTCAGAGATCATGGTGTTATCGTTGCTATTACACAATGCTAAAAGATTAAATATCGATAATATCAGAGTTTTTGGAGACTATGAAATTGTGATTGATTGGACTATGGGGAAGAACAATCTACAGGGGCTCACTTTAAATTGTTGGCTCAATAAGACAACTATACTCAAACAACAATTTTGTGATATCCACTTTGAGAATATTTATAGAGAATACAATATGCATGCTGATAAATTATTGAAGGACGCCCTCAGGAGGCCGAAAGGTGCCATATATTGTCTTATTTAAATGGATGGTTCCCTATCGGAATAAGGCTGGATAAGCATTTATTAGTCCATCGGGGCTGTGTTCTTCTTCCCACACAGAATTTGGTTTCTTTACCCCCCATTCCACATCATTCATATACCACTTATCACCGGATTTATAAGATGTTTTTTCTTAGTTATTTGTTGATTCACTGAGATAGATAGATTTAAAATATTTTTGTGCTTTATACTCTATTATGATTTGGACAAAGCTATTGTGAGGAATAGTTGTTGATATAACCTCTCGTTGCATTAGTTTCCAATATTTTGGATCATACAATACTTTATGTGGTGACCTTTTATTGTGATATTATATTTTTAGACATCATATATATATAGGGTTATTTTGTATTTTGTTTTTGTAAGCTCATGTTGGGGGACCTATGTTGGCCTATCTGGTGGTATATGAGATGGACTCTTATGATGTTTGTGTTGATTGGTTTGGACTATTGGTCTATCTGGGATGCATGTACTCTTGGTTGGTCATATGGTGACTATTTACGTTTTTTGGGGGGACTATATTTCTCTATATTGTACTCCTATCCAAACCGGACTTATACTTTTTGATATAAGTAGAGCTTTTTCAGTTATGGAAAAAAGAAAAAATAAAGTACCAATACGACATTACGTTTTCTTCTATAGTTATGTTGAGCATTGTATTAATTAGTTTGAAATTTGTTTATTATTTTGGAATAGTTTATGAACATACAGATATCACTCTTAAAAACTACATATATGTATCAAATTGAGAAAAGAAGGTGTATAAGCTATGTTGCACAAGTTTTCGAAACGCGGAAACATAGGGATCGCGGGTACAAGTATCGGATACGTCAAGAAGTTTCCCCCAAATTTGTAGGAAACGACAATAATATATATATAATTGAAAACACAAGAGCAGAGAAGAAACATAGAGATGTAAAGAAACATTAACACAAGCCAAATGACTTAGCTTATCACTTATGTTGCAATTGTAACTAGAACCTCTTAGTAGATGGAAATGGAAATAAAATCAAGATTATCATCCACATCGTTGATTATATAAGGTAAACTCTTTCTAAAGTGGAAACTTTTAGAAGTTATAGTTCCCATACTTGTGGCAATATGTATAGAGTAAGTTTTCAGTTTTTGTCAACTATGATTAAAATGGATTAGAATATTAAATGCTTACAAGACATTCTATGCTAGGATATTTGCAAAGGTGTATAAATAATCAACTTTAAATTATTATAAAAAAATCAAGATAATTTTTATTTAAATGTAATATATGAATTTAGTTTTTCATATCCCAAATAAAAATAGATGTAATCCAATTAATTAAACCTAATTTTCATTCATAAAGTAAATAGTTAAATATATAAATTTACATTCTTTTATTTAATATATAAAAAGTCAATAGGTTTACATCTATTGTTGATTAGTGGTAAGTGCAATTCAACATAGGAACAAGTGAATACTCTAGCATGGGCAGTCGAGATAGATGAGTGCAACAACTCGACAAGGTAGCATGAAATAGACTTTTACTGCAACTTAGTTTTCTAGAGAAAAAATTATGGGTCAACCATGTATATGTTTGGTCTCAAAGAAATAGCAATGTCGTTAACAACCCACATGGCAATCACGAATGTGTGGAAGCTCCCGATGAAGGAAACACAAAAGAAAAAGTTCCCAAATTCTCATTTTCAAAGGGTAAAAGCTCCCAATAAATTCCCAACCATCTAGAATGGTTCCCACTAGATTCAGAAAGTTTTCTACAAGCTACCAAGTTTCTTGGAACGTCGAAACTTCAAGATTGAGTCTCCTAAAAACCAGGTACAATTGCCATGCTACATAGTGTATAAGTAAACACTAGAATCATATGCATCTATGTTACTACTTTGAAATTGTCTATACATTGTTAAAATTATGTATGTTAATACTTTGGAATTGTATATATATTATTAAAAAGCATATTTAGGAAAATAGTCAACTAGAATAAAATTATCTATACATTATTAAAAAAAATATATGTTAATATTTTGGAATTGTCTATACATTATTACAAAATATAATTAGGAAAATAGTCAAGTATAAATCCCTCCTTTTATGTTGGCATCGGGTATAGTGAATAAATCGATGTATCGACCAAAATTTGTATATGTGAAAGTAATTTTACAATGTGAAGTAAGGAAGATGATTTTTATTGTACCATTTTGTTGAAAAATGTATCAATTATTTTGGAATTTAGCTTACATTTTTGGACCAGTTTGTGGACTTGAATGTGAATAAACCTCTTCAAAACTCCATATACTAAGCATGCCAAGAGAAGAGGATGTGCGACTAGATGTTGGAGCTAAGGTATGTAGCCAACAAAAAGGTTAAACCTAAATGACATGTTTTTGTTGGAAGAATACAAGTTTGCACAATGGTGTAATGAGGTTGGCCTACGATCCTTGTTGTTCATACTCATGGTTATCTATTTTCCAATAGAATGAATTTGATTTAGCAAGGATTGTCCTTCTGTGGACATGGACATTCCTTACAGATTGGGAGAGCTAGCATTTACAGTTATTTAACTATTAGTAATTGTAACAATCTTGCCTTAGCTTGTTTGGTAAGTCTTGGTTGTCATTATACCAGTCACTGCAATTTGCCTCTGGTATCACGTAACTCAGCTCCATGAAAACTTGCTAGTCATAGTTGCAATTTTCTGCTTTTAATGTTATAGCCTTTTAATTTTCATGCCATTTTCACCATGCATCATTATTACACTTCTTTGTGAGTTTTTATGGGGATAGCCTTCTTTGATACTTGATATTTGGTGACATGGTATTTTTAATGATACACTACTTGGCAACATTATTACATTTCATATTCGTCTTGCAATCTTTACCTGTTTGTTGGTTTGCTCTTTTCCACGTTCCTGCACGTACTTTGGTATCTCTGCATAGACTGTTCTTTTGCTTTTTATGGAGGGGTACTCAAGATTCAACAAAGTACCATTTGGCGGATTGGGAGTCTTTGTCTATGCCTAAGTCTTGGGGAGGTTGGAACATCAAACATATGGGTTTATTCAACATTTCTATTTGTGCTGAGAGTTGTTGGAGAGATCACGATGACAAGTCTATGGAGTAAACTCCTCAATTCAAAATATATGAAAAGATTTCCACTTTCTTCGTGGTTACGTGCTGCTAGGTTTTCAACCTGTCACGCATCGGCTGTCTGGTGCAATTTGTGTTCAGCTCTTCCTTGTGTTTTACAGGAGCTTTGTTGGCAGGTGGGTAGAGGCAACAATATTTTTCTTGGCCTAGATCCGATTGTCGGGATCAGCCATTGGAAGCTTTCCATAAGCCTTTTGGCTTGCCTACATGATAGAAATATGATTGTTCTTAAGCAGGTTTTTGTTGATTGTGATGATCCATCTTCATGTTGGTTGTTGGCGGATTCCTTGGGCTTGGTTAGTGTGGACGCCTTGGAATGGGAATATTTCATTTGTAATCCATGGGAGGTGGGCATTATCTTCTCCGAGGCTCCGGATACTTTGGTCTGGACTAGTAATAAACAAGTGGGTACAGTTACGACTAGTTTGGCTTATTCTTCATTATTCAAAGATTATAAGGTTCTTCAGCTGGTTTGGTGGCATACCAAACTTTGGAAGATGAAATTTTCGTCCAAAGTAAAGTGTTTTGCTTGTCTTGTCCTCAATCATAAGATACTTACCTAGGATGTGTTACAACGACGTGGTTTTCAGGGGCCGAGTAGATGTATTTTTTGTTTGAATGTAGTTGAGTCGACTGAGCACTTATTTGCTTCATGCTCTTTCTTTCGAGGTCTGTGGGTGCATTTGTGTCGAGTTCTAAGATGCCATTGGACTTGGAGTGATGGCAATATTTCTGATTTTATTTTAAAGACAATAGAACATTCCATTATCTCTCTTGAGCTGGCTTTGATGAGTATCTGGGAGTTTTGGTGTGCGAGAAATTGTTTCATCTTTTAGATGATTTCTGTCAACCTTGGTCATATTGTGCAAAAAGTACTATCATACTTTGATCAAGTTTCAGGAACAGGCCCACATACCAGAATTTGTAAGATTAGTTTGAAGCAAACAAATACTTCTAAACCCACATGATTCGCATTTTAACCCACAATGATTAACCAATGGAAAATAATTCCATATTGGAAATATTAAATAAATATTAAATATGAATGATGATATATTACAAAGTGAGTACCATATATATATAAATTGGAAAGGCACATTGGATACCATCCATGAAAGAGTGTGCCATTTTAGAATAGTTTACTAATAACTATTTATTAATTATTAATTATGAATATCACTATGTACTAATATTAATAATTAATAATGATATTTAATATATATATATATATTTTTAATGTGGTTCACGCGCCGGCTTGACCGACGGGCTACATCCACGGAATAATTTCAAGAGGGCCCACCCGAAGGGGCCTCACTCTCAGCACACTTCATGCCTAACCCCAAGAGCGTCGAGGAGAATGGATCTCGCGACCTCACATGCCGGGAGGCCTAACTACAGTTGCTCGACCGATTGAGCTAACTCTTGGGGCTGTATATGTACATATATGTATACATATACATATACATATATATACATATATACATACACATGTATATATATGTATAGATATATACATATACATACATGTATGTATATATATATATGTATATTTATACATATATATACATGTGTATGTATATGTATATATGTATATATATGTACATATATGTATACATATATATACATATATACATACATACATATATATACATACATATATACATATATGTATATATATACATGTATATATACATATATACANGCCGGCTTGACCGACGGGCTACATCCACGGAATAATTTCAAGAGGGCCCACCCGAAGGGGCCTCACTCTCGGCACACTTCATGCCTAGCCCCAAGAGCGTCGAGGAGAATGGATCCCGCGACCTCACTTGCCGGGAGGCCTAACTACGGTTGCTCGACCGATTGAGCTAACTCTTGGGGCTATATATATATATATTATTTGTTGTTATTATTTAAGTTCGTTACATTGCTACTCCCTTAGAAAGACTTTGTCCTCAAAGCCTTATAATGTTTCTGCATCATTTTTTATGGTGTCTCAGCTCACTAAACATGTCGATACGAACTACTAAGAGTTGAGCACAACTTCCGATATGTAGATGAATCAATCCATCCCAAATTGATTTGTTGTGGACTATTGGCATTCCCTTTTCCTATAAAACTTCTATCAAATAAAAACAAAAATAATTAATTTCAAAACTCTTTTCAATTTTATCTTTTTTCTTTTACTTTTCGTGTAAAGCTATAAAGCTTTATCAAATAAAAATAGCTTTTCTATGATGCCCAAAAAAATCTTCATTACATTAATTTTATTTCTCATTTTATAACTTCATCACATCTACTCTATTTTTTATATTTTTTCTTTTAAACATACAATGGCACCTTAGAAGGCGATTGTTATTTTTATATTTTTTCCTTCAAACGTACCATATTGCGCCTTCGATATTTTTCATAAAACCCAAACATAAAAAAATCGTGGGCCGCGGCAGTCTCACATAGTTTTGGCTCCGTTTCCTCTGCCTCCAGCCTCCTCTAAGTAACGACTAGACTAGCCGTCGGCTCATTGCGCTCACTCAAATCTTCACATAGCCGGCCCGTGGCTATACCTCACGAGTCCGCTGCACGACACTCAATCAATTTATAGACTTACAGTTACTAATTTGATCGAGTATTTGAGAGAGAGGGTATTTGCATTCCGTCGCCTTCGACTATTATAAAAACACCCCTAAGAATAGACCCGAAAATAGGAAAATGGGGTGCCTTCACTCACGGTGGCTATAATCTATCCCTTATGCCGTCACGGGTTACCTGGTAGATACGCTGTCGCAGACTCACAGGTTAGAAAACCAGATAAACAAAGCCTTGGGAGTGTGCCAAAACCTAGCCGAAAAGTGAAAAAAAGCCACCGTAAACGAGCCTGAACCGGTCGAATAGGTTCGAATTCTTGAGATTCGGCGAACTTGGTTGCTAATTCTGTTCGGGTCGAGGTTCGGCAATCAGGTTCGCCGAACTTGAACGAATTTTTCAAATTTTTTTTAAGGTCCGCCGAACTTTGAACTTGGAGGTTTAGATTTGGCTAAACCTGTAACATTTCAACTATTCAAGCTAACATACCGGGCTAATGAGAGCATATACTATATTGACAGCTTTTTATTTTTACTTGATGATGTGAAATCAAGTTTTGTAGCATTATTTTGTGTATGTAAATTCTGAATTCAGAAATAATAAGTAGAATGCCATAACTTCTGCTATGTATCACATTGTTCAGACTGGATCCCCATGTGAATGCTTCCTATTTTAATTGTTGGCCAACATAAAATTGATAGTATCTTCCTTGGTCCTCAGCTTACCAAAGGCACTGCTGGAGGCTGTAAATGACAGTAAAAACTCAAATGGAGCATTTCCATGTGAAGGCACCTTTTGATAGAATAGCAATTGAAGATGCTGTCACACTTCTCCGACGTAGGCTTTATGACAACTCTTCTCTGGAACTCCTACTACCCGATGCTGCAGAAAATTACAGGTAATAATTATGTTGACATTTTAAGCACATGCATTATGCTGTTTCCATTGTTGTATTATGTATACATGTATCATTAGTTTCTTCGACCGCTTTTGGTTATCTGTTGATCTACCAGTCCTATTGATAACTTTTATAATCTGCCAGGGTTTATACATTTGCTCTTGTCCTTTCAGTCACAATTATTCTGCCAGTTCCACTGATTACTCTTTGTTACCTCTTGGTCATCCACTCCTATTGACTACTTTTGGTTACCTGTGGGCATTAATATATTTTCTTCTCTCACTAAATAATGACAATTAGTTTTGTACTTTGCATGCAACCAACCTGGCATTTGAATTTCTCTTTTTAATTTGCATTTTCCTCGACCTTCAGTAAATTGCAGTATCTGCTCTCAAACACAGTAACCAACACCTGCAATAATTCAGTCTTGCTTCTTGGTCCAAGAGGATGCGGCAAGTCCATGGTAAAATGCATTATTTCTTTGAACTTGTATTAAATTGCATTATATATTGTGATATGCAGTAATTAGATGCTGAATTTTATTCTCAATGACCGTAGGTATTGGAGCGTGTTCTGAAAGAATTGCAATGCCAATATCCAGATATGATCTCAGTTGTAAGTGTTGAAAAATTAGGGCCTGTTACTGCTAACATTCCTGTTAAGCGAATTTCTGCAATAGAGTCCCAGTTGGCTTATCCAAAGCACTGCCACTGAAATCTGTATTTTATAATTTTAGCCCCTTGTTATTTTCTTTCCTTTTACCAGTAGAACACTGAATTTCTTGAATTTAGCTTTAATATTATTTTCAATTCAGTTGCAGAGCATTGAGTTTGAATATGTTAAATACAAGGACTCAGGAGGATATCTCTAGCATATAAATGGTTCTAGGAAGTTTGACATTTATAGAGGCTTACAAGGATGAATGGATGGCCTCTATGATGACACTATTGAAAAATCATGGACTTTAAAAGCTGTTTGCTTTGCGTTGCTGTTAGCTTAGTATTTAACCAGGGTCGTATTTTGTTGGAGCCAATTCAGGTTAGACTAAATGGCCTACTACATAGTGAAGATCGCTGTGCCCTGAAGGTGAGATCTGAAATTCTTTTAATCACCTAATGTCTAACTTACATTTTGTAGTCCATAAATGCTTTGATTTTTATGAGTATATTGTGGTTCGTTGAGTCAACACCTAGTGACTTTTGAATTGGTGCTTATTTGGTTGGTGTTGTTTCAATTCATCTCCCCCAAACTACATTATGGAGGACTTACTGACATGACCAAAATGCATTTGGTCTCTGGTTAATGAACAGAACGACAAATCTTAGAGGAAGAATTTGCTATCAGGAATTTCTGAATGCGGGGTCAGCTTTATTATAAAGTTTATCAATTGCTTGGTTGAATTGATTCATAGGTGCTAGATGCACATGTGACTAAAAGAAGAAGAGAGCGACTAAATAGCTCAATTTCAATCACTTTTGAAACTAAAAGAGGAAGAGAGTGACTGATGTCGAGCCAGAAAACCTGCAGAAAATTGAAACAATAGAGGGGAGGATATGATACTGGAAAACTTAATTCTGCAATCAAAATGCCATTAATGATTTTCATACCAGAAAATTTCAAAATTTTGATATTGTTTTTTTAGATCAAAACAGTAAAAAGGCTAACATCAGGATGCCTGACAGAAAAAGTGAATCAATTACATTTACAATCTTCAAGTTGAATAAATATAGGACATGAAACAATCACCATGAAGGCCATTCATCATTTCATTTTTATGTGTCATGATGATTTATTATTGTATTTTGGAATTTTACAAATTATTTTGTTTGTGTGTTTGTTTCTTAATAGAGAACTATGAATGCTATAATTTTTTCTATGTTTTAGTGAAGTTAAACAAGTTTTTTTTCACATAAATAACTGCATTTTGAATTGTCGCATCCCTAGTTTAATGTCAAATTTGAACCCTGTGAGTTACATCAAGCATGCTAAGGGCTAAATAGCTTCCAAAATGTGATTGATCAGGGTGTGTTTTTTTTTCAATTAAAAATTACCAAAAGCATGTGAACCAGTGTTGGTGTTGCAAACTTTCAAAATTTAAGGATTTCGGTTTGTCAAATTAGGGTTTTCAAAAACCTTTAAGGATAGAAAACATTTATGAATCAGACCTTGAAAAGGACCCCAATATAATTTCAGGATCTTAGGAGTCAATGTGTGCAATGTTGGACTTAGAAGGATTTATTAGCTTCGTTAAATTACATGTTTCTCTTTCAAATATTCACTAATAAGAAAGTGACTTGTTCTAACTGTTTTTTCATCTCAAAAGCCGCATAAGTATTTGTTAACATCGGACCTGACCCCATAAATTCAAGTGTTAATCTATAGTACATTTTCATGGATATCATTCAGGGTGAGGTCGGTGTTACAGAGTTCATCATTCGGCATCGATGGTTTGTGGGTACATTAGAGGGTGGATTGGTTAGTCTGTCCATTGATGCAGCATCGACAGTTGACGGAGTACTTTTCAGTCTTGGCAAATGGTCGCATATCTTTATTATCATGGGGGGGATGGTTGAACAGAGTTCGGACAGGTTCTTACTGTACAGTTATAATTTACATCTTAGGTAGATAATGGACAGGTGCTACAGCAGCAGGTGCCCCCATACTTACAGATTCAATGTAGTATTCAGAGTAAGTATGGGAGGTTGAGGACCCCACGGGGTTTTATCAAGGTGAGTTGTAGTGTTATATTTTACGTGATCTAATCATGTTTTTGAACACCCTTGGGGAGATATGCACAAGTTTCGGTTTTTAGGCAAATTTGAGGAATTTCTATTTTTTGCAACTGCTCTTTTTAGCAGTTTTTGGAGACTGCTCCAATGGACGATTCGATTTCATATTTGAGGATCTAGTTGGAAGATCAGCTAATGTTTTGCATTTCATCGATTTTTGAGGTTAGTCTACTTTTTGCAGGTGATTTAATATGTGGGGACCTAGTATGGTGAGCAACATCAATGCCCAATTTTAGACCATAATGAGCATTTTGAATTTTTTACTGACTGGTTGCATTTTGGCATGGTTTATTTTTAGCTCAGTGGGGCCCACATGGATGTATTTGCTATAACGTTGAGCCCTTGGAGGCTTGCATATGACCCTGATTGATGCGACCTCCCTGATGATCCCTCATTTGACCTTGAGTTGACCTTTGTCTTGTGGTGGAATAACCTAGAAGCCACACACATTGCTATTTTTGCCTTATCCACTTTCCTATTTTTATATATCTTATCTTTTCCTAAGAATAATAGAATATCCTAATCCACTTTTCTTTTCATGCCTTATCTATTCCTCAAAGTAAGCTAACCTAATTCGCTATTTTAAAAGCCTAAAATCATGGTTCTAAATTAATCCTTCCATGCTTTAAGGCTTAATTCTAGGTAATTATTTCCTTAGAAAATTGTAAGGTTTATTTTAGGCATGTAAGAAGTGCATGAAAATAAATAATTAGCCATATGCATGTGTAATTTCTCTTAGGGATGGTTATTATGGAAGGAGGGGAATATTTTGGAGGAGTATCTTCTTCATGCGTATGCTATTTTCACTCAAAAAGCAGTACACTACTTAGAGAAGCTATTTTTATCTTTTCTATTTTGTCTTCTTTCATTCTCTTCCTATATATTGTATGAAGCCTAAGGAAGAAGGGGTATTTCTTTGGTTTGATTTGTATTGTTAGGTTGGTGAGCTGGTTTGTTCTTCCCTCTTTCTTTCTTGCTTCTTCTTAGAGATATTGATATTGGCCACTAGTGTAGACTACAAGTGGTGGAGAGTTGGATTTGCTGGGTTGTTACTAGTACTATTCCGAACAACAGAGTGCTATGAATTGGATTATTGTTGTTTGGACCTATTAGTACCTTGTTTTTCCTATAGCCTATGATAATAAAGGCTTAATTCTCTTCGACAATTACTATAGGTTTTCATGTATTGAAATTTCTCTTGTCTTAGGCTTTCTTTCATAAGCTACTAATATTGATATCGACAAGACTTGGTGAATAGGCCTAGGGTCTTCTTTTGCTAAATTTGACCCACAGTCCTCTATGGTTATAGAGGTTTGGGGGCCTTGTCTACTAGACTTTGATTGGGCATCAACAGATAGAGTGCAAACAGACAATACCTCAACCCTTTATGCTTGCCGAGTTTGGTGCTCGACCCTTTCGACTTGAGATTGTGTTCACTCCTACCCTGTCTTTAGAGCTTTGCCAACTCGTCGAAAGGGCAAGATCGGTACATGTATTTGGCCTATTTGTCATCACAATTCATTGCCACGACTAGCTCCTTAGGCCACACTAGGTATTGGTATGTGTGCATTATGAATCTTTTAGCATTTGTTGGTATTCCAATAGATTAACAAAGTCCGGTCTCCTCTGCCTTTTTCCAGAATGTTTTTTCATAGACTTTATCAACAATGTCTTTTCCTTCAGCCTTCTTGCTCCATTGAGATGCATTCCACTCATCACAAGAGAACATCTTCATCAAGTTGGCCTTTTGCTCAATCAAACACAACAATGTAAGGAAATTTGTTGCAAATCTTGTGATAGCTGGCCTGACAAGCTCTTTTCCACTAGTGCATTTTCTCGTAAGGGTCAAAACCCATGAGTGGTTGTAAATGTATCTTGTGATATATTTTGCTTGTTCCACACACCTTTTCACCCATTCAATTTTCCCAATAACCTCAAGCATGGTGTCCAAACAATGGGATGCACATGGAGTCCACCAAATGGTGGGATGTTTGTCGGTTTGTCCTCTAACAACCTTCTAGCTATAACATAGTTGGAGGTATTCTCTGTGATAACCTACACTACATTTTGCACCCCCACCTCCTCAACTATGTCATCCAAAAGAAGAAATAGTAAATGTGCATCCTTCACTTGATCAGATGCATCCACTGATCTAAGGAACATAGTCCCTTTTGGGCAAGCAACTAGGAATTTCAGAATGATGCGGCCCCTTGAATCAGTCCATCCATCAGACATGATTGTGCACCTGTTTTAGTCCATGAGTTTTTGAACTCTGTGAGGTATTCTTGTACTCTTTCCACTTCATTTTTCAAAATTGCTCCCCTAATATCCTCATAGCCAGGGCCCTTGAATCTTGGACCACATGACCACATCCAGCATAGGTTGATAATATATCGATCTTGAAGCATTGAAAGGTATGTCTGCATCATACCACCATCTAGCAATGCATTCCTAAGCAACCTCCTTTTCCACCTTCTTCCATTTGGCATCAATGGTGGGATGAGCACCAGGGGTAGTGTGGGGTTGAAAGAAAGACTCAAGGCTACCACGGGGTCTTTTAAATTGGGATGTATTGCTACCAGCCCCACCAACTGCAACATTTTTTTCCCCAAGAATGGTATAAGGATCATGGGTAGGGTTGGAAGAACTAGAGGATTCTTCAAAACTAGGGTTTCTCTCAAGAAAACCAGAGCTACAACTTCTCCCTATCTCTCTTTGCACCCTCTTGTTTTTGGCTCTTTCCACTTGGTAAGATTCAAGAAGACCAAGCATCTCAACTCTCAAGTCATCAAAGACTTTGAGGCATGGTCTTACATTCCCCTTTGCACCAACCAAGTGTTGTTTTAGCCTATTTATACCTCCCCCACCAACCTCCTTCTGACAATAGTTACACACCATTTTCCCCTCAACTAATTGACAATGTACCCATGAGACATCCTTTCAATCTTTGGGAGCCATGGCAAGCAAGATAGAATTAAAGAGACTTTTCACTACATAATTAAAGGAATACGGTGCGCATTTTACATGTTGTAAAGAGCGCCTCCAAATCTCTCCAAAAAGTTCAGCCTTGATTGAGCTCGAAATCACCCTTCAATCTACCTTGAAAGAGCTCCAAACCCGCTCCAAATTTGCTGTAACTGTCTCCAAAGAGAATTGGCCCACAAATTCTCCAAAATACTCCTTCAATCTTCTCTTCCAATCAACCTAGGAACCAACTCAAAGAACCTTAACAATCAACACTTTCAAAGAACCGAAGACCCTCAAGCACAAACTCAAAAACACTTGGATGAATAGTGTGAGTGAAAGAGAGCGGGGTGGGGTTATTTTTATAGCTTCACTAGGTGTATTAGGGTTGTCTACATTCATACCCCGCAACCGAATTGCTAAATTTAAAAAAAAAAAATATTGTTTTAGGGGCCACCGTACGCCACTATACGGACCGACCGATTTTATGGAAAAACCGGTTCGGTATCGAACCGACCCAAAACGGTTTGGGAAGCTAGTTCAGACTGGAAAACCCTCGGACCGACCAATTTTTTCGGTTCCGATCCGGTTCCTGCAACACTGGTCAAGATCAAGGAGCACTTCATCTTTTGATGCCCTATCTACTACGAGATTCATGGGCAGTTCCATTATCTTTTAGGGACCTTTTTCTCACAGAGCTTCAAACTCTGACTAGCTTATTTAGATATCTCGATCATAGATGTTTAGACTTATACTTGTAGGAGGCCCTTTGATTCCCCCATCCTCCAACTAAATTCACAGTCGGGACCAACCTCCACCCAACGTGTTACTTCTTTTCGGTGCTTCCTTACTCCAAGAGCACCAAGAGATAAATGTGGAAATTTTTTTATTCCCAACCGTGTTTCAAGTTTGTTTTTTCATGCAAAGTTTAATGCCCAAACCCCATCATTGTAAAATCACATTAGAAACATGAAAAATGACAATTTCTTGAAACTCATGGAAAAATTTTCAAATTTAAACAACTCCGAAATTTATGACAGTCATACATTCAAACTCAGAAATTTAATGACAACCTTACACACATAAAATTGACTCAGTGAGTTTTGACCAAATTGGTCTAAGATAAAACCCCAAAGGGAAAACCTATTAAGAGAGAGATTTTTATTATTTTTTGAGGCAATTTACAGAACAAAACAACAATGCTTTTATCCTATTTTCATCTTGAAAAATGTGCTAAAGTCCCATTGACAGCCTGTTGTACGAACAACCTCAATTCCAGTGTTGGATGGTCTTACATGTGTGACTGTATGGCCCTCGAAATTCATGCTGGCAGCTACAAGAATCTTCTACCTTGAAAGCCATGCTCGACTGCCTTGAATTTAGTGCTTGTACAGTATTGTATGGTATGTACCCGTTGTAAGGCCTGCCAAACTTTTGTTGATGTAATTGTAACTTTGGAATGTATTCACTTATATTTCTTATGTATTGTAACTCGATGTTTATTCCGGGATGTGTCTGTAATGTACTTGAGTCATGTCATGCCCCGATGTTCCTATCGGGAATTTCTATAATGTAAACAAGTCATGTCAAGTCATTGTGGGTAACCCTCCTATTGGTCAAGGGTTAAAGTCCTTGCAGTTTCGGGGCACTAGGGTTATTAGACTCTCCTAGAGAAGTCGACCCTAGTAGGGTTTTGTCAAGTCGGGAATTAGTATAAATAGAGAGCTAGCCTCTCTATTTATCACACTCACTCACATTCAGTTGTAGCGCATAGCTGAGGAAGAAGAAGACACTGGGGCTAGGAAGAAAGAGGTTACTGCTGTCGGGAGATCATCTTACTGTTTTGGGGTTTTATTTTTGGTGGTGATTCCAATCTCTGAGGAAGTTGCGAGGTTTTCTCCATTTATGGTTTCCCCAAGGATAAACATTGTGTTCATTGTCTCTTGTGTTTGATTGCTGTGCTTGTTATTCTCCCAGTTAAAAATCCTAATGTATTGCTAGCTTAATGATAAAAATCTAACATGGTATTAGAGCTAACCTGAGAAGAAGACACTGTGCAGCTGCGGGAACTAGGGCTTCCTACTTTGTGGATCTCTCTCCACAGATTTTCAGCGAAAGAAGGTTGGAATAACTCTCCTCCCTAGGGCGCATCTTTCTGTCAAAGCAGAATTCAATTCTGAGGTTTTTCAGTTTTGGACCCGACACTACTGCTGGAAATTAGGGCTTTCCACAGAAGTGGAATTTTTCAGTGAGCCTAGGCCTAGATTGATCTCCTCCTCAAAATCGAAGTTTAGAGATCGAGATCAAAGCATTTGGTTGGTCAGAACTCCGGAAAAGCAAAATCCTAATCTGTTCCTGAACCAGCACTGTAGAATTTCAGCTCCAAATCCAGATTCGACATAATGACCTCGTAAGATCTAAATCTTTTGTATTTCTATTTGAGGTTCTCAGTTAAGATGTCTCATCATACCAAGCTTGATGAAAAGCTTAAGGGAGCTGATATGATAACTTTTGAGCCTAGAAGTATATGATCTCTTTGAAGAAAATGAATTGGACACCTACATAAGTAGAGAGGTTCCAGTTCCAGAGGAGATGAGGCTAAAGGCCTTACACCAAAATAACTTGGTCAAGGCCAAGAAGAGCATTGCTGATTTAGTCACGGATCAACTTGTACCACAAGTGTCTTCTCTAAAGACACCGAAAGAGTTGTTTGACTCCTTGACCAAGCTATTTGAAGGGAAGAACATAAATTAGATTTTGACCTTAAGAAACCAGTTGAAGAATGTGAAGATCCAGAATGTAGAGACCATACAGTCATAGTTCACAAGGGTCTCTCAAATCAAAGAACAACTTCTAGCAGTAGAAGAAGAAGTGATGATAGCCACCTTGAATGGCCTCCCAAGATCATGGGATTCATTCATGCTAGGAATGTGTGCCAGAAGGAAGTGATTACTTTCAGCAGACTTTGGGAAGAGCACACACAAGAAGAAGAAGCTCGACTCATAATAAGAGAAGAGAAGATGGGAGCAACTGAAGATCAAGCTCTCACCATCTAAAGAAGATCCCTCAAGCAATGAGGAATATGAAGATCTCAACTCTTGAAGAACCTCTTATCCATCTTAGCATTTGGATAAGAAACGATGCTATTATGAATGAAGAAGATGATGAAGCTGAAGGCTCAAGGAGGAGTCTACCCACAAAACAAATAAAGATAAGTATTCAATTGTCATTTCATGATATTATTTTATTATGCATTTGTTTATATTTAGTTGATGTATTATGCATGATAGAATGTTTGCATTAATGACAGTATACTACTAATATGCATGTGATGGGTAAGTAGCTAATGGTGCTATACAACTCTCCATTGCTGCTTATCTAGAATGAAACCCCATTGCTGACATATTGGATTAGTGCACAATCTCAATGTTGTCCTGGTAGAGATGGAAGGCATCTAGAAAGTTTCTGTGAGATATGGATGAATGTTGTATTGGCTAAGGTAGTTGCATGATCATATATTTATGCATACGAATTTGCCAGTATGAATATTCCTTATGAAATGTTTCTAACCATACAAATGCATTTGACTTGTAGGAAAGATCGCATACATAATCGCCTACAAGCAAAGAAGGATGAGACTTGTTCCAAAGAACAAGTGACAACAGTTCAAGATGAAGAATAATATGACGAATGCAGCGACATCATTGATGCAGAATCTTCCAGCTATGAAGAAGTAACCAAGAAAAAATGGTAGACCAGTTCAAGAAGAATGATGTCTAGGATGCAGTATCGATACATGAAGGGAAGTTCGTAGTTCCATCATGCAGTAGATGGAAACATCGTGGGATACAAGGCAAGATTCGTAGCACGAGGCTTCTCATGAAAAGAAGGCCTTGTACGAGCTCAGAAGACACCCATGGGATGACACATACATGAGGAGTTTGATGAAGATCTGAACCTTTGCTACAAGGTTGATAAAAGGATGACAAGCTCACAGATGGGTGCGAGAAGAAAGCTTTCAAAGATAGAGGATCTTGGTATCCAGTGACCCTATATGGATACATAGAATATTGGTAGCAGAGAAAGCTACTTGTCACTCCAGTAAAGAATGTTTCAGTGCATAGAGTACGGAAGACAGAGGGAGTATGATGCTTCAGAGGGAGTGACTGCAGAAGATCCTGAGGTTCAACATGGTACGACAGGATGGATAGATTACTGATGACTCTAGGCTTTACTAAGAGTAAAGCGGATTCCAACCTTTGCTTCAAGGTTGAAGGCGGAAGACCAGTGATGCTCCTGTTATGTGTCGATGCACTACGTTCTAGGCATGGAGGTGTGGACAAGGGAAGTATGCAGTAGAGATCCTGAATAGGTTTAGGATGATGGACTACATGACCACACCTATGGCATTGAACTTGAAGCTATTGAGTGTTGCTTCATCAGAGTCGGTTGATGCCACGATGTATCGTCAGATGATTTATTCCTTGATGTACCTGACGGATACAAGACCCGATAGTTGCTTTGCTGTGAACACATTGAGACATGTTCACCTGATGGTTGCAAAGCATGCGGTGAGGTACCTAAAGGGTACAGTTGAGTATGGGCTCAAGTATGAGGCGAATCAGAAGATTAACCTGGAGGGTTATGTGGATTCGTATTAGGCAGGCAGTGCTATTGATGGGAAGAGCACTTCGAGGTGCTACTTTAGTATGAGATCAGGTGTGATCTCTTGGTTTGGCAGGATGGAGTCCTACATGGCGCTGAGTATAGCTTGATGTTGCCACTTGCTATTTGGGAGGTAGTATGTTTCTTTTGAAAACTACTATTTGATTTGATTGATCTGACTTGCATTTTTGGTATGATGCAGAGAGGAGCAGTGAAGCTCCAGTTTGTGATATAGATCGAGATCTCTCGAAAGAGGGAGTTCTAGCATAGCTGGTGAGACAGGTTGTCTGAGCATAAATACTGGCGAAGCTCCTAGGTTGCTCAGACGTAAACGGTCCTGTAGGTTGTCCTTGGATGTAATCGGTCCTAGCGAAGCTTGCAGGTTATCCTTGGACGTAATCAACCCTGATGTGATTCTATGCTAGAAATGGCCAGAGTGAAGTTTGAGTACTTCAGGGAGAAGCTTGGTGTTCTCCAGATCGAGGTTCCTTCCAAAGGGAAGTGATGATTTCGTGAGCCCTTTTGACATGGTGAGAGGATTGGTTCCTTCCATGGTTAGATGTAAGTGATGTGCCCTTCTGACATGGTGAGAGGATTGGTTCCTTCCATGGTCATATGTAAGTGCTATGCCCTTTCGACATGGTGAGAGGATTGGTTCCTTGCATGGTCGGATGTAAGAGCTGTGACATGGTGAGAGGATTGGTTCCTTCCATTGTCAGATGTATGTGATGATTCCACATCCAACATGAAAAAGAGCTGGCTCTGTGAAGACATATCTAGTATGAAAAAGGACTAGCTCTGTGTGGATTCCACATCCAGCATGAAAAAGGGCTGGCTCTGTGAAGACACATCTAGTATGAAAAAGGACTAGCTCTGTGTGGATTCCACATACAGCATGAAAAAGGGTTGGCTCTGTGAAGACACATCTAGTATGAAAAAGGACTAGCTCTGTGAAGACTCATCCAGTATGAAAAAGGACTGGCTCTGTGTGGATTCCACATCTAGTATGAAAAAGGACTAGCTCTGTGAAGACTCATCCAGAATGAAAAAGGACTGGCTCTGTGTGGATGCCACATCTAGTATGAAAAAGGACTAGCTCTGTGAAGACTCATCCAGTATGAAAAAGGACTGGCTCTGTGTGGATGCCACATCTAGTATGAAAAAAGACTAGCTCTGTGTGGATTCCACATCCAGCATGAAAAAGGGTTGGCTCTGTGAAGA
>LPNX010960443.1:0-60340 GCA_001517045.1 Pseudotsuga menziesii | reverse complement strand
TGTGTGGATGCCACATCTAGTATGAAAAAGGACTAGCTCTGTGATGATACATCTAGTATGAAAAAGGACTGGCTCTGTAGATGTACATCCAGCATGAAAAAGGGCTGGCTCTGTAGAACTTCCTGTGACGAGAAGAATCAAGAGATAGCACCTGTGATGATCCAGTGACGCTGATCCAGATCGAGTGATGATATCCAGTGATGATCCAGATCCGATGATGAAGATGACTTGAAGATGACGAGGACTCGATGATGATCCAGATGATACAGAGAAGAAGACTTGTGCTGATAAATTGTGTCGAGAGAATACCTTCCTAGTTCAGAGGGAGTGTTGATGTAATTGTAACTTTGGAATGTATTCACTTATATTTCTTATGTATTGTAACCTGATGTTTATTCCGGGATGTGTCTGTAATGTACTTGAGTCATGTCATGCCTCGATGTTCCTATCGGGAGTTTCTATAATGTAAACAAGTCATGTCAAGTCATTGTGGGTAACCCTCCTATTGGTCAAGGGTTAAAGTCCCCGCAGTTTCGGGGCACTAGGGTTATTAGACTCTCCTAGAGAAGTTGGCGCTAGTAGGGTTTTGTCAAGTCGGGAATTAGTATAAATAGAGAGCTAGCCTCTTTATTTATCACACTCTCACTCACACTCAGTTGTAGCGCATAGCTGAGGAAGAAGAAGACACTAGGGCTAGGAAGAAAGAGGTTACTGCTGTTGGGAGATCATCTTACTGTTTTGGGGTTTTACTTTTGGTGCTGATTCTATTTCTGAGGAAGTTGCGGGGTTTTCTCCATTTATGGTTTCCTCGAGGATAAACATTGTGTTCATTGTCTCTTGTGTTTGATTGCTGTGCTTGTTATTCTCTCAGTTAAAAATCCTAATGTATTGCTAGCTTAAAGATAAAAATCTAACAACTTTTGCCTCGAAATTTGTGTTGTACGACCAACATTAAATGCTATGCATTTTGTCTCGAAATGCATGCCAGGTACAAGAAATTTCAGTCTTGGAATCTGTATTCCTGTATGATTTGTCCAGGAAAATGTGCCCTTCTTCTTGCTTTGAGCCTGTAACTTGGCCACTAAATTTTTTTCAAGGGTTTCACTTCTTCTTTTCTCTACATTGACTTCTCTTCTAGCTCTTCTTCTCTTCAAAAATCTCTTTTGTGAAAGTGAACAATGAATTAGTTTCTATGCCTTTTCCCTAGTTTTGTTTGAGTAACCACCTCCTTAGAAATCAATGGCTATGATTAAAAGATGACTAAATGAGATCTAAGGCCCACATTAATTGCTTCACTTTACTCTTTAAATGAAATTTAATTCATCTCACTTAAATGTTAATGAGCAATTAAATACTTGACTCACCTTTTTAATTCTCATAAAGTCAATTAATTAATATAACACTCAAACCACTTTATAAAGTGACTTTATTAAAAATATAGTACATCTCGCTTTATAAAGTACTAGGGACCACTTTTTAAATGTCCTTGTCCACCCTAAGGCATCACAAGGTGAACAACATTTCCTTGGTACTTTTTCAACAAAATGAATAATGGTACTGCTTTTTACCGCAGATCAGTGAGGACACGGAGGACCACCTTTACTTTCGCCCAACACTAACGAAGTGGCCAGTCTCAGCCCCATCCCTACAGTTGGACGACTTCATCCAGATCACAACTACAATCTCACCACTCGGTGCAGCAACGCACTACCCTTTTTAGATCCTCTTCTAGTTTTTCCTCCAAACAGAGTATCTTGAGATTCCTTTATTTAGCTTTGGATGTTAGGGGAGATGCTTCCACACCATGACATATTCACCATTTTTGTATTGTAGATTTCGGATCCACTCTTCTTGTACATCTTTCTTCTGTGTCAGCTTACTGTAATTTGCCTTTTGTTGTAGAATTAGAGAGAAACTATACATTTTCTCTGTTTCCATGCACAAAAGTCATAAAAAGTGTAGAAAATCTGAGTTTTGCTGCTTGCTGGTTTAAATGAACATTTTATGTTTTTCACTTCAGCCGGTTTTGCATAGGCTTGAAGCTACTTAAAAAAAAATTTTCTGAACAATTTTAAACACATAGAAAAACACTAACAGGCTAAAAACAAATAGACAGTCACACCATAAATTTGACTCAGAGATTTTTGGCTAATCAGCCCTGGAAAAACCCCCACGGGGAAAACCAGTCAGAGAGAGAGAGAGATTTATTTCTTCAGCAAAATATAGGACAGAAAATACAGTAGAAATACAACTTATCTCCACCACAGACTTTATCACAAAATCTGGAAACTTGTGCCCAGCAAAAACACCAGCCGTACACCTCGATTTCTATGCCAAATTAAATGCTGATCGTACAGTAATAAATGACAGCCGTACCTCCTCGAAAACAATGCCAAATAAATGCTGTTCGTACCTCGAAAACTGTGCAGGAATTTAATGCAGCCGTACCTCGATTTCTGTGCAGTAATAAATGCTGACCGTACCTCGATTTTTGTGCCACATTAAATGCAGGCCGTACTACAGGCCGTACCTCGATTTCTGGAAAATTAAATGCAAACTGTACGGTGCATTAAATGCAGGCCGTACTCCTCGATTTCTGTGCAATAGTACCATCAATAAATGAAGGTAAAACACCTCGATTTCTGTGCATTCAATGTTCCTCGATTTCTGTGCAGCAATCTCTCATCTGGAAAATCGTACCCTCCTTCTCAGTCTCGACCTCCCTTCTTAGCTCTCTCTTCTTCTCATGCAAAAAAAAGTGAATGCCCTTTTGCCTCCCTCAGCCTTTTTGTTTAACCCTAAGTGGGTTTCTAATCCAATGGTGGAGAAAGATCCAATCCGATGGATGAGAATCAATGAGAGTAAAAATCCCTTTTATTTAATTCTCATAAATAAAATTACTCACCCACTTAAATTTATCAAAAAGTGACTTTATGGTTCTAAAGTCTCATTAAGTGACATTTAATGTGAGGGTCACCTTTTTCCCTCTTTAAGTGACTTAGGCAAAAATAAAGTCACCTAGGGAACATCTGCCTAGGTACAAAAACTAACACTCCCTCTTACCGAGGAAGGTGTTCCGTACCACTCCCAACTTATCTCTGAAGAAGACGAACTTGCCTCTCCCCAAAGACTTCGTCAAGATGTCAGCTACCTGCTCATCAGTGGAAATATGCCGAAGCTGAACTGCCCCTCTCTGAACGTAGTCTCGGATGAAATGGTATCTGATCTCTATGTGCTTTGACCTGTCATGGAACACTGGATTCTCAGAGAGCTGAATGCAACTCTGATTGTCGTAGTAGATCACTGTAGGCCTAAGCTCCTGATCAAACAAATCTACCAAAAGCTTGCGAAGCCACAATGCTTCACAAGTAGCCTGACTGGCTGCCATGTACTCAGCCTCAGCAGTACTCAAAGCAACGGATCTCTGTTTCCGGCTGAACCATGACACTGCTGCCGAGCCCAAACTGAAACAACAACCGGAAGTGCTCTTCCGATCCCGCACGCAACCTGCCCAGTCTGAATCTGTAAACCCAACCAAGCCAACTCCATCCGAACCCCTGTAGTCCAGACCATAGTCCACTGTCCCTGCAAGATATCTCAAAATGTGCTTTGCAGCTGTCCAGTGTACACTCCTAGGCTCAACCATGGACTGGCTAAGAGTGTTCACCGCAAAGCACAAATCTGCCCTGGTGTTGACCAGATACATCAAAGACCCAATAAGCTGACGATATAGTGTGGGATCCACCAACTTGCCCTCGAAAGCATGGAGTTGCTTCCAGTTGGTGATCATAGGTGTAGACATAGGCCTGCAGTCCTCCATCCGGAATCTCCTCAGAATATCAGCTGCATACTTTCCCTGTCCAAGGAAAATATGCCCAGGCTCCTGCCAAACCTCCATCCCCAAATAATAGTGCATCAACCCAATATCGGTCATCTCGTACTCCGAAGCTAAGTCTCTCTTGCAATGTGCAATGAGACACTCAGCACCTGTGATGAACAGATCATCAACATACAACAAAAGAATGAGCGATTCTCCCCCAACCACAATGAAGTAAAGGTTGGGATCAGCCTCACTCTTCTGAAATCCCACCGATGTCAGATAATCATCTATCCTGGAGTACCAAGCTCTAGGAGCTTGCTTCAGTCTATACAAGGCTTTCTTCAGCCTGCACACATGAGAATCCCTCCCATGTATCTCGAATCCCTGTGGCTGCTCTAGATATACTTCCTCCTGTAGAAGACCATTGAGAAATGCGGTCTTCACATCCATCTAGTGGATCCTCCAACCCATCTCTGTTGCTATAGAAATCACTGTCCTGATAGAAGAATATCGTGCAACTGGAGCAAAAGTCTCATCATAGTCGACTCCCTCAACCTGTGAGAAACCCCGCGCCACAAATCTAGCCTTGTACTTCTCTACGCTGCCATCCGCAGCATGCTTTACCTTGTAAAGCCATCTGGAAGTCACAACTGACTTCCCCTCAGGTCTCGATACTATCTCCCATGCATCATTCTTCATGATGGAATCGTACTCTTCCATCATGGCATCTCTCCAAATCGGATGCTGGGAGGCCTCCTCAAATGTAGATGGCTCAGAGTCACGAAGGCATGCAACAAGAGCCATATCATCCCTGATCGGAACCACACCAAGCCTATCAGGCTCCACTACTGTCCTGATCCTCTCCCGGGGTCTGCCAACTGTCTCTGCATCCTTCAAGGTCTCCTGAAGCCACTTGGGCTTCCACTTCCTTGAAGTCTGCTCCTCCAAAACTGTGCTTGGGCTTTCCTCATCCGAGGAAGTCCCAGTACTGGATGGTCCAACACCCCGAGGACCAGTAATTGAAGATCCTGTGCCTGCCGATGCTGTCACCTGAGGACTCAAACCTGTACCTGTCCCAGACACTGTCCCTGAAGTACCAACTGCATGAATCACCGAACCTGAAGACACTGTACCTGTACCCTGTGATCCAGACCCTCCAGAAACCTGTGGACCTGTGAGCTGTATCGAAGAAGCCTGTACTAACTGAGGTGTGGGAGTTGATGTCTCCCCCTGCTCTAACTCTCTGGACTTCCGGAAGGCTCTCTCCTCATCAAACTTTACTTCCCGGCGGACAACAAGTTTCCGCGAGCAAGGTAAGTAAATCCGATAAGCCTTCGAAGTCTCATCATATCCCACAAAAATACCTCTCTCAGCGGTGGGATCAAACTTCGTCCTCTTCTCGGAAGGGACGTGAGAGTAAGTCAAAGAGCCAAATATACGAAAGTGGCTCACCTCAGGCTTCTTGCTTGAATACATCTCCTCAGGAGTCTTGCTCCCCACTGCCCTGTGAGGACTCCTGTTCTGCAGATACACTGCAGTACTACATGCCTCAGCCCAAAGAAAGAACGGTAATCCCTGATCATGGAGCATCGCCCTGGCTGCTGCCACAATAGACCTGTTCTTCCTTTCTGCTACTCCATTTTGCTCAGGAGTGTAAGGAACTGTTAGCTGTCTCTGAATCCCCTCCTGTGTGCAGAATGCCCCGAACTTTTTGGAGGTATACTCGCCTCCATTGTTCGACCTCAACATCCGGATCTTTCTACCTGTCTGCTTCTCCACAAGGGCTTTGAACCCTTGGAAGACTCTCAATACAAGCTCAGACTTCTTGCTCCTCAAGAAGTAGATCCAGGTCTTCCTGGAGTAGTCATCTATGAAGCTGATGTAATACTCAAAGCCTGTCAACGAACGTGATGACATGGGACCGCAAATATCAGAATGGATCAGATCAAGCACCCCGACAGCTCTAGTGTCACTGCTAGGAAAAGCAGTCTTGGTGTACTTTCCCAAAGCACACCCCCTGCACACATCACTCTGCTCTGTGCTGAACTCGGGTAAACCTGTGACCATGCTCCTCAACAATCTCAAAGCTGGGTGATGTAAGTGGGCCATCCTCCGATGCCAAAGCTCACAAAGCTCGCTGCTGCTGCTATGTGCCAAAGCTCACTGTGGCTGAAATAATAGCTTGTAGATCTTTCCACACCTGACCCCGATGTCCATGGCACTGGACATACCTGTAGCCTTGGGATATACCTGTACTCTCCCATCTGAAAAGCACACCCCAAGACCCCTGTCCTCTATGGTGGAAACTGATACAAGGTTCTTTTTCAGCCCAGGGACATACAACACATCCCGCAGAGTCATGGGACTCATGGACTCCCTCTGAAATGTGATGGTACCCCTACCAACAGCTCTCACAACGGTGTTGTCCCCAAGGACAACCTCCACATCTCTACCCGACTTTGATAACTCTGAGAACACCTCTCGAGCTCCAGTCATGTGGCTCGAGGCTCCACTATCAATGTACCAAGTAGATGAGGTGGATGGACCCCCCTGATGTCCTGCCAACAAAGAATGCTCACTGTCCAGATCCATATCTGTGCTGGTGGCTAGAGTGACTCTCTCTCTCAGTCTGTCCAGCATACAGGGAAAACTCCCTCTGAAATGCAACACTAAACTCATCAACCTCAGCTGAGGCTGCAGTCTGCTGTCCCTGCCCCTTCTTCTTCTTCTTGCTTGGACACTGTGAGGCATAGTGTCCAAACGCCTGACAAGCATAGCACTTGATTTTACTCAAGTCCTTGTTCTGTCCACTCTGCTGCTGCTGCTTGGCCCCACCCATCTTGGGACCCTTCTTCTTCTTACCCTTGGCTGCCAAAGCCACATCCTCATCATCAGCCCCTCTCTGAGAACTACTACCCTGTACAAGACCCCTCCTGGTCTCCTCCTGCACAAAGTCATCCCATAGCCTCTCCCAGTCAGGTAGGTTCTCTCTGCCCACAATAGCCTGCACAAAAGCACTCCAGGACTTTGAAGCCCCGTTCACTGCTGTCCGCACAAGCTCTGTAGGGGCAACCTTTTCCCCAACTGCTGCAAGCTAATCCCGAACTGCAGAAATCCTAGTAAGGTAAGCTGTGACTCCCTCTCCTCCATTCATCCTGATACTCTTGAGTTTTTCTCTGAGAACCATTTTCCGGTTCTCATTAGAACTCTCATACAAGCTGGTTAGGGCTGTCCACATCTCATGTGCCCTATCCTTCCCTGAAATGTGAGGGATAATGTGGTCTTTAACCGCATCAAGAATAATTCTTCTAGCTTTGCAGTCCAACTTGTTGAAGGCTGTAAGGGCTGCTGCATCCGTAGATGCAGGAATGACAATGGGGTTTGCTGTAGTGTTCCTCACTATGCTCGGCCACAACTCATTCTCTTCAAGTAACAGCAGAATTCTAGCCTTCCACGGCACAAAATTCCCTGTCCCATCCAGCCTATCCTCCAATCTAAGTCCTGTAGCCATCTCAACAACAACTCAACAAAGTGCTGTTCACTGACAGAAGTAAAATAACAAAAAATTTCTGAGTTCTGGAAATTACTGTGTGTCTGCAAAAATCATTGTTTCTGCCCCCTTTGCTCTGATACCATGTAGAAAATCTGAGTTTTGCTGCTTGCTGGTTTAAATGAACATTTTATGTTTTTCACTTTAGCCGGTTTTGCATAGGCTTGAAGCTACTTAAAAAAAAATTTTCTGAACAATTTTAAACACACAGAAAAACACTAACAGGCTGAAAACAAATAGACAGTCACATCATAAATTTGACTCAGAGATTTTTGGCTAATCAGCCCTGGAAAAACCCCCACGGGGAAAACCAGTCAGAGAGAGAGAGAGATTTATTTCTTCAGCAAAATATAGGACAGAAAATACAGTAGAAATACAACTTATCTCCACCACAGACTTTATCACAAAATCTGGAAACTTGTGCCCAACAAAAACACCAGCCGTACACCTCGATTTCTGTGCCAAATTAAATGCTGATCGTACAGTAATAAATGACAGCCGTACCTCCTCGAAAACAGTGCCAAATAAATGCTGTTCGTACCTCGAAAACTGTGCAGGAATTTAATGCAGCCGTACCTCTATTTCTGTGCAGTAAAAAATGCTGACCGTACCTCGATTTTTGTGCCACATTAAATGCAGGCCGTACTACAGGCCGTACCTCGATTTCTGGAAAATTAAATGCAAACTGTACGGTGCATTAAATGCAGGCCGTACTCCTCGATTTCTGTGCAATAGTACCATCAATAAATGAAGGTAAAACACCTCGATTTCTGTGCATTCAATGTTCCTCGATTTCTGTGCAACAATCTCTCATCTGGAAAATCGTACCCTCCTTCTCAGTCTCGACCTCCCTTCTCAGCTCTCTCTTCTTCTCATGCAAAAAAAAGTGAAAGCCCTTTTGCCTCCCTCAGCCTTTTTGTTTAACCCTAAGTGGGTTTCTAATCCAACGGTGGAGAAAGATCCAATCCGATGGATGAGAATCAATGAGAGTAAAAATCCCTTTTATTTAATTCTCATAAATAAAATTACTCACCCACTTAAATTTATCAAAAAGTGACTTTATGGTTCTAAAGTCTCATTAAGTGACATTTAATGTGAGGGTCACCTTTTTCCCTCTTTAAGTGACTTAGGCAAAAATAAAGTCACCTAGGGAACATCTGCCTAGGTACAAAAACTAACAAAAAGTCATTGAAAAAAAAACACTAAAAAAAGTCCTAATTTGCTACTGTAATTTTTGTTTTTTACATCTAATTAGCGTTCATAATTCATCTAATTTGCGTTGGGTTGCAATTCCAAGCTCATGGTAAATTTCTGCATTGATTTGTGTTTTTTTCAGTCCTCAAATCATCTATTAATTCACTGTTTTTCATTCATATATGTAGATTCATTTTAGGACAGCAATGCTTTTATTTCGGTTTAAGTGTTTCAGGTCATTTGTTTGATTATTGGTTGACCTCTGAAGCCAGTAGGGATTCCCCCTGTGGGTAGCAAGCACTAACTCAAAGTGTAGGGAGATAATGTTGTGATGACCGTGTTGAATTTTTAGCATTAGTATGAATTCTTTAAAAATTTGCAGGCTGTAAGATAACAAAAGACAGCTGCAGTAAAAACATCAACAACATCACACACACTGAACACAATAGTTTTTCACTGGGAAACCTTTAAAGGACAAAAGCCCCAAAAACATTAGTAATTCATCTCTTTAAATGAGATGACTGAGTCTTCAATAATTCTCAAACCCTAATGGGTTTGTACCACAGATAAGAAAAATCCATAAACGATGAATTTACATGAAAAAACCAAATTAGGGCTTTTTGCCCCAATTTTTCTCAGCTGCCCAAAAATCTCAGATTTCTTTCTTGCTACCCAGATTTGTACTTGCCTTCCCGGACTGCTGTGCAAGCCTGTACTTATCTGCTTGAGCTGTACGGATCTGCCCGGATGACTCTGCTGCTACTTCTCGGAAGCCTGTTGTTGCTGCTCGGACCGTTTCTTCCTGCCCGGACCTAGCCCGGACCCTTCTGCTGCCTCCCCGCAGTCTGTAGCTACCCGAGACTAGTGGCAACTGCCCAAGGTAGCTAGCAGGCTGCCCAAGCCCTACTAAGGGCTTGCTATAGGTGATCGAGGGCTGAGGGAGCTGTCCGGAGAAGAGGAGGGCTGCCTAGAGAGGAGAGGGTAGCCTGTGAAGGTGTTCAGGCAATTTGATGAGGCTACCCATGAAGGATCTGAACCTGCCCGAGGTAGACAGATGTTGCTTGTGAAATGCTGCAGGTGTCGTGAGGGTTTGGAGATGCCCTAACTCGTGAAGAGGGAGAAATAGTTGTTGTTGCTGTTCACCGTGGGTGAAACCCTAGTTTAGGGTTTGATTGCAACAAGAGTGAGTGCCATAGCTAGAAACCTCCATGTTAGGGCATAACCACAAGAAATGTCCTTCTCCTTAAGACCACCGAAAATCTTCCTTTGAGCAGTGTTGGATGATGAGCAAGTGTGTGTCTTCAAATGAAATGATTGATCTTCTTTTATAGCCTTTGAATCACCTGTATGTGGACCAAAACTTAAAAGAACAAAATAATAATATTTTATTCTTTTATTTCTTTGACTTTTACCTTTAGTGGTACTAAAGTCTTTTTGCACTTTCACTTTGACTCCTTAGCGGTCTAAGGGTCCTTATGTATTTTTGACTTTTACTTTTAGCCTTCTTCAAGTGCCCCTATGGTCAAAACAAGTGGTCATAGGGGTCCTTCATCCCCACTCAAAGTACATCATCATAATTAGAGAGAATTACTAATGCTTTTATCTCACACTGCATGTGCCACCAAGATTGCGTACTAGGTGTCTTAACCAAGGGTAGGTAAGCCTTGGAGAAGATCACAAAGCCCACAGATCGAGGGTAGGAGTGCCTCACATGCCCAGACCCGATTTAGTGCTTATAGTGATGTCTTGGTAATAGACTAGGTGCCTCAGCCATAGGCTGCACAATTTGACCCAAGGTCAAATACTTGGTAACAGACCAAGCGCCTCCATTCTCCCAGAGAATGGCCCTCAACCTTAGGCCGAGTCCCCTAGTACTAGACTGGTTCATCTTCTTGGTAACTGACCAGGTCCCTCCATTCAAAGAATGGTCACTCAACTCTAGGCTGAGTCCCGCAGTGCTGGACTGGTTCCACATGCTGGTCCTCGATCAAATGTCCCCATTCAACAGAATGGCTACTCAACTCAAGGTTGAGTTCCCCCATTGCCAGACTGGTTCCACATCCTAGTCCTTGACCATATGTCCCCATTCAACAAAATGGCTACTCAACTCAAGGTTGAGTTCCCCCAGTGTTGGACTGGTTCCACATCCCGGTCCTCGACCATATGTCCCCATTCTCTTAAGAAAAATGGCTCTTGATGCTGCTCAGGAAAAATCAACAGACCGTGCATTGCTTCTAGTTGCCGTAGGAACGGACAGTTTCAAGTGCTAACAGTATCATTGAAGCTTAGGATGCCATTGATAAAAACATCAAAATACAGATAGAACTTTTCCAACATGAAGATATAATTCAGTTCACCTTATCTCACCACAATCTATTTGTTAAAAAACATGTCATCATTATTTTGGTCTTTTTCCCCATCATTCTGCCCCCCTTTCCTTGTTCTGTACTTTTCTGTAGCTTTGCACCTTTGTGCTGCTACTACATATAACAAGTGCTACTTAGCATTGGGATAGTAGGAACTAGTCTCTTTTCTTCCCATTGTGTTAAGCACTAAAAACAGACAATGACATGGGAAGGAAGCACCCCTTAGGCATAGACATTGCTTTCTTGCTTTACTTGTGTTGCTGCCAATAGAAATCTTCAAGCTACTTGGTGCGCCCTCGGGGACAAGTCTTGAGTCAAGTACTGTCACTTGATCTTGAATCCTCCATTTAGGCTTAACTCCTAACGAAACCAAGGGGGTAGACCCTATTAAAGTTACCAAGGCTTTAAGTACTTAGTTGTTTTGTATGAAAAATTGTTGTTTAGGAGTTTGAAGGTTAATATATTGATCAAGACAATTGCATAATGAAATCAACTATATAACATATATGAAATAGACTAATCATGACAAAATATAGCTTAATTGAAAGAAGCAAATAATAAATATTAAAGACCAGTGCCGTGGAGTCAAAGCAAATGTTGTTGTAAAGTAAATGTTTTGTAATTGTGTTCTTGGTCAATTTTATTATTAAAAGATGAATTGATTAATGGGGAAGAGGATTCCCGATATATCGGATGGTACTGGGAATATGTCCAGATTTTGGGAAAAAGTGGCTTCGCACGGGAAAAATGTGGGCTAGATGGAGTCGTGGTGGGCGGTCTTCAACACTACACCAACAAGGATGTAGCCTAACAGGACCCCATGATCACTTTCTAGTTGTTCCCGCTTTCTCTGAAGAATTTGACCATTGTTTCTGAAACTTATCTTACGTTAGATTTTCGCAATGTTTTAAGGGTGGTGAATTTTATTAAAGTGAGTTGATTACTTAAGTGTGAAAACTTAATAAATGCACAACACCGCTTTTGATATCTCCAAGTATCAAACAAAGTTGCGAGGGGTAGAGCATACACGGTATAGGCAAATACATTTTCCTTATTCCCACCTATTCATAATTGAGAGGGTAAATCCCAGTTTACGCCTGGTAATTGTGATCCATACTAGTTATTAATAGAGAAGCTCTGAGCACTTTTAGGCCAGCATCCGTAGGAACACTAGCAATCCCAGACACCACTAGTACTACTGTGATATCACATCACCTAGCATACCCCATAGGAGGCACAACCTACAACTAATCCCATAGTACCTCAGGGGGATCCTCAAGGGTATCTTGGTGCTTAACCCAAGGCAATCCCATAAACCATCCCATAGCGAGCTCCATATGTTTATTCTGATTTGTGAAAGCAAAGTACAAAGTTACAACCTGTTAGGACGGATTGTATGATTGTGTTTAAAAAAATAAAACTTGTGAGACTAATTACTACACATTGATTTTCTTTTCCCTTTCGGTACTAGGATAAATCAATAGTGGGTTAGTGTTCTTTACAAAAACTAATAAATTCAAAGCAACTTTAAACTAAAATTACTTGTAAAAAAAGTATACTGTTTGTTAAGATAATTTTGTTTTTGTTAATTAAGAACTACATGAAAAACAAAAAAATCACTCCACGAAAAGAGTTTGCGAATCCCCCCAGGGGGATGGGGTGTGGGCGCTGTGTAGCCCACTTGCTCTTTTTATTATTAATTATTTCAAGATCAGAAATGCTTGTGATCCTTTAAAAAATAGGATCACTAAGCTTACAATTTGTTAGAAAAATTTGACTAGAAGAAGGGAGAAGCATCCGAGATGTTCTGAATGGCTTAAAAGTTCAAATTTTCACCAGAATGTCCTCCTATCTGTTCGTCAATGCTGCAAAAACAACGAGCTATTAGTAATCAAAGATGCCCAAAAACACTTTAAAAATGTCTTTGGACTACCTTAAAAAAACACAAAAAATTGACTAAGTTAAACTATGATTAAAGCAAACAAAGGAACCAAGGAAAGCAAGCTTTCCTTGATTGAAGCACTTTGATATTTGTTAGATATTCAATTAGAATCTACAAAATTAACTTGTATTTCAAATCTTAAAATTTCACTTTTAAATAACTTTGAAAACTAAGAAGTTAGCTAAACTAGATCTATGAAAATATGCTTTAAAACCAAGATCTAAATATATATATTAGATTTGAAATAAATTTAACTTTAAAAGAGAATTTAGATCTGAAAGGTAAGAGAACCGGTGACAAAAATAAATAAATTTTAAGGTGGAAGAAACAGGAACCAACTCTAGTTTTTGAAAGAAAAGAGGACCGGATTTGTCTGCATCCCAACGAAGTTAAACGAAATGAAACAAGAAAAACTGAAGATGGATGAAGAAGCAACTGAGCTCAACTTCCTCCTTTAGTTACCTATCTTGCATTGTCACAAACACTTTCCAAAAAAGATTAAATCTAGAATTCGTAATTAACAGAGATTAGAAGGGCATTAATACAACTGAATACACCTGCTGCTTCACTATATCTAATTAATCTAGCATTAATAAGCAAATTAAAGACAATGACTGGTTATTCTACGTGTTTTGGAATAACCTTCTAAGATGGATAAATCAACAATTATTTCAAAGTAATTAATGACTAGCTGGATATCATGTCAAAACATCGGCCAAAAGCACATCAAAGGGGATTGTTGCACAACATTTGGCCTCTAAAGCCTTTAAAAATATTTCATTAACATATGATCAAATAATCAAGAAAAGTTACAAGTGTAGAGGTTCAATGCTTCATTCTTAAATGAGTGAAGAGACTTTGCTTAGATAGGAAAAGATAGCTAGAAGTGGGGGGTGCTCTTGCTTCTTTGGCTTGCCTTGGACTGAGTTGGAATGAGTTGTTTGAGGCTTGTACAATGGAGACATCTCGTAGCAAAAGCACCACTTACTAAAACTCGTGCCATCTCATAATGGATACATCTACTTTTTGGAGAATGCACCCCACTTGGAAAGATGCACCATATCTTTGGATGAGGTAACTCTCACTTGCAGAGAAAACACTCAAATGTGTTTTAGAAACGTTCGAAATGTTTCTACTTTACTTCACCAAGCCACAAATTTGAATTTGGACATGTTTCCTTTATTTTATGAGGTGTCAAAATTTTCACTTTATCCATTTTTTTGGATTTTTTTTACCATTTTCGAGTAATAATTAATTTTGGAGATAAATAATTACTCGAAAAATTAGGAAAGTGGGTTTAGGGGTTAAGTGGGGGACTCAAAATGTTCGTATGACTCAAAAACAATGATTAACATGGTCATATACATTGACACATAGGTTTTAATGACCTTCTAAGGCCTAACAACCAAGACATTTACAAGGAACGGGTGAAAAACTCAAGAATTAATTTTTTTTTAACAAGAACCAGAGAAAGTTTTTATATATAAAAAAGGTTGAGCACAACCATACTTACAAAAAGAGGAACCATCATGTCAAACTGTTCTTTGGAAGGAAGACCCCCAAAATGGTTTCTTCTGAGGCAAAAGAAAAGATTTGGAAATCCTTGGAATAATCTGGGCTAGCTAAGACTAGAGACTTAGAAATGGCTTCTTTGAGATTTTTAAAAGCCTCCCTTCCTTTGTTTGCCCCAGTGCGGAAGACATCGTGTCGGCGAAAATATCACCGAGGGTCTGGAACACAACTTATTGGCAACATCGGGGAAAATATCGGCAAACTTAAAAAAATACAAAAATATTCATTTTTTTTCAAATTTTTAAACATTTAAAGCAACAACAACATCAAATAAACACATTGCCACATAAATACGAAACGAAAACATATATATATATATATATATATATATATATATATGATGTATAAGATGTCTAATGATATATCATACATCAATACTAAATCATGTCCTGACTCCTAAGTAGTAATGAGAGTACTGACTCTAGAGCCTCAAAATATCATAAAAAAATATAATAAATGTATCTCATCATCATGAGTCAAATGTCAACCAACATCTACATAGTGCATAGTACAATGAAATCAAATAAAACAAACTAGTGATTCCCTCTACCCCTTTATGGGCAAAGGTGATGGCTCTGGTATTGGGTCTTCCTCTAGCTGAAGAAGGCCCTATGGGTGGCAACGGACTCTGATGTGCTCTAACAAAAGGAGAAGCTACACTCTGACGTCCTCTAGATGAGGAAGAAGCTAGAGTCTAGCGTCCTCTACTAGTAGTAATGCCACTGCTATGTCCAAGTCCAGCTCGCTTTGTCGTCATTGTCTGTGTTTGTGTCTGTGAAAGTGGTGGTGCACTCCCACAACCAATATCCACTAGATCATCCTCCATCTCCTCTATCGCCTCCCCTGCCACTTGGCCCACCCCCCCTCCAAATCCTCATGTAACTAGTCAAGGTCCTGTTCCATGACAGTTGCCTCGCTCTCCACCCTCCATGCAACAGTGGTGTCAATCCCATCCAATGAAATGGAAGGTTGTAGTAGACGTAGACCATGTCATTAAGGCAGGAAGTTTCCAACCTGTATGAGGGGCATACATTATAAATTATAATTCAAATTTTAAAATATATACTTTAAACTTTAAAGGTTGACATGGCAATGTGCATAAAATTATAAATTTATAATTTAAAATAACTTAAAATTTATTTGAAATATTTAAACCTGTTGCGCTTCTTGGTGTGTATTTTTTCAAACACACTCCAATTGCGCTCGCATCCTAATGAGCTACATGTTTGTCTTAGCACCTGAATGGCAAGCTTTTGTAAATAGCTTGTCCACCAAGCATCTAGAACAAATAAGAGAAAGTAGAAAGTTAGAAACATAATTAAAGAAAAATAACATTGAAATTTTAAAGTTTGAACTTTGAAACAAATGGAGAAGAGACATTGAAATTTGCAATAAAATGAACTTAAAGCTTACCTGGCATTTTGGCCTTCCTATCATGAACAACCATGTCAAAGCCAAATCTCCCACCAACCATCCATATATCTCCATTTCTTTAGAAATCTCTGCACGTTTTTGTGGATCTAGCACCATCCTCTAGACACATGTGAGGAATCCATCCATAACCTCAGTATCAAATCTAAAACCACAAGAGTAGGAGAATGCGGTGTTGAGGTAGATCCCTGCAGCATGAATGGGGTGATGGAGTGTATTGTTCCATCACTCATCAATGACCTTCTATATCAATAATCTTCTTTCATACCCCTCATCCCCCTTGTCCTCATAATATGCACGGATGGATTCTTTGGCCCTATCCATGGCCTCATACAAGTGGCCCATTGCGGCTTGTCTCCATCAACCAATTGAAGAACCTTTACCAAAGGTTCACTAATGGCACACACCTCCTCCACTCTTGCCCAAAAGCTCTCCTGGAGTGACACTAGCGTATATATGGCTTGCACCTCCGGTTTTGTGCTAAATGACAATGCATGCCACTCATCGGAAAGGAACATTCTCTTAATCTCCCCAATACAAGCCAAGAGAGATCAAAGTGAAATGAAGCATGTAGCAAAACGTGTGATTGCCGGACGCACCGAATGCAATCGATGTAATGTGCAGCACAAGAAGTCCAAAACAAAGTCGGATGCCTCATCATAAGCAACCTGTCAGCAACCACATAATTAGTAGTGTTATCCGTTATGACTTGGACAACGTTCTGTGGACTTAGCTCTTGGATTAACCCATCCAACAACTCACATAACAACGCAACATCTTTGATATGTGGAGATGCATTAATAGATCTAATAAACATGATCCCCCCCTGCGGCAATTGACCAAGAAATTAAGAAGGATCCTACCCTTCTGATGGGTCCAACCATCCGACATAACCATGCATCTTGTGAGTCCCCATGACTCCTTAAACTCCTCCAATCTCTCAGTGCAATCAACCTTTTCAGCTTGAAGGATAGGCCCTCTAAAGTCATCAAAGGTGGGGGCCTTATACCCCGGGCCAACAACAACAACAACATCAAACATAGGTTGGTAGAAGGGGTTGGTTTTGGCAATGCTGAAAGGAATGTCACTCCATAAAAAACACCTATCCACAAGCTTGTCTGCTTCAACATTCTCCTTTACTTTAACCATTGACTTGATAGAAGGTTGTGCACCAGGAGTGGTTCTTGGAACATAGTAAGTTGAGGCGAATGAGGGCATTGTGGAACTTGAAGGTGCAGTTGAGGTAAAGCTCTCACTTCTAGTTCTACTTCTTCCAATCTCAGTCCTCACTGATGCCCTCACATCTCTCTTCATATTAATATCATGAAGTGATTTATTGGCAATTTGAACAATTTCTAGGGTTGCTTGTTCACAAATTCCCACTTCATGCCCAACAATTTGTGCAAGGTGGTATTTCAATCGACTGATCCTCCCTGTCATTTCCTTCCCACACAACTTGCAAGTCAATTTTTTCCTATTAAACCCTTCCAAGGGCTCACCATATACCCACATAGAATCCAAAGCTTTAGGCATTTTGATTTTTAACACAACAATGATCCAACTTGGGGCAAAAAAAAAGAAAAATAAATTTCAGATTCAAGCTTGAACAATGAAGATAGTAGATGGTAAGATTCATTGAAATTTGCGCCCCCCCCTCCAAAAAAATGCAGCAAATAACAAAACAGTCCTAGATTTGTCATAAATGGTAGTAGATTTTTCTTTAAAATTTGGCAAGAAGAGGGAACATTTATAAGAACCCTAAACCTATAACAAATTTACCCAAAAAATAAACAAAAGATGAGCAAATGGTTAAACAATGATATACATACATGCAAATTAAGAAACCACTAATGGGAATCAATTTCCAATCTACAATAGACCAGTGATTGTTGATGGAAACACAATGAATCTACTCCTTGGCTCTAAACAAACTGATAGCAAACTCCTTTGCTCTCTAAACCCCTCAACAAGCAAGCAAAATGAGAAAAAAAAACCCGACCTTTATTCCCAGGCTGTCCATGGGTCGTCGACTTTTTTTGTCGACTCGCGATGTTTGAGGGAAAATCGGGTAAAAATCGCGATTTTTACCCTGCGATATATCGTCAGGGTGTGGGCATCGCGATATATCGCGGACATCGCGATAAATCGTCGATGTCTTCCACACTTTGTCCATTCAAAATTAGCATCTTTCTTCAGTAACTTTTGTATTGGTTTCATAATTCTGCTAAGTTTGAATGAACCTCCTTATGAAATTAATCTAGCCATTAAAAGAGATTGAAGAGCTTTTATATTCTTAGGAATGGGCACCTTTTTAATATCTTCAACTCTCTCTAGATCTACTTTAACACCATCTTTTGAGATTATATGCTCCAGAAGTTTTCTATCATCAACCCCTAAGACTGACTCGACTAATTCAAAAAAATACCATACTTTCTACATTTTTCAAATACTTGCTTAAGGTGACCTATGTGACTTATCTTTCTTTGGAGAAAACTGTTAGGTTTGTTAAAGTTAGTGCAACTGTGAGACCCATTCTTAGGGAGGATGGTACCCTATTCAGTTAACTAGGGTAGAGTAAGACCCTAGAAGGTACCCTAGGGCCCATAGTAGTCTTCTGTGGTTCTTGGTCTGGGACCAAGCAGGTTGATGCCATAGCAAAGTCTCTAACACATGGTTAGGGCCCCTATGTGCCGTTGGGCTTCCTGGTTTGGGACCTAGCAGATACTGTAGGTTGAGGTAGAAACATTCTTGGTTTGGGACCAGACAGATTCTTGGTCTGGGACCAAGCGATTCCTGCAGGTACACCCCTGGTCAGTCTAGGTAGATCTTGGTCAAGTTGACCAGGATGATGATGTGTGATGCCCTTTCTCCAAAATGGTTATTGCTAGGTTATTTCTCAAGGGACTAACCACCCCTTGATGATATCACCTACTCCTAATTCTTAGGAGCAGTATTGAGGACCACAGGATCACATCATCAGTTTGGATCTTCTCCTTATATAATGATGATAAAAATATATATATAGCTTGAGAGAGAGAAAAGATTAAAGTTCTTGGTCTTGTTGGTCCTATGGATAAAAGGGGTTGTTTCTCCACCCTTATGGTACACCTTTGTCTAATGGGCATAAGGGTTGCCTTAACTACTTATTGTGACTCCTTTGGATGACTTATGGTCCTTTATCTTTTACATGGTCCTAGCGTCCTTATTGTGTGTACTTGGGTATGGTAACTTTTGTTTTATTGTTTTATTGTTATGTGACCATATGACCTTTAGTACCTTATTCTAAGTCAACCTAATCTTATTTTTGTTTTATTGGTAACTATCCTAAAACTTAGGGTTTGCCTAAGTGACATTTCTAGGAGGCTTGTCAAGATTATAAATTAAGTTCGTAACTTCATTCTTATGAGTATCTTGGCATGACAGAAATACAGATCTGATCCTTACTGATTTATGGTTGACGCCTAGGGTTATTGCTGCTGTAAAGTGGACGATTTTTTAGGTCTTCACTGCTCCTTTCTCCTTGTGGACTGAGGCCGCCTTCTCCTAAGCAGTCCATGATTGTTGACGACTGTTGATGATTGTTTGAACCCTCCCTGACTGGGTGTGACCTTTCTAGCTTGGCTGTGACTGTTATTTTTATGTTTCTCTTGTTGGCCGTGGGCTACTTGACTCATCCTTGGCTTAGCCGTGACCTTCCTAGCTGAGCCGTGACCAAGGTTACAAAAACTGAACTGGGGGTTGAACCGGTTGACCCTGAAAATCGGAACCGGAGCAAAGCCAGGAAAAAAACTGAATCACAAAATTGGTCCACCAAAAATATAAAAAATACTTAAATTTTGAAAAATTATATATATATATTCATATGCAACCATGTGAATCGAAACTATTATACACAAATTTGCAAAAATGGCCCTTGCTATGTGCCATACTGAGCATATTTCACTAGAACCTTCCCTACTCAACCAATTTTTTTATTTTTTAAATTTTTTTATAAAATACTCACTTAAGTGTTGTTGTACAATTATGTATGGAACCAGTCAAAACTGGAACTGGAACCGGTAAAACTGGTCAAAACCCGACCAAAACCGGTAAAAACTGTCAAAATCGACCGGTTTTGTACGAAACCAATCATTTTCGGTTTGAGACACCGGTTTGATCCGGTGAGGCCCCAAAACCGGTCGGACCGTCTGGTTTTACTGGTTTCAGTCTGGTTTTTGTAACACTGGCCGTGACTGTATGTGACCATCTTCTGCTGGGTTGTGAGCTACTTGACTCATCCTTGGCTCAACCGTGGCCTTCTTGCTGGACTGTGATTGTGGTGCCCCTTCTCTACTGAACCGTGTTTATTAACAACCTTCTAAGGTTGAACTGTGACTGTTGGCCACCTCTTTTGCTAGGCCGTGACACCTTCTTGCTAAACCGTGACTGTGGGTTTATCCACTTTGTTGAACTGTGGCTGCTAGGAGACTTTAAGGCTGGGCCGTGACACTTTCTTGCTAGGCCTTGATTGCTTTGTATGCCCTTTGGGCTTTACATAATTGTTGTTATCTTCTCCTAACAGGCTGTGACTGTTTGAATGCTTTTTGGACTAGGTTGTCTCTATTCTAGCTAGGTCATGACTGTACATAATATCTCTTAGCTTTTCCATGGACTGTGGTGCCCTATCCTAGCTGAGCTATGACTATGCTAAACCCTAGATGATAGGTCATTAGTGGTGTTAAGTTTGCTAGAGGGAGCTGTGACTTTTAGGGTGCCTATTTGTGGTTTGGGTTGAGTATCAATGCTGCTATCGTAATGAGATCTTCCCACTTGATGGCTGGGATTTGCACTGTATGTATCTAACCTAAACCCATAGCACTTTAACCTTCTCTTTCTCAAAGTATGACTTATGACAACTTGTCCTTACAGTGAGAAGAGTTAACCCAATATGTCTGAGTATAAGGCAGACTCAAACAAGATCTATTTAGCATTTATTCTTTAATTACTGTGTATTAGGTTCATTGTAATTTTGCTACTGTTTATGTTCTGTATATTGGAAATGATAATCCATCTCAAGGACCAACTTTAACGCGGTGACCAACAGAGTCTTAAAGTTGAAAGAGATGGAAATTATGTTTTAAGTTTATTACGATAGTTTCTTCTGGATCTAGCTTTGTTTTTTAGATCTGTTTATGCATTAAATTATAAATTATAAATTTTCTTTATATTAACCCTAACCTAACTCAAACTTTAACATTGTATCAATGCTTAGGGTGTAGTTAACTCAGTCTTGTAGGCTAACATAAACTACATAGATCCTAAGGTAAGGGTTGTACCTAACTCAACTTGATTATAGAAGCTCATTTGACAAACTCATCAAGTTGACAAGTAGGGTTTGAATATGGCTACTTCTTAAGTCGAATCAAAAGATATGCTTGAGGGAGCCTCAAATTTCAATGCATGGAAGGGTACGGTTCTAAATATCTTAGAAGAAGGTGATCTAGATGACTTGGTCACTACAGTTGTTGAAGAGCCCACTACAACTCAAGGAAGAACAACATTCAAGAAGAAACAAGCCAAGGAAAGAGAGTCATCTTTGACTCAGTTAAAGAATACTTGATGCCCATGATAGCTCCCTTAAGGGAAGCTAAAGAATGCTTTGATGCTCTAGCTAATCTTTATGAGAAGAAAGCCCCTACTTAGAGAAGGCATTTTAAAAGCAACTTCGATCACTCAAGATGGAGAAGGAGGAGACTGTTTCTATCTTCTTCTTCAAGATCTCAGATAAAAATCAACTCATGGCCATTGGAGATAAAGTAGAAGATGATGATCTTGTGTAGATTGTATCTGATGGTCTTCCTACAACTTGGGAGACATTCCTGGCCTTGGTAAATGGAAGAGAGGTTCAACCAAACTTCGAAAGGTTGTGGCATGATTGTTTAGAAGAAGAAGGATCTAGAGTAGATCCGGGCTTCCACTGGAAAAAGTTCATGCTCTAGCTACCAAGACAAAGAAAGGAAAGAATCTCCCTCAACATAAGGACAATGGTAAGGAACCTTAAGGTAAGTACTTTCATAAATCTAAGGTTAGGTGTTGTAATCGTAGTAAGATTGGTCATTATGCAAGGGATTGTAAGAAACCACCTAACAAGAATTGGCTTAGAAAGAAACATCATGCCTTAGTTGCTATATAAGAAGAACAACCTTAGGCAAAGAAATCAAGGGGTGACACCAAGGACCTAGATCAAGGAAAAGAATATTTCTTGGCTTCAACACTCACAAGTACCATCCCCAACCTATCAGATTCTTGGTGGATAGATAGTGGAGCTGTTATCACATATATTGTAGCCGGGCTACCATGATGCAACATTTAGATTTTCTATTTTCCACTGAGCCTGACTTATTGATGGGGATACAACATGGATCATTTTTTGTAGCATGAGCCACTTAGAGCCTTTGTTCAGCATTAGATACAGAGTGTTTCCTTACCAGGATTGAGATCTCCTTGCCCTTTGAGATGACTTTAGTGGTGACCTAGTTCATTCAAGCAGAGTAGCAGATATGGTACGCAGTTTACAGATTGGCATATCAGATAGAGACAGGTATATGGCTCTTTGGTAGGATTTTTCTCTTTGATGTATACTAACACCTTGGACTTGTTGTGTTATGATGGTTATGGTGACCTATGCCTATATTATATGTATACTGATGCTTAAACTTATGTTGATAATGATTAAAGAATCTGATGTAGAAGACTATTGCTTATGCCATGCCTTACACGACTTTTTAAACCTTAGTGCTTTACTGGTTCCATATCACTTGTCCCCATCCATCCACTTCATTTATAATTGATTTTCCTCCCATGACCTATGATTGACTAAGACCTATGAGATTGGAGATCATCTTCCCTAGTTTGACCCCTATGCATGATGGATCCCATGTTGTTTTGTGTCTCGGCTCTGAGTTGTGCAACAAAACTTGCCAAAGCCTTGATCCTTCTGGGCTAGGAGTACTTGTTGGTGTTGGTTCCTGAGCTTAGGCGAGTTGGGTTTTGAAACCTTGACCTCTCTAGTCGGTTTCCTCCGATGTTTGGTCCTAATTGTGGATTCCCCCCCTAGTTCCTCGAAAAGTGTCAACTAAAACTTCAAGCAATATGTCTACCATTATTACATGCATTATGTGTTACCATTATTACATGCATTATGTGTTACATGCTATATACTGAGAAATGCAAGCCCTCGAATAAAAGTGCAAACTGTGTCTTTAGACACAACTCAAAAAGGGCTATGAAATGAAATTGTGAAAGGCCAAAGAAAAGTAGTGGATAAATAAATGCTAAATCTAAAGACTGTTGAAACATTGTTGACCATCTTTGTGAAATGTAATGATTATTTCCTCACGGAGCCTGTGGGTTTTAATGTGTGATGGAGTAAGGGACAACTAATTCTAAGTGTTTCTTAGGATTTCTTCACTATAGTTTCTTGTGTACTCAACGCTAGGTTCCTAGAAAAGATCTTCACGAAGCTTGATTATTAGCCTGGATGTGAGATGTAGACATGTTATTAAGGTTGAATGGACTATTTTCAGATCAACTCATCCACTTGTGAGACATCACCATTCCCTATTGTTTATCTATCATGCATATGTCATTGTAGTTGTGTGTACTTGTCATCATTCAAAGAGATCATATAGTCAAAATCAACTATAACTCATTTCCCTTTACCTTAGCCTTGTTCTCCACCTTCACCCAACACTAGCAAATTGTTTAAGCTTTGTAAGTATGGCATACACAAGAGACTTCCAGAAGATTCAATGATTCTTCAAATACACAAGTATATCTTACTAATTGTTATTATTATTATTACTATTGTCACCGTGATTTTGAATAGCATGATTAAAGTTGGGTTTTAATATACATCTTGGTGCATTTCTTACCTTGGATGCATGCAGGATCATATTAGTTCAGCATCTCACCTATTGTTTGGGTACTTTGACTTGGTCAACCTAGTTGACCAAGTAAAAACGGTTCCCAATGCAGTGACTCAAAAAACAACAGTGCTTACATTTACTCTAGACATGCCCAGGACCAATACTGTGGTTTCAGTTTTTCAGAGTTTGGGCTCAGATTACACATTCAATGATTATTATCACTTTAATATTGGCTAGATTATATTATTATTGTAGTGATTTTGGTTCTCCTAGAGCATCGTAGTGTTCCCAGGTGTATGAGTAGTCACTTATACCATTCTACTATGTCTCCAGACACTTTTGTGCAGTTAGTTTGCCCCAGTTCTCAGCTTGAATGAAGTTATACTGATTTTTATGATTTTCAGAGGATGTACCACCAAAAAATGAACTAGGAAATCACTGAAGAAATCGATTTGGCTTGTGTGGTAAAGGAAATGTCAAGGGAATTTCTCCAGATGATTTATTATGGCTCTCCGGAGTCTTCTACACCAGTTTCATCCATTTTCATGCTCCAGATTATTATTTTGGCTCTCTTAGGGAGGACGTCACCCATAGGGCGAAATTGGTCAAAATGGCCAAAATAAAAGTGTGTAAATCAAGTTGTATCTTTAGAAATATGTCTGGGGGGACCCCCTAATGACCCCCCCCATGTCCCCTAAGTGTCGAACTTGCAAAATTAATGATTTATCATGTTGTAAAAATGGGCTTTATGAGGTAATTCGCCCCCTCTTGACTTAGTCATGTTGATCCATGTAAAAGTGATCTCCACCGTTGATGATGTTTTAATCTCAATCGTTGGATGAAAATGTAAGTTAGGGGTTGTGTCTCTCAAAATCTATATAAAGAAGAGACCCCCCTCATTGTATCCTATCGGAAATTTTGGCTCTTGGCTTATTGGAATAGAGAAAATTCTTTTGTGACAAATACTTGTGTTCTTGTGGATGGGATGTCGACAATTGTGATTGAAACTACTTTTCCTTTGCACTGAAAGATCTTTGGGAAGAATCTAGCATATTTTTTCGTGGATTATTATTTTATTGTAGGCAGAGAGGTCGTCTTGGAGAGACGCATCATTTGGGGAGACCCACTATTTTGTTTCTCTTCTGGATTTGTTCTGAACAAGGATTGATTTTGTCTATGACCAATTATTTCTCTCATCTTTTATCTCTCGTTTGCAGTAGTTTATTTTCTTGCCGATCTGGTTGATTTTTCCTTGGCTTGCCAAGAAGAGGGACGCACTTCTCCACTTGGGCGTTTAGCCGGATCTTCAACAAAACTTTCATTTGATCTCGGCGGGAGTAAGCCTCACCTTTTTGGCATTCATCCATAATTTCCAGGTACGTTTTCACAAGGTACATTCTTCTATCCCCATTATTTCATTACATCCGGTCTTAATAAAATTAAAACCCTAGTCTTAAAACCCTCATCCTTTAGATTTGTAGGTTCTAGTGTGCGACGAGCTTTGAAACTGAAAATCCACTTCTTAAATAATTTAAAACCCTCATATCTAAATTTTCGTGATCATCAGACTCCATTTTGCCACCTAAAGCACTGGTCTTACCCATAGAAGAGGGACGCCCTCCTTGGGAAAGTGGCTCTTTTGAATTCCGCAAACTGGGTATTGCTAATTTCACCTCTAGTCACCTTATCTTAAACCTAGCAATCAATTTGAGTGTCCAATTTCATTTAATTTCACCATTTACCCCTAGATTCAATTTCCATGATCCAAAACCCTAGGGTAAATTGGGGCTTTTCACCCAGACACTCGAAATTTCTTTACTAATGGCACAAAACTCTAATTAAATATAATACTAAGAGATTTAATCAAGTTTCCCTAGAGTATTTACTTTCCTTCCTCATTTTTAGGGATCTTGGTTATAGGGATGCCCCCTGGGCTTAGTACTTTCACTAAGTACGAAGTGTCGGTATCCTTGGATGGCGTGACATCTGGTTCTTCTAGAGGTCTTGGATATTGTAGGTCATGACTTTAGTTACCTTTCCTCTGCCACCTTGGATAGGATCACCCTACGGGGCAACTATAAGATTCATGATAACATTTTTGGTGCCGTTGCCAGGGAGGTAGAGGCCTACCTTGGTTCGACGTTTATCTTAAGTTCTACTCCCGTTCTCTGCAAACATTTTTGGCGCTCGGTGGTAGAGGCTTACCTACCTTCAGTGTCTGTGAATGCGTTCATCTTTTACATTCATTCATCACATCCGGTATTAAATCTAGTGATTGCATTTTCAATTGTTTAATTCTACACAATCACTATATTATTTGTATCTCTCCTACGACATTTTGTTTTTGGTGAACACAACAAATCATTCACCTGGCGACTCCACAACGCGACTCCACTGAGAAGCGAACCCATCGCATAAATCACAATGAACTCGAATTTATTCCTCCAATACTTAAAGGAGATAAAGGAAAATCCAACCAAACTTCAAAAGCAACTTTTATCCTACTTTGACTTCTCTCATGTTTAAGGGGCACCTCATCCTATTGCAAAAGGATATAGTGAAGGGTTGCCTCATTTCTATACAAATGCAATCGAATCAATTGAAAGACACTTGGATGCTATTTGAAACTATATCGAAGCATATGGTGCTGAGGATGAAGATGTCTCCTCACAAATTTCAATTTCGACATGTTTCTTTTATTTAATGAGTTGCCGAATTTTTCACTTTATCCATTTTTTTGGACTTTTTTTACCATTTTCGAGTAATAATTAATTTTGGAGATAAATAATTACTTGAAAACTTAGGAAAGTAGGTTTAAGGTTTAAGTGGGTGCTCTGAGTCAGAAAATGAGCACCCCCATGGCAAATTCTGCCCCTATGCCACACTTTTATGCCCTTTTGAAAAAAATTAATTAACTTATTAAAAATAAACCTGGAAAAAGAGAATTTCTTTTTCTTTGTTTTATTTTTCCGGAAATAAGAAAAAACCTATGGGAGACTTAGAACATGTTAATATGATTCAAAAACAATGATTAGCATGTTAATATACATTGGCACATAGGTTTTAATAACCTCCGAAGGCCCAACCACCAAGACATTTACTCTAGCTTTGGAGGAGCGGGTGGAAAACCAAAATTTTTAAGTCATTAAAAAACAAAATATAATTCCCAAGGAAAATACACCCTAGAGTAACATATTGATGACTAAGTCCTAAGAAAGCCAAACCTTTTACATAATTTCATCATGCGAAGTCATTTATTACAATATCCCCGCAGGGTATGAACATGTAAAAAATAAAAAAAAGAGCCACTGATTGGCCCGATGGATCTCAAAATACATGTGATGAATAATTGATTTGTTCAAGTCTTTAATTGTTCACTAGAAATCCACCTAAGTGCAACTTAGTGGATAACTACTTGCACCTTTGCTTTAGCTTTTGTATGTCCTTTTGCTTTTGTTAGAGGAGCAATTAAGATGAGTTTGCCATTCTCTCTTACCTTCTCCTTTCAACGAGTAAGTTGGATAATTGGACATTTAATTGGCCATTTTTTCACATAGTTTGACAGACAACTAGTGAGTTGGTTGGATAAGTATTCTTTTGTTCAATTCAGCATTTTACAAGTGCATTTAGTGGCCAACCAAGCACATTGGCGACTATGGAGGTCCTCTTTGTGGCTAGATCCGAGGCTGTTGCATGTAGTTTTTCTATGCAATAGCGATCTTGTCTTATGCATAGTTCAAGTGCTCCTCTAGATCAATGCTCATTTTCAGACACCTTCTAGGAGGATTAATGTATTTTATCCAATGCATTTTGCTCATTTTTGCTATAGATTATATTAAGGGGTTTATTTCATTGTTGATTATTTTATATTATTGTTGTTATCCTTGTGTCATGCATGTATGATTTTGTTATTGTTTATTGTAACACAACAACAATCTTGAAATTTTAAGAATTTGTTGTGGTCTTGGTAACCTACACCCCAAGTTGGTCATCCTAGGGCTGTTTATTGTGATCTTGACCCACATTTATGGTAGTAGCTTCTTGCTTAGACCTTGCATGCAAACTTGTCCATGCTCTCCTAGCCCTTACAACTTGACTCCACCTCGTTTTCCTTGATGCTATCTTTTGTCTTGTCTTTTTCCGATATAGAGTTAGGACCATTGGGGATTCTGCCTCTGGGAGAGAGAGGTACCCCTACCTTGCACTCTACTTCTCAAAGGCCCTTGCCTTTGATTGCCAACATGACTGTGCACTGGGCTGTTTTTTCAGAGCCCTCTTGGCTACTCTAGATGATGACCATCTCCCTAGGGCACCTTCCCCCCTTTAGGTACTCTCTAGACACGCCATATCATCTCTCATTGACAAGATAGGAATTGAATCAGGCCATCTGAGAGGAAATATATAGTTTGTTCATTTAGGTCAGTTGGACCAAACCTCTTGAGAGCTTAGGCCCAAAGATGTTTTTATACTTGGAGCAATTCTTGCAATTGCGGGATGGCGTCATTGTTTGTCCCCCATACATGCACATACATTGGATGCATTCACCCAAGATCTCTATGGGCTAGCTTCTTGTTGGCTCTCTTAGAATTCAGGTGGAAATAATCACCATATTTGCCAACTACATAGGATTTGCCAGATGTGCCATTTGTAGGAGCTAGAGACATAGATGCACCTCATTTTTAGGTGCTCCTTTTACTACGTTATCAGCGGATAATACCACTACCTCTATACGGACTTGGGGAGCTCCCTCTCTACCTTCTTTTGATATTGCGAAAAGAGATCCCTAACTCTCTTCATTAGTCATATATTTAACCACAAATATTAGTTCTTGCACGCCTCGCCCTACCAAGGGATTGCTAGGAGGATCACCTCATACTTCCATGTTGCTTTGTCAAATCAGGGCAACATGAGATAGGTTGAGTTCTAGAGACTTCAAATCGTAGAGTAATGTGATCTTCACTTTCCCTCAACCTCAGTCCTTGAGAGATGCATTGATATCCTCAAGGTTGGTTCAGAGTTGTTGAACCAGGCATCAAACTATACGTCCTCATAGTGGCAGATCCAGAGCAAAAGTGCTCCTACTTGTCATTTTACCTCTTAGCTTCAATTGAGTAGCCTGAGATCAATACAGAGTTTCCTTCCTTCGACCTTAGATGGTAGGATGGCAAGGTCCCTTGCTCTTACGCCACCCCTAGGATCGTAAAGTTAGATTCCACCATGGTTGTTGAGGACTTTGACATCGAGTCAATGCCCGGTTTCCCCCCTTGTCTTTGATCATCAAGCCCAAGAGTTCTTGACATCATGGACATCATCCTAAATATCTTTCTCTCTCTTGATCAACGTTGAGATGACCAATTTTCTAGTCTCAAACTCTCACTTTGTATCACTGGACCTATGATACTATTATATATATCTTTGGTGTTGGATAGATCTAGTGATTAGCTTAGCTAGATACTTGTTTGTGCTGCAGTTCTTATTTTTCTTTAGCTTTCTTTATCTTGCTTTCTACATTACGTAGGTTTTTTTTGCTCTCCCACATTATATTCATGCTAGATGTATCTTCGAGTCCTATTTACCTACTTATATGGTCATTTTTGGACATTAATAAAATTATCTTCACTTATCTTAGTTATCTTGTTCCCATATTCTTTGTAGTGGGTTTGCATTTTGAAGCTCTCACTAGTGATGTACAAGGCTATACTTAGGGTGATTAAATTGTTAATTTTGTACCTAGGGAAGTGTTCCCCTAAGTGACTTTAGCCTTAGTCACTTAGTGAAGGGAAATAAAGTGAACCTTGCATTAAATGACTTGAGTGACATTTAATTTGACTTTAGGCATTAAAGTCAGTATTTGATAAATTTAAGTGGGTGAGTGAATTAATATTTTAGAAATAAAATATATGCAGTTAATTTCAATCGTAGATCTAATTCATTCTCAACCTTTGGATTAGAGATCTCTTCACCTACCTAGGGTTATGAGCAAAAAGCAAGGGAAAGGCAAAATGCATTTCATTCTTGGGAGAAGAAGAGAGAAGTGAGAGAGCTAAAGGAGAGGCACGAATTTCGAGGCACCCAGCAGAAGAGACTTTCAGTGTGCACACTTTTCGAGGAGCAGGCCAACAAGTACATGGCACGAACTTCGAGGAGCAGGCTAGCACGATTTTCGAGGCAACAACATTTATTGCTGTCGGTCTGTACAGTCCGTATTGTACGGTTTCATACAACACAGAAACTGAGCCAATGTTCAACACAGTTTTTGAGGAAGCTGCTGTACAACACATAAATCGAGGAAGTGAGTTTTGGGCACAAAATCGAGGTGAACAGCAGCCACGGATTTTGAGGCATTTAATGCTGGCCGTAGAGCAGCAGTAGGACAGTCTGTACTGTGGCACGATTTTTGAGGCAATTAGCAGGAGATAAAAATTAGAGTTTGATTTTTGTTGTTGGGCACGTAAATTGAGACAAAAAATTATCTTCCGGGTTGAGATAAGTTGGTTTGATATTTTCTGTGTATTGCTGTAAATGATAAACTTCTCCTGGAAAATAAAAATACTCTCTCTGATTGGTTTTCCCCTTGTGGGTTTTTCCAAGGCCATTAGCCAAAAATTTCCTGTGTTATGTGTGTTGAATGGCGTGCTAAATATTTATTTTCTGTTAGTGAAAAGTGAGGTTACAATAGTGTTTTAAGGTCTGAAAATTTAATGTTTATTTCCAACACTTTTTTCTTTCTTTCTAAGAACGTCATAAATAGGGATAAATTTTTACACTTGAAACAGATGGCTGAAAACTTGAGAAAAATCTAGATGGTATCAAAGCTGAGTTGGGCAGAAAACTAAATTCTAGCAGAGAGATAGTCATTTCCAGAATTTAGGGAAAACTTTTGTGACAGTAGTATAGTTTGCTGAAACTTGTTCTTTGGGAAAAATGACTTCCGTTGGGTTGAGAAGTGAAGATAGACTAGATGGGGCAGGGAACTTTGTCTCATGGAAGGCCAGGATAGTTCTTTTGTTGAGAGAGAATGAGCTGTGGGATGAGGTAGTTGACAACACTACTGCTCACCCCATTGTCATTCCAAGTGCTACCACTAATGCAGTAGCACATGCAACCTTTGTGAAGAAGGACATTAAAGCCATGAGGATAATCTTGGATGCTGTTAAAGATCATGTTATTCCTCACATTTACGGGAAGGATCATGCACATGAGATGTGGAGTGCTTTGACCGGGTTGTTTCAGAGTACTAATGAAAACAGGAAGATGGTGCTTAGAGAGAAGCTGAAGAAGATCAAGATGGTCAAAGGTGAGATGTGTATGACTTATCTTACTAGGATCTCTCAGGTGAGAAATGAGCTTATAGCTGTTGGGGTGGCGATTACTGGTCCTAAGTTAGTACGGACAACCTTGAATGGGGTGATTGCACCTTGGGCTGTGTTTGTTGAGGGGTTGGTGGCCAGAGAGAACTTACCATCTTGGGACAGAGTATGTGATGACTTTGTTTAGGAGGAGACTCAGAGGGGTTTCTTACAGTGCAGTGGTTTGACTAGTAGGGGAGATGAGGAGGATGTGGCATTGACAACGAAGGGGAAGAAGAAGATCAAGAAGGGTCCCAAGAAGGGTGGGGCCAAGTAGCAGCAGGATGGGCAGAAGAAGGATATGAGCATTGTGAAGTGCTTTGCATGTCACAAGATGGGACACTATGCTGCTACGTGTCCGAACAAGAAGAAGAAAAAGCAGCAGCAGACAACAGCTTCAGCTGGGATCGATGATTTTGCAACGCGATTTCAGAGTGAGTTTTCACTATGCATTGGGCATATTGAGAGAGAGAGAGAGCATCCATTCTCACCAGTGCGGATGTTGACAGACAGTGGGAGTTTTCCTGTGTGACAAACCATTCTTACAGTGCATCTACTTCCAGCACTTGGTACATAGATAGCGGAGCCTCGAGTCACATGCTAGGTGCTTGTGAGATGTTCTCCGGGCTTTCACAGACAGATGCATACGTGGAGGTTGTGTTAGGAGATGACTCAGTAGTCAGTGCAATTGGATGTGGGACCATTACATTTCAGAGGGAGTCCATGAGTCCCATGGTATTGCGGGATGTATTGTATGTACCTGGGTTGAAGAAGAATCTAGTTTCAGTTTCCATGATCGAGGATCAGGGTCTTGGGGTGTCTTTCCTAGATGGACACGTGCATATGTTTCCCAAGACTGCAGGATCATCTGCTTCAGTTACCATTGGAGTGAGATGTGGGAAACTGTATAGGCTCTTGTTTCAGCCTCAGCATGCTTTAGCACATAGCAATAGCAGTGAGTTGTGTGAGCTTTGGCATAGGAGGATGGCGCACTTGCATCATCTAGCCTTGGGGTTGTTGAGACACATCGTTACAGGATTACCAGTGTTTAGTATAGGGCAGAGTGATGTGTGCAGGGGGTGTGCTTTGGGAAAGTACACCAAGACTGCTTTTCCGAGCAGTGATAGCAAAGCAGCAGGTACCCTTGACTTGATACATTCAGACTTATGCAGACCTATGTCTTTTGTGTCATTGAGAGGATACGAGTATTATGTGACATTCATTGATGACCATTCCAGGAAGACCTGGATCTACTTTCTGAAGAGCAAGAAGTCTGAGGAAGTTTTGCAGAGGTTCCAAGAATTCAAAGTCTTGTGGAGAACCAAACAGGGAGGAAGATTCGAGTCTTGAGATCGGATAACGGGGGTGAGTATACCTCCAATGAGTTGATGGATTTTGCAGACAGGAGGGCATCTGGAGACAGTTGACAGTTCCATATACTCCAGAGTAGAATGGAGTAGCAGAGAGGAAGAACAAGTCCATTGTTGGAGCAGCCTGAGCTATGCTACATGACCAGTCACATCCTTTCTTTCTCTATGCTGAGGCTTGCAGCACCGCTGTATATCTTCAAAACAGGAGTCCCCATTGTGCAGTGGGGAACATGACACCTGCGGAGTGCTTTTCAGGCAAGAAGCCTGAAGTTGGCCATTTTCGGATATTTGGTAGTCTGATTTACTCTCATGTCCCTTCAGAGAAGAGGGCAAAGTTGGAGCCCACTGCAGAGAAGGGCATTTTTGTGGGTTATGATGAGACTGTGAAGGCCTTCGGTATTTACCTTCCATCTCAGAGGAAAGTGGCGATGAGAAGGGATGTGAAGTTTGAGGAGGAGCGAGTCTTCAGGAAGTCAAGAGAGTCAGAGCAGGGAGAGCAGTAGGTCCCTACACCTCAGATTGTTTCATAGGTTCCATCTACGCAACAGTCAGGATCACAGGTTTCTGGGGTTACAGGACCGCATAGTGTTGGCACAGGTTCACCAGGTTCAGTGGTTAGGCCAGCAGGGTCTTCAGGGACAGGTGATGGGTTTACTATTACAGGTACACCTCAGAGGGGATCGAGATCAGGATCGGGATCGGGATTGCAGGGTACACCTAGTGTTGGTACACTAGCTTCAGGTTCACGAATTACTGGGGTTTCCACCTCTGGTAGATATTCAGATGATGACTTACCAGTGTGGAAGCAACCTCCAAGGACGAAGGCACCTAAGTGGCTTCGAGATACCTTGAAGGAAGCTCAGGAGTTTGGGACACCCAGGGAGGAGGTGAGGGCCATCAAGATGCTTGACATATTGGGCATGTTGTTGGTGGCTAGTACACGTGATTCTGAGCCTTCTACTTTTGAGGAGGCTTCCTAGCATTCGGTATGGAGAGATGCCATGATGGATGAGTACCATTCCATCATGAAGAATGATGTTTGGGAGATTGTTCCGAGACCTGAGGGGAAGTCAGTGGTGACTTCTCGTTGGCTTTACAAGATGAAGCCTGCGGTAGATGGGAGTGTGGAGAAGTACAAAGCTAGGTTTGTAGTACGGGGGCTATCACAGGTTGAGGGCATTGATTATGATGAGATGTTTGTGTCGGTTACTCGGTATACTTCTATCAGGAGCTTGATCTCCATTGCAGCAGAAATGGGTTGGAAGATTCATCAGATTTGAAGACTGCATTTCTCAATGGGATCATACAGGAGGAGATTTACATTGAGCAACCTTAGGGCCTTGAGATACATGAGAGAGAGTCTCATGTTTGCAGGTTGAAGAAGGCCCTTTATGGGATGAAGCAAGCTCCTAGAGCTTGATACTCCAGGATCGATTCTTACTTGCTGAGCATGGGGTTTTAGAAGAGTGAAGCAGATCCGAATCTCTACTTCATCATGGTTGGAGATGATCCGCTTGTTCTAATGCTATATGTTGATGACTTGTTTATCGCAGGGAGAGAGAGACCCATTGCAGCTTGCAAGAAGGATCTTGCGGCAGAGTACAAGATGACTGATATTGGGCTGATGCATTATTTCTTGGGATTGGAGGTTGGCAGGAGCGTGGACATATTTTCCTGGGGCAGGGAAAGTATGCGGTTGATATTTTGAGGAGATTCAGGATGGAGGATTGTAGGCCTATGTCGACACCTATGATCACCAATTGGAAGAAGCTTCATGCTTCTGAGGGAGAGTTGGTGGATCCTACTTTATACCGTCAGCTTATTGGGTCGTTGATGTATCTGGTCAACACTCGACCAGATTTTTGTTTTGTAGTCAACACTCTTAGCCAATTCATGGTTGAGCCTAGGAGTGTGCATTGGGTCGCTGCAAAACATGTGTTGCGCTATCTTTCAGGGACAATGGATTCTGGTTTGGACTACAGGAGGTCAGAGGGGATCAGATTGGTTGGCTATACAGACTCAGATTGGGCAGACAGTGTAGCAGACCGGAAGAGCACTTCCGGATGTTGTTTCAGTTTGGGCTCAGCAGTAGTGTCGTGGTTCAGTCGGAAACAAAAGTCCGTTGCTTTGAGTACTGCAGAGGCTGAGTACATGGTAGCCAGTTTGGCCAGCTGCAAGGCCTTGTGGCTTCGCAAGTTGCTGGTGAATCTATTTGGTCAGGAGCTTAGGCCTACGGTGATTTTTCTGTGACAATTAGAGTTGCATCCAACTCTCTTAGAATCCGGTTTTCCATGACAGGTCAAAGCACATTGAGATCAGATATCATTTCATCCGAGACTATGTTTAGAGAGGGGCAGTTACGCTTCAGTACATTTCCATAGATGAGTAGGTAGCAGACATTTTGACGAAGTCTTTGGGGAGGGGCAAGTTTGTCTTCTTCAGAGACAGGTTGGGTGTGGTGTAGAACACCTATCTCGATAAAAGGGAGTGTTAATTTTGCACCTAGGGAAGTGTTCCCCTAAGTGACTTTAGCCTTAGTCACTTAGTGAAGGGAAATAAAGTGAACCTTGCATTAAATGACTTAAGCGACATTTAATTTGACTCTAGGCATTAAAGTCAGTTTTTGATAAATTTAAGTGGGTGAGTGAAATTAATATTTTAGAAATAAAATATGTGCAATTAATTTCAACCGTAAATCTAATTCATTCTCAGCCTTTGGATTAGAGATCTCTTCATCTACCTAGGGTTATGAGCAAAAATCAAGGGAAAGGCAAAATGCATTTCATTCTTGTGAGAAGAAGAGAGAAGTGAGAGAGCTGAAGGAGAGGCACGAAGTTCGAGGCACCCAGTAGAAGAGACTTTCAGTGGGCACGATTTTCGAGGAGCAGACCAACAAATTCAGGGCACACATTTCGAGGAGCAGGCTAGCATGATTTTCGAGGCAGTAGCATTAATTGTTGTTTGTCTGTACAGTCCATACTGTATGGTTCCATACAACACAGAAACCAAGGCATTGTTCAGCATGGTTTTCGAGGAAGCTGCCGTACAACACAGAAGTTGAGGAAGTGGTTTTTGGGCAAAAAAATTGAGGTGAACATCAGGCACAAATTTCGAGGCATTTAATGCTGGCCGTACAGGCCGTACAGCAGCAGCAGGACAGTCCATACTGTGACACGATTTTTGGGGCAGTCAGCAGGAGATAAAAATCAGAGTTTGATTTTTGCTGTTGGGCACGTAAATCGAGATAGAAAATTATCTTTCGGGTTGATATAAGTTGGTTTGATATTTTCTATATATTGCTTTAATTGATAAACTTCTCCTGAAAAATAAAAATACTCTCTCTTTGACTGGTTTTCCCCTTGTGGGTTTTTCCAGGGCCATTGGCCAAAAATTTCCTGTGTTATGTGTGTTGAGTGGCGTGCTAAATATTTATTTTCTGTCAGTGAAAAGTGAAGTTACAACAGTGTTTTAAGGTCTGAAAATTTAATGTTTATTTCCAGCACTTTTATTTTCTGAGAATGTCATAAACAAAGATAAATTTTTACATTTGAAACCGGTGGCCGAAAACTTGAGAAAAATCTACATAAATTGACTCCTAATATTGTAACTACTAACCAAAAGCTTTTGTTGCTTGTAACTGCTTTCCCTTTCTAGATTTTTGTTTTTAAACAACTCATTTTGTCACTTGTTGCATCAAGTGGATATTCCACTGGAATAGTTCACGATATATTTTACAACTTTCTACAATCTATTAGTTATGGACTGTGTAACAACTCAATTTAACACTTAGGTAGAAAATTCTTAATCCCCTTGTGCTATCAAGTGCAACTTCGGAAGAAAAGCACCACTGTCACCTTGGTGCTTAACTTCCCTCTTTTAGGCTTGCTCTCAAGTCCAAGGGAGGCTTCCTGATGGGTTGATTAGATTTAAGCTTCAAGGAGAGCTAAGGGAAAGGAGATATACCTGTTCGGGTGTGAAGTGTGAAATTGTTAAGTTGATTTCCCAAATAAACATTCAATGATTAAGATTTACATTGATTATCAGATTAAACACTTAGTAGATAGCTTGATGATGTACGATAAAATAAACCATGGATATTAGCAACCCTTATCAAAAAAAGGTAGCAATGTGTCACAGTGAGTGAGATCTCATTGAGTGGGTGGAGGATTTCCATCCAAGTATGAGGGCAGGGGCCGATGAACTGAGCAAAGGGACAACAAAGGAAGTAGCAGCCAGGTGTGATAGGCTAGGCAGCTTGCTGTTTTGTATATTCTTCAGGAGGGCTATTATCCCAGGACGGGAGCTTGTGATTTTTTTTTTTAATAAAATCATCTGTTGCTGGTTTTTCCCTCGTTGGGGTTTTCCAGGGTAAATGTGTGTCAAATTTGTGAATGATTTTCTGTGTTTTTCTACTGCATTGAATTGTTCAGATCTAGCGTGTTCTCTGTTAATAATTTTCAGTAAATTATTCATGACATTAAATCAGGTCTGGAATCTGGATCACTGAAAATTCAACATTAATTGTTTGTTGTTGCCACTTGTTGGTAGACAATGTTTTGACTTGGCTTCTATTGTCAAAATTGTGGATGATTGTATCTTATGAATTTTGATATCAGCAGGTAACTGCAATTTACAACCATTAGAAATATTGAATTTGTGACTTTAAGAATAAAGGCATTTTTACAAGGCATAATCAAATGTTATAATTTGAATAACACAGTGCCTGGACTAAATTGACATTAAAATGGGAGCAGGCCAAGTATTGAACTCGATGAGTTATTTGTTTTAATTGGCCATATATGTAGATGGATTGTATGTTGATGATGTGTATGGTGATTGAGTATTAGTTACATTGGTTTTCAGAAAAAAATGCTTTTAATTTTAAATGACATGGTTGTTGGATTAGATTAGATCCCTTTAACATCAAGAAAGCATGAAACATATTAGAATTCGTTTCTATATATGAGTGTGAATAATTTTGGTAGCCTAATCAACATTCTGTGCATTGATTGATAAAGTTTTGTGCTTATGGTGTTTATGTCTGCAAATAGGGAAAATTTTAAGGAGCCACAATTTTCTCGAAGTGTAGAAACCTTGGCGAATCTTCTTAATCCTTAAATTTGCAACCATAAAATGTATGGCGATTTTTTTGTACAAATTCAATTTTTGAAGGACTTAATATAGTTTTTGGACAAACGTGGCAAATTTCAGAGCAAAAAAAAATATCCTATGGAATTTGGGCAACTTATTTTTGAAAAAAAGGGAAATTGACAAATCTTTTTTGGAAAGAAAGGTCGAAAAATAGCCCATGTGCTAAATTTTTCCCCTAAAATTTTCTGTCTCCAACTCTATAATGTTGCAGTTGAGATCCCTACATTTTTATCCTTGAAATGCTAGGAAACACAGAAGTGCTTATGAAATGCACTGGAAACATGGTGAAACATTTCACCTTGGGTTTCATGGTTTGGAAACACAAAGGGAAACACCATTTAGCGTTTCAAGTTCAAGCACATTTCAACTTATAATGTCCATGTGTTGGGGTCAAAAAAGCATGTTTCAGCTAGGCAAATGAACTCTGGGATCCACCCAAACAACTAAACTTGCTATTAAACCTATACTTTTGTTTACTTTAGACACTAATTTGACTTTAATGATAATAGAAAAAAAGAAATAAAACTTCTAGAAATTTTACTCTTTGTTTCAAGATAATGTGCTATTTATAAAAAAATCAAATTTTAAAATATTTATATTTTTTGTTTCATTCAAGATCCAGTTTCCTGTTTCCAAATTTTGGGGGTCACATTTCAGTGTGTACATGTTTCGGAAACTTGTACTTGTTTCTCCGTATTGGCAATGTAGATTTTAGTTTTATAAATTAGTTTTGGATGCTATAGTGGTTGGTTAATTTGACTGTTTCATTGTTATTTTGTAGGAAATTGCAAAACAACTATGTTACGAGCATGAATTGGTGTTCTCTAGAACGGTAAAATATGATCGCTTGCTTTTTAATGGTGTGTGAATTTAGGTGAGAGTGCATATGCAAACTGATAGGGTTTGATGGAGTGACTTACATCTACTTGAAGCAATGTATGATTCTGCGTGTTCAGATTTCAATTGTAGGATTTAAATGTTGCAGTTATTTAGTTGTTGTCATTTAAGCAGTATGTTCATTTGAAAACTAATTCTTTTAAGATAAATTCAACAGGCTTCATTTGATGAGAATTCACAATTTGTAATCGCCATGTTGAGGTGAGGTCACTAGATAATCTTGTTATTTTGATCACGCTGCTGTTTAACTAAGTAAAAACCCTGAAATAAGAGGTTTTTCCTGTTATTTTACATCATACTAATTGCATATCAACCGTTTCTTTTAGAGAATGTGCTTTAGCTCATAAGACTGTGATGTTCATACTTGACGAGTTCGACTTGTTTGCACAGGTATTTATTTACAAATTAAGATTGCGCTCTATCTCACTGTTTTCTCCTACATCTTTTGTATTACTATATTTATTTCTTGCATTTTGTCATTTTGTCTTTGTGTAGGGAAAGCAAAGGTTACTCTACAGTCTCCTTGATGCAATGCAGTCTGTACTTTCGCAAGCTGCAGTTGTTGGTATTAGTTGTCGCCTGGTTGGTATTTTAGACTAGTAGATTGGTTTGTCATTGTTTTCTCCATGACAATTTTATTTTAAATTGCTTCCTTTAATCTCTGGAAACATTACAATTCAATTGGATATGACAACCGCCACAAGTGACTTGTTTTCATGGGTTAGACAACCCTTGAAGGTTAAACATTTAATCACAAGCACTTTCCTTTGGCTAAGTTACTGCAGTAGGGATGAATTCTTTTTTCAAAAAAACTTGAGGCATGCTCCTAGTTGCAACTGCTGATTCGTGCCTCTGGGGGAATTGAATTTTGGTGGGTGGCTTGACATCCCACTGCCTTCACCACTAAACCATGATCCAATTGGCTAGTTTTTTAAGTTCTATTTCAAAATACACATAGATAAACCTCCTTATCCTTGTTTGTTATAATAATTGTTCATAATAAATAAATAATGTACCATTCAATTACGCCATTGCAATGATCGGCCTATGAGAGACATTATTACAAAATATGCAATTTTCAATGAGATATGCATAAATAAGTTTATACTGTAACTTGGCTTATTTGTATTCAAATATGTGGTGGCCATATGTGATGAGAAATTCATGTTTTTTGAATCTTAACTTTTCAACTTATTCACTAGTGTTTTATGTTTTTCATTAGTTCTAGATGGAATACTTCACTCATGTTGCATGGAGTGAATAAAAGAAACCAATGTAGTTATTCATAGAGATTTTCCTGGAAGGAAAATGTAAAATGTAAGAATCAGAGAGATCTTTTCCTCTATGGGAGTCATCAACATTATACTGTTTGATCTCATCATCAACTTGTATGATGTGCTTACGATGGTGTCATTTCAATGCTTGGTTTACTTCTATGCAATACATGCTAGATGCTTGTGTTTGCAAAAGGAAATCTATATTAGTTGAATGTTTTCTTGTATTTTAAAGAATTGGATGAGTTTGTATTGAAAAAGGGTAGACTGGCAGTTAACCTTGCAGCATAAGTTGATTTTTTGTATAATTGTTACATTGAGAGAGGCGAGGGGTGCTTTGCAACCTTGGTGGAAGAGATGTGTCTTATAACTAAATTGAAAAAGCATTGAGGTCCCTAGTCTAGCGTAAAAAGTAAAATAAAGAAATCCATCTTAACCCTAGATATTTTAAGAAGCAAGAGGTTTACACCTTATTATGATCTTTCTTGATGCTTAATAGATCCGTGGTCAATATAGATCTATGCTAGCTTAAATACTTGTGATGTTGGACTAATTGCATGTCACAAGAGTTTTGAAGAATGTTTATAGTGGATTGTTTAGTCTCCGCTTCATGTGGTTCAGTATCTTTTAAGTTATTATTTTTAGCTGTCAAATGGATGTAGTTTGGGTGGTTGGGAGGAATGAATGTTACCCTCCCCACCCAGGTTCTACTCTTGTAAGTGACATGATGCTCTTGTGGAGCCCTTTCTAATAAATGTGTGAATGATGAGCTGGCCATACCTTGATTCAGTTTGAATATCAGGTGTTGGGATTTTCCATGGAGTAGCCCTCTAACAAATGGTGAACCACATTTAAAAAAAAAAAAAGTTATTATTTTTAGCTTAGGAGTATTCATGCTAACTTGTTCTTTAATGTTTCAAGTTTTATTTACTGTTAAATTGTCCATTTTATGTTTTGGTTGGGGCTTGCGATTGGTTGGTTTTGTTCCAATTTGATGTTTTCAATCGAAACAGTTGTTCCTTCTCTTCAAGCATGAGATAGTGCTTGAATGCACAAAGTGATCCTTTTTTCAAAATTTTGATAATCTTCATTGATAGGCCTAAGTAACTCCAAGCTTGGATGTCTTTGCCCTAATGTCATCAAATATATATACAGTGAAGAATGATCCTTTATTTTTATTTTCCAAGAGGTTACAGTGACTCTCTAGTTTATTTTTTGGTAACTAAAACTGTTTAAAAATAATTAATATTTATAATATTTACAGTTCAACCATAATCTTGTTGGATTAGGTATCCAACATTCCACCCCATGATTTGAAGGGGTGTTTGTGAGTCCAAACATCTTTTTGAATTTCTCAAGTTTTTTCTCTTTTTAGAGTTTTGGTGAAGATGTTTGCAATTTGCTCGCTTGTGGAACAATGTCTCAAATGAATAGTCTTGGCCTCTATATGATATTGGATTAAATGGTATTTTGTGTTCATGTGTTTAGTTCGAGCATGGAATATGGGATTCTTGGTCAACTTGATTCCATAAGTATTGTCAACTAGTAGAGGAGTAGAAATCATCTGTTTCTCTTGCAAATCTTCAAGTATTTTCCTAATCCACACAATATCTTTGTTGCTTTTGCAACAACCGCATATTTTCTATTTTGGATTATGCTGGAATGGACTATTTACGTGATCTCTAGGAGGATGCTATTGTTCCAAGATTCATGAGGTATCTTATAGTAGATACTCCATTCTCTTTATTGCCATCAAAGTATGAATCCAAATATCCAATCAATTTGATTTCTTCCACCTTATAATATTTGAGCCCAAGGTCTTGAGTCCCCTTCAAGTATCTTAGAATGTTAGTTTTTATAAGTTAATTTACTTGGGATCTTTATCTGAAAGAATAACAAGTACAACTATACATCAAAGATACACAAGATTTTCATCGAAGAAACCATAAAGAAGAAAACCCCACAAACTTCCTCGGAATAGTTCCGTCACAAGGACAAGATCACAAGATGAATAACCCAAGAACAATATGTGTTCTGCAACTCTCTCTCTTTCTCCTCATTGTCCTCTCTCTCCTAATGCGCACATGAGAGAGTGAATGAGTGTGTGCCAAATGAGGAGGGCGCCTCCCTATTTATATTCTTATGTTGAGTAACTAACTCAACTAGCTAGGTCGTCCAGGTAACCTTTGGGGCCGACCTACCTAGTGTTAGTTTTGTACCTAGGAATTTGTTCCCTAAGTGACTTTTTGCCTAAGTCACTTAGAAAAGGGAAAAAGGTGACCCTCACATTAAAAGCTACTTAATGAGACTTTATAAAGTTAAAGTCACTTTTTGATAAATTTAAGTGGGTGAGTAAATTTATTTAAGTGATTTAAATAAATGTGATTTTTACTCTCATTGAATCTTAGCCATTGGATTGGATCTTTCTCCACCGTTGGATTAGATTCCCACTTAGGGTTTAGACAAAAAGGGTTGAGGGAGGCAAAACACTGGACTTTTCACTTTTGGAGAAGGAGAGACTGAGCTGAGAGAGAAGGAGGTCGAGCTAGGGCATTGGCACGATTCCCAAGAAGAGAGACTGCACAGAAATCGAGGGTGTATGGACTGCATTTAATGCTGCACAGAAATCGAGGGTGTACGGACTGCATTTAATGCTGCACATTTTTCGAGGGTGTACGGACTGCATTTAATGCTGCACAGTTTTCAAGGTGTACGGATTCCGTACAGTACGGATTTTGGCATAGTTTTCTAGGCATATTTTTGGCACAGAAATCGAGGTAAACTCTGCACAGTTTTTGAGATAAAACAGGGCACAGAAATCGAGGCTGACAGTTGTACGGACTGCTGTTATTTTTCTGCACAATTTTCAAGGCTTTGCTGGGCACGTTTTTCAAGATTTTGAGATGAAATCTTGGGTGGAGATAAGTTAAATTTTCACTGTATTTCTGTTCTGATATTTTGCTGAAGATAATAAAATCTCTCTCTCTCTAACTGGTTTTCCTCGTGGGGGTTTTTCCAGGGCTTGATTTAGGCCAAAAATCTCTGAGTCTATCTTTTTATGGTGATTGTTAAATGTGTTTTTCAGCATGTTAGTGTATTTTACTGTGTGTTTAATTGTTCAGTAAAATTTCATAAGTAACTTACAGCCAATGCAAAACCGGCTGTATGTGAAAACCACGAAATGTTGACGTAAACCGGCAAACAGTAAAACGCAGAATTTCTTCATGGTATCAGAGCTTGGGGGCAGAAAATAGTGATAGTTTGCAGACACACAAAAATTTTCAGATCTCAGAAATTTTTAGTATTTTACCTTCTGTCAGTGAGCAGCACTTTGTTGGGTTGGTGTAGAGATGGCTACAGGTCTTAGACTGGAGGATAGGCTGGATGGGACAGGAAATTTTGTGCCGTGGAAGGCCAGAATTTTACTGATATTGGAGGAGAATGAGTTATGGCCGGATATAGTTAGGAACACTACAGCTAACCCGGTTGTCATTCCCGCATCAGCAGATGCAGCAGCTCTATCAGCTTTCAACAAGAAGGACTGTAAAGCTAGGAGGATCATTCTACATGCAGTTAAAGACCACATAATCCCTCACATTTCAGGCAAGACTAGGGCACACTTGATGTGGTCAGCCTTGATCAGTTTGTATGAGAGTTCCAATGAGAACAGGAAGATGGTTCTCAAAGAGAAACTCAAAAGTATAAAGATGAATGGGGGTGAGGGAGTCACAGCATATCTTACCAGGATTTCTGCAGTTCGGGATGAACTTGCAGTGGTTGGGGAGGTGGTATCCCCTACAGAGCTAGTATGCACAGCAGTGAATGGGGCTTCAAAGCCCTGGGGTGCATTTGGGCAAGCCATAGTGGGCAGAGAGAACCTACCTACCTGGGAGAGATTTTGGGATGACTTTGTGCAGGAGGAGACTAGGAGAGGTCTTATACAGGGCAGTACATCTCACAGTGGGGTTGATGACGAGAATGTGGCTTTGGCAGCTAAGGGCAAGAAGAAGAAGGGTGGGGCCAAGCAGCAGCAGCAGAGTGGGCAGAAGAAAGACTTGAGTAAAATCAAGTGTTATGCATGTCAGGCGTTTGGGCACTATGCTTCACAGTGTCCAAGCAAGAAGAAGAAGGGACAGGGACAACAGACAGCAGCCTTAGCAGAGGTTGATGAGTTTGGTGATGCATTTCAGAGGGAGTTTTCCCTATATCCTGGACAGATGGAGAGAGAGAGAGTCTCTTTAGCCACCAGCACAGACATGGATATGGATAGTGAGCATTCATTGTTGGCAGGTCATCAGGGGAGTCCATCCACCTCTACTACTTGGCATATTGACAGCGGAGCCTCGAACCACATGACTGGAGCTTGAGAGATGTTCTCGGAGCTATCTCAGACAGGTAGAGATGTGGAGGTTGTCCTTGGAGACAACACCGTTGTTAGAGCTGTTGGTCGGGGGACCATTACATTTCAGAGGGAGTCGATGAGTCTCATGACTCTGAGGGATGTGTTGTATGTCCCTGGGTTGAAGAAGAACCTTGTGTCAGTTTCCACCATTGAGGACATGGGCCTTGGGGTGTGCTTTTCAGATGGGAGAGTGTAGGTGTATCCCAAGGCTACAGGTGTGTCTAGTGCCATGGACATTGGAGTCAGATGTGGAAAGCTGTACAAGCTCGTGTTTCAGCCATAGTGCGCTTTAGCACACAGCAGCAGCAGTGAGCTATGTGAGCTATGGCTTCGGAGGATGGCCCATCTACATCACCCAGCTCTCAGATTGTTGAGGAGCATGGTTACAGGATTACCGGAGTTCAGCATTGAGCAGAGTGATGTGTGTAGGGGTTGTGCTTTGGGAAAGTACACCAAGACTGCTTTTCCGAGCAGTGACACAAGAGCTGCAGGGGTGCTAGATCTTATCCATTCTGACATATGCGGTCCTATGTCATCAGTGTCTTTGATAGGTGTTGAGTACTACATTAGCTTCATTGATGACTACTCCAGGAAGACCTGGATCTACTTCTTGAGGAGCAAGAAGTCCCCACTTGTGTTGAGAGTCTTCCAAGGGTTCAAAGCCCTTGTGGAGAAGCAGACGGGGAGGAAGATCCGGATGTTGAGATCGGACAATGGGGGTGAGTATACCTCCAAGGAGTTCGATGCATTCTGCAGACAGGAGGGCATTCAGAGACAGTTGACAGTTCCTTACACTCCTGAGCAGAATGGAGTAGCAGAGAGAAAGAACAGGTCGATTGTGGGGGCAGCCAGGTCATTTCTTTGTTGCGGTTTGCAGACATGGACCAGCTCATCCTAGCAGATGTTTATGAGGGGTGGGATTCCATGATTGAGTCCATGAGGACCATTGTTATGGAGAATGAGTGTCCCGAGTATGTGACATCGGTAGAGAACTTATGGTCCACCATTCATGATATTATTATCTCCAGGTGGAATAAGAATTGCACACCTTTGCATTGCTTGGCCCACTCCTTGAACCCCAAGTTCTATAGTCAGGAATGGCTCAATGGTGGGCCCTCACACAGAGTCCCTCCTCACATGGATGGATAGATTTCACAGGGGAGGAAGATAGCATTTAGGCAGCTATTTCAGGATAGAGACTTGATGAGGTGGAGGAGGGATTTGTAGAGTTTTCCACTGCTACTGGGAGATTTGGAGGCTAGGATGTGGTAGGAGACAGGGGAGTTAAGAAGCCCTATAATTGGTGGGCAAGTCATGGGGCAACATGCCCTCTTCTACAGAAGCTAGCCTTGAGGATCATCTCTCAAGTTACATCATCCTCTAGTTGTGAGGAATTGGAGCACATATGGCAACTTGTACAGTTTGAAGAGGAGCAGGCTTGAGCAGTTCAGAGTAGAGATGCTGGTGTATGTGCACACCAACCTCCCTCTTATTTATAGGAAGAGGGAGGAGTGGGTGAAGGGAAAGACAAAGATGTAGGATGTCTTTCCTGATGATATGGGTTTGGACAACAGTATTGAGTTGGCATAAGCCAACTTGGATGTTAATGATCTAGTGCTAGAGTTGGTGACATTTGATGATAGCGATCCTTTGGAGGGGTCATCCTCCACACTAACAGATCTTGATCCTTGGATGGGCGGAGAGGAGGAGGAGGAAGAAGAGATCAGTGTTGAGTTTGTTGATTCAGGCATGGAGGAGGACTCTTGATAGATGAGATTCTTCATTCTTCCATCTTGATCTACCCCTTTTTGTAGCTACTATTACTATTAGTCTATTTGGCATTTGCCAATGGCATTTCGACATCTATGTAATACATTTTGATTTTGATGACTTAATGAGAAATATGGTTCTAACTCCTAAGTATTGACATCTTGATCTATGACTATCACGAGTATCATGAATTATCTATGTGTCTCGTAATCTCATTGTAATTACTGAATTGATTTGTAAATGTGTAGTTACTAATGTTAAATGTGCATTGATTCTGATTTCTATTGAATATTTGTAAAAATTTGGATCTATATGTCTATATTTTTAATATATATATAATTTTTAATCTATATATATAACATGTGCTATGTGTCCTGATTCTGGGGGTCACTGTGTCCGTATCGGACACTTGAATCCCCGTGTACTTTGTGTCCCGTGTCGTCGTGTCAGGTGACTTAGGCCGGTTATTTTCCCGATTTTTTTCTGGTTCTGGTTCGGTTCCCATTTTGGGCTATACCGGTTTGATCACCGGTCCGGTTCTGAAAACATTGGTCACACCACTCATTTTGTGTTGGAAGAAAGGTGCAGACCCTAGCCAGGACGTGGGGAGTTTTGGAGCAGAGAAACCTTGTGTTGTGGGGTGATTTGGAGAGAAAGAGACACCAAAGTTTAGGCCATTCATCGCTGCCATATTTCTGCTGGTATTTACTTCATTTCAGAGGGCATTTTGAGAAGGGACAGTCTGCTATAGTACTGTTGGGCGTATTCTTTGTGGTCTGCCCTGTCTGTGTGGCAGCTCACATCATTCTTGGACACAAAAGGGAGGTCGTACAGCCTGTAGGAAGTCTGCAACCCATGACTATTATCTACAGTTCGAAAAAGGAGGAATTTGTGGCATTCTACAAGGGCAGGTTTACTGTCTAAGAAAAGCTGTAAGCATATCTCTGTTAACAGGTCAGATTTGAAGTATGTTAGTTTGCCATTCATATCTTGTCCCCATTGTTACAGCTGGGCTAAGTTTATGTCATTTGCAATAATGTTTCTGCTGTTGCAGTAGCTGAGATTTACATTCAGCTACAGCATATATACACACCTGTGCACTGTTAGAATTTGATTATTGTTGCTTAATATATTTAAGGACTGTTTATTGGACTTTAAATACAAGTATTTTGGGTACTGTATGTGCATAATCTTTGGCACTTGTTATGTTATGATGAGATCTGAAACGTAAACTCAAAACCAACAAAAAATCAGTCAAACCAGTTTCGGAGTAGTTGTGGCCAAAATGTTTGATGGAAGTCCCAAACCAAAGATTCATAACAATTGGCCCAAAAATCAGTCTAGATTTAGTGTGGGATCTTACATTTCAGTCCACGGGTCACTGTATGGATCGACTCTCACTGACATCAGCCTCTCTCTCTCACTTTCATGCCTGGATCTTCTCTCCTTGCAAAATCTTTGTTCTCTTTTCCTCAGCCATTGAGTCTCTCACTCTTCTCTTCAGAAAATCTCTCTTTGAAATGATCTTGTGTCCTTTTCATCTCCTTAGGGTTTATTTTATAGCATCTCAATGACGAAAAACCTAACCCCCAATCTCCATAGTGATGGATGGCCACGATTCGATCTTGAGCCTCACTTGTGATCAACAGATGTGACTTAATCTTAAGTTCATGTTTTAGTCATTAGCCAACATTAAGTTAATAATGTGCTTTTCCTAAGTTAAACTGAGGAAAGAGATATAATAGTCACTTACCCAATAATTATGCAAGTACCCAGAGAGTAAATGGACAACTCCTGCATGCTTGTCACCTAGTCTATGGAAAAACTCTTGTCCGAGCTAGAATCATCAACACTTGCATGTAGCTGCATCATAGCTTTGTTTCACTTCTCCTTGTCATTAAGACTTAGATCTTGAACTGCTTTTGTGCTCCCAGTACCCAGAGAGTAAATGGACAACTCCTGCATGCTTGTCACCTAGTCTATGGAAAAACTCTTGTCCGAGCTAGAATCATCAACACTTGCATGTAGCTGCATCATAGCTTTGTTTCACTTCTCCTTGTCATTAAGACTTAGATCTTGAACTGCTTTTGTGCTCCCACTTTGTATCCTCACATATGTACCTAGCAGCCCCATTGACCTATTTATGGTCATTTGTAGAACATTAATAAATTTATCTTATCTTCCCAAGGATAGGTCAAGGTCAATGTCTAAGTAGGCTATCTCCACTTCTGTTGATGCAACATAGCTTCTTGCTAGTCTATCTACGTGCTATTAGGAGGAATCTCCTCTACCTTGGGTCCTTCTTGGTGAAATTGTTGATTTCTTTTAGAGTGAATTTGATTCTTTGAGTTTTTTGCTTGCCCATTTGGGCACTATTACGAGTCTTCTCCACAATTCTGCATTACTTAGTACCTCTGAACTACTCTGAACTACAGCATCTCCCAACTAAATCACTGTGGAGCTTAGTATCATACATTTATGATCGTGGATTTTATGAGGGAGCAATGTGGAGCTTAGGAGGGGTGATCTGGCTCTTTGCTCAACATTAATGGGGTAAGTAAATTTTGTAATCTTGTAGTCTAATGACTTCTCTTCGTGGCCTCCTATTTTGCCCAAGGTGGGGTGTTGGAATTATTGGTGTGATTGTACATTTGGCCCACGATCAATTTATTTGTATCACTATGTATTTGTAATTATGGTTAAGGTCATATTCCTTATTCTGTTACTAGGTATGGTGAAGGTCATCTTAGTCAAACTTGATATGTATGCTCAATAACCTTCTTGTGGTGTGTGCCCTTGTTTTGTGGGCCCATAACTCCATACGTCACTTGAGATGTATACAGATACATAACTCAAGCTCTCATTTGTATCATCTCTTCTTGTAGTCTTCGTGTTCATTGTATAAAGTGTTTTATGGCCAGGGGCACCTATAACCTTGGTGTTCTCTTGTGCTTGCCATTTCTTTCTTTTGTGTGTACTCGTGAATTTATTTTGTAGCACACTCATACTTGGGCACATGTCTTTCTCTCTCACTCCACTGAACTAGGGTTATCTACCTCTGGTGCACTTGTGATTTCTTACTCCAGAATTTGGTTTGTTTTGGTTCCATTTGATTCCCTGCTTTTATTGGTGAATCCCAACATTTCTATTAGATTTACCCCCAGATTAGTGCTGTCCATTCTTCTACTTAACACTATTATTAGTAATAAGCGTTTGCCTCTCTATGTGTCAACACAAGGGAATCCATATGGTGCCTACCATTACATTTTCCAAGCCTGCATTATAACATATCCATAAATTTAGAGTACAATTCATGACAAAAATGAAGGATTTTTTACGTATATGGAAATTTTTGGTCATAGAAAAATTAAACTTTAATCTAAAAGTAGTTGTATATATAAGATGTATCTATACTATGTCTTAAGGGATAGATTGCTATAAATGAAATTGGAATTTTCAATCGAGTTATATGAACTGTGTAGTAATTCATAATGGTGCGATATTGGTCATCCTTGTCATAAGCTGACATCTACAATTGAATTTGAGATTTTAGGGTTTTTTCAGTCCAACATTAGTAATGCCATAGTGGTGAGTGAAACGATAACGTTATTTTTCTTTTCTTTCCTTTGTTTCTGCAATTTTAAATTTTTTAATATCTGTTGAATTTGAATTTGGTTTTTCTACTTTTTAAAATGTTGTAAGCCACATATTCGTGAAAACAAGGTGAGTTTGATCAAAGATGAAGTTATTATGTTGCAATGTTATTGCTTTTAACATTTGATTGCATTGTTTTCTATGCATCTCCTTTCGAGAAAATTATGTGTTCTAGGAAAATGAGGTTAATATGAATGGTGGGTTGTATATTTTGAAGTAGAAAAGGCATGCACAAACAAAATTGGTCTATGATAGTTGTGAATATGTGCAGGATGCTGACCAACTATTGGAGAAAAGAGTAAGATCACGCTTTTCGCATCGAAAACTGTTGTTCTCTCCTCCTTCTGTTGAACAATTGCAGAGGTAAGGCTGTTGCTGATTGTGGCCTATATATTTGATTAGTAAGTGATTTGTGAAACTGAAATGAGTCTGTGGCATAGGACAATCATTTATTGCTGAATTGGTACATGCATAGAATTGTGGAAGGGAGAACATAACAGATTATTTCTATGACATCACGATCGTATTAAACTAAACACAAAAGATTTATCTTCATTTTTTGTTACATAGAAGCTTCCTTAATAGAATAACAGGTAGTTGCTTTGAAGATTGTTAAGTTAAATCCTCAAAACTTGTCAATCTTTGCTTACACATCTATAGACCCATCTTAGACTACTGCTTAGGTATTGTAAAATTATATCGTTCATCATTATTATGAAGGTAGTTAATGCACTTGTTAGTAAAAGAGGCATGGCTTAGAATTCAAAGTGATTCGCTCTTTTGTGAAAGATATTTTCGTAAACACTGTTGTCACCTCTTATGCACCTTGGGGGGAATACGCAGCAGAAATCTTCAAGCTGCTACGTGCGTCCTCAGGGGCAAGTTTCGAGTCAGGTGCTGTCACCTGATCTTGACTCCCCTGTTTAGGTTTAACTCCTAAGGAAGCCAAGGAGGGTAGTCCCTACAAAAAAGAATTTCTAAGGCTCTTTAGTGTTTTAATTTTTTTAAGGATAGGGTTTTTTTAGGAGTTAGAAATGAATAAATTATTGACAAGCCACTTTACAAAATTAGAGAACTTAATTCAATTCAACAACATAACAAGATATATCAATAATCACAATGTGACTGTAAGCAAATAGGAAATGCAGGAATTAAATTAGTGCCAATATGGAGTTACAAAATAATAAATGCTGCTGAAAAAGGGAAAATATTTTGTTGTGTACTTGGTCAATTTTAATTATTAAAATGATGAGTAATTAAAGGGAAAGGGATTCTCTATATAAAGAATGGTACTGGGAATATGTTCAGATTTTGGGAAAAGTGGTTCCGCACAGGAAAATGTGGGCTAGATGGAGTTGTGTGGGGTGTTCAACACTACACCAATAAGGATGTAGCCTAACGGGACCCCACAGTCACTTTTTAGTTGTTACTGCTTTCCTTGAAGAATATGGCCACTGTTTCTCCAACTTGTCGTACGCTGGATTTTTCGTAATGTTTTAAGGCTAGTAAATTTGATTAAAGTGAGTTGATTAATTAAGTGTGAAAAATTAATAAATGCACAATCCTACTTTTGATATCCCGGAGTATTAGACAAAACTGCGAGGGATAGAGCATACACGGTAAAGACAAATGTTTATTCTGATTTGTGAAAGCAAAGTACAAAGATACAGCCCGCTGGTACGGATTGTTTGCTTGCGTTACAGCAAAATCAAAGAAATTTGTGAGACTAATTACTACGACGACAATGCAATGCCGGGTTAGTATTTGATTAGTTCGAATGAAATTGTAAACTTGAAATAAACTTGATTGATCTAGAACTATTATAATGATTAAATTTAATCTAAAAAAATAAAAAAATCAAACCACTTCACGGACAGATACAATTTTCTCCCAAATAGGGGAAAAGAGGGCATGGGAGCCGTAACCCCACTTGCTCTTTTATTAAATTATCACAATGCTGATAATTTAATAAAGGGTTACCTTTTGAGCTTATAAATTGATCAAAAGGCTTACAATAGCCTGCTGGAGAAAAGGGGTTGAAAAAGGGGGATGTGGAGGTGCTTTGGGAGGCTAAAAACTTTGAAATTTTGCCAACGCTTCCTCTTGACCTGTCAACAATATGGAGAAAACAACAAGCTAATTGTTTGTAAATTACTAATTAGTAGATTAGTGTAAAAATACAATAAAAAAAATTATAACTTAGTACTTGCAAAAAATATAGAGATTTATGCCACTCTAAGTACTAAGGAAATACACTAGATCTAAGCTTAAGATTGCAAGATTTAAAGCACTTTTTAGATCTAGTTTAATAAATAAGCGAAAAAATTTATGATAAACTTTCAAGAGAAATCTAAGCTTATTTTCAAAAGGAACCAAGAAGAAGATTGATTTTTTAAGGGAAGAAGAGAGGCTCTCAAGCTCTGACTTGAATCTTTGTGAAGCTATGGAGATGCCTGAAATGCAAGAAACGTTAGATCCAAAAATAAGAGGGAATAGAAAAGGGATTCAACCGAGCTCCCACTTCTCCTTCACCTTAGATGATTTGGAAGCTACAAAATCCTTAAAACAAGTGAGATCAAAATCCAGTATGTTTTATTAAAAGAAATTAAGAGAGCATAAGTATTACCAACTACAGTCTGCTACTCCTATATCTCTAATAATAAAAACATAAACAAACAACTTGAAACTACAAATGCTTGCTCTATGGGTCAACAATGACCATTCTAAGCTAGATAGATCTACAAGCTTGAAAGAAAGCAAAGCAGTAACTAGCTAAATATCACCTCGCTTCAGCACAACATTGACATGCATGAAACTCTTGCACAGTTCAAACCTCCAAAGTCTCAACTTTATTCAAAATATAGAATAACAATACATTACAAGAGCAGAGGTTCCTTGCTTCATCAAAATGAAGAGTAAGCACTCACTTAAATAGAAAAAAGAGAGAACAAGAGGGGGAGGGGGGGGGGTGGGGGGGCGAGGGGGTTCACTTGATGAGCTTGGAATGAATTCGAACTGAGTGGCAATGAGTTGGAAAAGTGCCCTCTCTTTTAGCACAATCACCTTGCCTCTTTCTGATTGAGAAAAACACTCACAAATGTTTTAGAAACCTTTGGTGTTTTTCCCATTTCCTTTGCTAACTCATAAAATTCACTTTTGGCATATTTCTTTTATTTTGTGAGTTGTCGAATTTCTTATTTTTTTTCCATTTTTTGTCCTCTTTTAATCACTTTTCGAGAAAAAGTAAAAACCACTGATTAATAATCACTTAATTTAATTTTTAATAACCTCCTAAGGCTTACCCACCAAACACTTACTCTAGCTTTCAAGGAGCGGGTGAAAAACTAAAGAATTATAAGTCATTTAAAAATGACATATAATTCCCAAGGAAAAAACACCCTAGAGTAAAGTATTGATGACTAAGTCCTAGGAAAGCCAAACCTTTTACATAATTTCATCATGCTAAGTCATTTATTACAATATCCCTGCAAGGTATGGACATGTAAAGAATACAAAAGGGACCAACACTTGGTCTTGATGAATCCTTGGAAATTCTGAGCATTGAGTAGGAACAATTGACTTGTTCTAATCCTTGGTGGCTCACTGGAAATCCCCTTAGTACAACTTAGTGGATAACAGATTGAATAACTCTCAATAAGGTCCTTTTTAATTTAACTTGAGAACTTTGACCCTTTTCACACACCAATTTGTTTTCTTTTTCAAATGTCTTATACCTTAGTATCAATCGTTATATACATTTTTTCTTTAACTCTGAACTTAGGATTTCATTTTGTTAAATGGCGAGTGCCCTTTCGATTGGTATTTTTTCTTAACTTCTAGTTATGAATGCACTTTTCCTTGAACTTAGATGTAGGCTATTTTATTTTCTTATATTGCTCCCTTTTTAGCTTTAATTATATAAATCTTCAATGCCTTTTTGCTAACCAAAATGACACTTATGATACAAAGTGACCCTAGCCACTTAGGTTTTAATAACTTATATTTTTCCTTGGCTCACAATATGGCAGCTTGCGGTTTGGATTTGCTGATGTTTTGTAGAACCAGGGTTATTTGTTGACCTACATGTCACCTATTCTTTCAGGCAGGGTGATGACTTATATTATTTAACTCCTTCAATTCTAAAATTCGTCTCTATTTGTATTCCCTGCTTTCCATGTGATTGTGACCTTTGGAAATTTAACATTGTATTAGGCTGAATTGACAACAATACAATGCCAACAATTGAAAACAATGAACTGGTATTTACTGGACGATTGTGGGGGCTCTTTTTATAGCTATTATAGGGTTTCCTTCCATTTTAATTTGAATCTTCCTTTTAATTATGATACTCACCATTTTAGATGTTGGTTGTTTAGTCAAAACAATTGTGTAATTACAGTGTACGAATGAGTGGTACAAAGGTGACATTGTACGACTAGTACAACATTAAGCACATGTACAACTGTGGATGCCAAGGCATGGTTGGTACCGCACAATGCGTTTGAATTTTAATTTCTGTATTGGTACTAAGTTTCTAATATGGTGGTGGTTCGTATTTCACTCAGATTAAAATAATTCTTCTTGACAATTATTTTTTATTAATTTTTCTTGATTGTCATTTTTCTTCACTTCCACTTTCCACCAGATGACATTTTGGATTATAGTTCCACCATCCCTTTGAAATTCCCATGCCTGACTAGTGCTCTAAATGTCCCTTGTAGAATTCGTTTGTCCATGCCCTCTAACTGTCCTCTGTCTATTCGCACTAAGGTTTCGGTTCAATTGAGTTGAGACACGAATTAGAGGCCACAATTTCCATAAAACCCCATAAATTGTCCTTGGAGGAGAGAGAGAGGAGAGATGGAGGGTTGGGATTCCACACAGAATTACAGCAAGAGAAGTCAAGTGTTGCGACGGGCTTGAGAACCGGAGATAAGATCGAGTTTTGTGGGGTTATGAGGTTCGCAACGGGGATCTACGAATGAGACGAACAAGACAATTAGGCAATGAGATGATAGGGTGATAGGGTGACTAGAGGAATGGGATTATGGGGTAGAGCTACGAGAGTAGCAGGAGTTCGAGAACAACTTGGAAGAAGATTGCAAACCCCCATTCAAATTAAAATTTAAATGGGCTAGTTCTTCTTCAAGCTCCTCTTAATAGTGTTCAATCAAGGATTTCTTATCTTTTCCCTCGAATGCTTGGAGAAACAAAATTAAGCGTAGAATCCCTGAAAATATTAGATTCAGACAATAGATGCTAATCTACTAGATACTTACCCTAAAACTTTAGGCTTCGAGATGCCATAGGAATCCACACGAAGAGTTTACGAGCAAGGAAATGGATTTCCCATCCATAGAACTCACAAAAATTGGAAATCACACTGCCTTCGAAGCCCAACCCTCAGGCAACCAAAATCAATCAAACCTGACAAACCTTGATTCCATTGAGGTCTTCCAATCACGCACTACAAACCCTAGCTCGAGCAACACGACGTGGATTACCGTCATCCGCAACCAGTGGGTGCTCTCTGCATTTTTCCTCTCTACCAAAAGAACACTTTCAAGAAAATATCGGGATGGATCCCAGTTCAACCCCAAATTAGTAATTGGTATTAGAGTTTAGTAGATAATAGAATAAAAAATATTCATAACATTGCATTATTGCATTAAGAGGACTACATTATGTAAAATCCGAAGGCCTGGGAGCTCAAAACCAAAAAAACATGGGTCCTCTTATCGCACAAATTAGCCCCCTCCCAATTAGGTCTTAAGGGCCGGTGCTAAGATTGACAACTTTTTAGGAGATGCACCCAATATCACCACAATGCACTCTCATGTCTCTTTACACTTGCTCCTTTGGCCATGGGAGTCTTGCCAAATGCGGATAGAAATAGCCTTGTAAAGTATGCAAGGAGAACAAGACTACTTCTAACAACATTCTCCTACTAGACCAGTAAACTAGTGCCTTATCAGAGTTAACAAGATATTCAATAAATATTGAATGACTAGGAAGTTTTAGGAGCAATGCAAGTTGGTACTGTTTGATCACTAGGATTTATCAAGACTGCAGTATAAAACAGTACCAACGGTTTGTAAAAAATGTTGAAATAAAGCCTTGAAACTATCACAAAAAATACCTCTTGCTACTTACCAATCAATGATAAGTTTCAATCCTTTTTAGGGGATTTATAGTGACAAATACGTGCTGCAATTATGATTGTTTACACGCTTCAACTCTATAGCATCCTGCAAAGTGGATGAATGACTTGTTTAAGGACTTCAAAACCTCCCTACGCCACCGAACTAGACTTGAAAATGAAGTATGAACCCTCCCAACCATTAGCGTTTGATCTCTTGTCAAAAGTGGACCTACAAAACCTATGTTTAGTGGAAGCACCCCCTGCTCTTGATGCTCACTTCTGAAGGAAGCATCCAAGAAGCATTGGGGAAGCACGCTCCCTAAACACTCCCATATGGGAATGTTTTCAGGAAGCTCGTTTCCTTGCAAAAAAAAACGCTCCCTCCTTTTTTTTCAATTTTTCTGAAAAAACCAAAATGTTTAGTGATGGGTGGGGGGGAACTAACCTTAGGTCCATAGTAAGGCTATATAAAGGAGGAAAAGCCTACTCTAATAGCAAAAAACCTAACCTTAGTAATCATCAATAGCATTAAATGGTAATATGTGTTGATTAAATTGTCATTGATGCCAACATGGGACTTGCAGTGGCCTCACAGGTAGTCATTAATGCCACCAAGTCCCTCTTGCAGTGCACATGCATGGATGATCCCAGTACCCTCACATCCAGTGCCTCAGAGCCCTTACAGAGATGGATTGTGCCTTGATGCACCTTGTGGGGTCCTGCAAGGTCCTTGAACCCACAAGGTTGGATCTTGGAGCCACCACCATGTTGACGATGCTAAAGACCTTGCTGATGATGCTGAAGACCCTGGAGATGGTGTTGAGGCCCTTGTAGATGATGGAGAAGCCCTAGATGGGTTGAAGAAACATTAATGACCCATTCTGTGGTCATTTACGTTTTTGTTGGGGTCATGGAACCCTTGTATACGACCCTTGCTACCATTATGATGATGATGACCTTGATGACCTTGGTGAAATTCTTCTATGGTCTTGGAGCCCACTGCTTGCACTTGATGTGGTTAGATGGCATGATGAAACACACCCTTGCATGTGGTGGCTTGGGTCTTGAACCCACACATATGGAGGAGCTTTTGGACATTCTTGATGGCATGATGGACCTTGAAGGTCTTCTTGTGCGGTTGCCATGGTGAAGAAGCTTTTGGTAGAAGTCCTTGGACCCACATTTGGTGGTTTGATGGTCCTTGTACTCTCGAAGGAGATGAAGTGGTCATGTGAGTATTGATGGGGTATTGGAACCCTTGGAGATGGTCCTAGGTCATAAGAAAGACTTGGCACCCCCACAAATGGTGGTTTGATGGTCCTTGAGCCATTGAGGCTTGTGGTGAACTTGAAGGTACATGTGACAACCTTGATAACTTGTTGGAGTATGATCAAACCCTATGGTTGACTATCAAAATATATTTTCTAATCTTGATGACTTGTGGACAAACGATAAGATTGACCATAATAAGGTGGAGCATACCCTTGTTTTATGATGACCATTCAAGATGACTTGTAAATGGTAAGGTTAAATGGTAAGGTTGACCTATTAAGGGTTTGTGTGACAAAATAAAAACACAAAATAAACCCAAACCTACTTCAAAGGAGTATAAACTTGAGTCATTGCCACTCACATAAATATCAATTAAGATGATGGTTTTGCTTGATGAAGAAGTTAGCTAGCCTACAAACTTTTAAATAAAATTTTGTTTATTTTAATTACAAGTCGATCCAGTAAATATATGTGAAAAATCTATTTAAATAGTGTTGGAATACTGAGAGGGGGGGGGAATCAGTATTTGCCAATTATAAAATTTTCAATCAAGAGCAAGTTGTTAATCACCAATCATAGCAGCATATCATCAACAATCATGAAAAATAACAAGATGCACAGTACACAAGATTTTTACATGGAAACCCAAGTCCTAGGGGTAAAACCACGGAAGCCTTTTTAATAATAGTTGTCCAGAAATAACTGGATGAAAAGAACAACTGTCTTATTATATAGACTTCAATTTTTCAGCTTCAACTGAAAGGAGGCTACGACCCCTTGTTTTATAGGCTGCAACCTGAAGGAAGCTACCACTCCCTAATTTTCCGGCTTCTACCGGAAGGAGGCTACGACCTCCTTTCCTTGCCCCGTCCTGCCACCTTGATAAGAAGAATATTGCCGAACCTGTGGACCTGTCAAATACCAAAACCTGTACTCTCTGCTGATAACCACTGCACTCTGATCATTGCCAAATCTTTTCTGTAGTCAATACTGTCACATCATCTTTCTGCTCATGTTATCACGGTCACATCAACCATAAAAGCTGCTGATAACATCTCATCACTATTTACTGCCAAGTCAGCCTTATCACTGATGCTGACACACTCTGTACCAAACACTGACTTCTTTACAAACAAATATATGCTGTACATTATATGCTACCGTCCATATATACACATTTTCTTGTATATACTGTTCACATGTGATTTCATCCCATATGTAGACTTATTATTGTACATAATGTAATCATTCACGTACCTCATGCAAGTGACTTAAAGAACATACCTCTTAACTTTAGTACGCTTGATCAACTGCTGAAAAACTTAATTCAGACTGTTCACTCTCAACTTCTGACTGTGTAGATGGCTGAAAACTGTATTTGACCCGAATAGATATTTGGCAAGCCTCATCATCGAATTTGAAATATCCAGGAAAACGCACAGCTAGTCCACTGGTCACAAAAATGGAATTCTGTAAATTCAGATAATAAGTTTATATTCCAGCACGTTAGATATCGCTCCACCGGCAACGTTTCATCTGATTTAACTCTCAAACCATTGTCATTTATCACCACCGCCGAGAAGGGCCAACCCCTTCTTTCCAATGCTTCTCCTGATTTAGTGGTTTCCGAAACCCTGTATCTCTGTAGTAATTACCATAACGAACAAAGCTTGATGAATATCTAACCCCCCTCTCGATTTGGCAGGAAATTGCGTCTTGATCCCAAGCTTTACCAATATTTAAAAACAGAAACCACCGGGGCAGGTTATTTCTGGAATGAAAGCTTTTAAACCAAGAACGTTTGCATTAAACAAAATTCTGGTTCTCAAAACGCATTCAAAACATACACAGTGAGTTATCCATTCGAATCTCCTCATAAATACACAGAGTACGACTTACAGCATAGACTTCTTTTGGAGCAAGGATCCACATATTAAAATGCACAGGCTATAGTACTCTACCAATGATCGCATCCAAAATCTTGAACAGCAATTCATACATTTATGAGCACACTTTCGTTCCGTGGAGCAAACTAGAAGACGAGCTGCTCCATTCGGTTAAATTTTGATCGCCGCAACACAAATTCTAGCGAAACTAAACCCCGACAAACTGCTTCTAATTCAATTTTTTCATTAAAAGCTCTTGCATTACTCCATTGATTTGCACCAGAGCTCGGTATTGGACCAGACGGCAGCGAAAGAATATCTTTCTGTCTAATTTGTTTACAGGATCATGTGAAGAGCTTCTTCTCAAGGTCCGAATGACTTTAGAGGTCGATACCACAGATCAGGGTCCTGTTCAGAGCATGACGAGTATTTTAGTACGTATTGCTAGAACGTTTCGATCACTCAGACTCTCCCGTTGGAACTTATTTGCGACGGCCTTTTCGACTTGGAATGAAGGATCTCGCGACCCCACTAACACATTCTATTTGATCATCTCATTACACTCGCATTCTCTTTAATTTCATCGTATCTGCAAATAAACTTGATTCCAATCGCACCTGATTTTAGCCAGCAATTTCCCACGGCCAATACTTGAAGACTGTTGCTGTCTCTGCTTGCTGCGAAACGGCTGGAATGCTAAAAGATTTCCACGACCAACTAAAAAATTTATGCGACTCATGTAATAATTGAGCACCAGTCATGCCCTAAATCAAAAACAATATAGCTATATTTGTATGGAAAATTAAAATGATCGGTTTCCTTAAATTAGTGAATATATTTGTCTAATTTTATTTTTGAATAAACCCTTTCCTTGTTTTAATGAATTAATTTTAATATTGAATAAAAAGTTATTCTTAATATTAAAAAAAAATTATTTATTAAACTATTAGTGAATATATTTGTCTAATTTTATTTTTGAATAAACCCTTTCCTTTTTTTAATGAATTAATTTTAATATTGAATAAAAAGTTATTTTTAATATTAAAATTTTTATTTATTAAACTATTTTAATAAATAATTGTAAAACTTTTTAATGTTTGATTTTGATATTAATTTTAAATCTTTTATTAATGATTTAAGGCTTTATCATTTAATCTTGTGAATGTTTTGATTAAACCAGCTTGGGGGTACTTGACCACTCTTCAGGAAGATCAGGGCTTTTGCCATTGTCCCAAGGGCTCCAAGGGCTTTAGACTTGGGCTTGGGCAAAGTCAAAAGGTCTCCTTTGACGTTGACACTTACTCAACCCACAGAGGCTCCTCAAGGGGCACCAAGACACATTAACACACACCTGTTGGCATCAATGACAAGTTAGTCAACAATCTCCCCCT
>LPNX010960435.1:23895-41679 GCA_001517045.1 Pseudotsuga menziesii | reverse complement strand
AGTTATGCTAATTTGACAATTCAAAAAATTACATCCTCAAAGGGCTTCATCTGCTGCTGAAAATTACTCTTGGACTAATTTCTAATTCCTACAAAATACTGAAGGGAGGAAAGGGAGTACCTGGTGGTGCTTATACCCTTTAATGGAGAGAGTAGTTAATAAAAATTTGACTTATGTGGTGTTATTTTTTTGCAAGTTTTGTGTAACACTACATCTCGATTTTAATTTTATGTTAAAATCCTTCCAGGGATGATTCTGCGAGAAAGGGAAAATATAAAAGCTATGATGTATTAATACCACATGCATTAGCGGAAAAGTAACATCAGGACTAGAGTAGTATAAAGTGGACGTCGTTTTTTGGGCAGATGATTACTTGTTGGTTTCGATAGCCGGTTGCTGCATGTGATTTTGTCTGGGTTTGTTTATCCTGGGTTTTTTATGGTTATGTCCCGTTTGAGGGTCTGAGGGTTTGACTTTGTTGGGATTCACTTCTCTTTGTGCTTTGAGAAGAGATGGGCTCAATGATGATGTTTGACCCGTATTTCCTGTCGACTCCTTTGGGCAGTTTCCTTTCTCGTCTGCCAGTCGGGTTTTGGTCAGGGGTCGCGTCTTCTTTTTTTTTGTGGTCGTTGTTCTTGTGTTGGGATGCCTTCTGTGGCAGTTTTTGTATTTCTTGGTCCGCTTCTTTGGTGGTTTGAGAGGGGTTTTTTCGGCCTCTCGCACCTTTCCTTGTTTGGGTTTTAGGGTTAGTGGTATTGGTGTGCAGATGGGCGGGGTGCTGGTTGGGCATCTTATCTTGGCTTTTCTCACTATCTGAGGGTTATGATGGCACACCTTGGGTCTCGGGTGACGGTTTCGAGGGCACGGGACGATAACTCTCCTAGCCATGAGGTTTTATCTAGACCACGCCACAGACAAAAAGAAAAATCCATCAAGGCACAGGAAGGTCGTTTGCGATATGTGCTCGGGCACGACGTCTCCATGGAGCGGGTTGATGGTCTTTGTACCAGGGCGCTTAGTAGCAGGTTGGAGTACTATAGCATGGGGAAAAAGGATTGGATTGACTGGGAAACCACCCACTGGAAGCCATTGCTCACTTATGTCTCGACGATAAGCCTCCTTGCCCAAGGGTGGCTGGTTTTTGTTTTCTTGGAGGCAGAACATGCGACGCTCGTCCTAGATTCTTTGTAGAAAATTGGCAAGGGCTCACTGGTGTTGAACCGGTGGCATGTGGCCTTTGACCCACTGCATGAAACGGTGGTCAAACGTCATCTGTCGGTCATCTTGCCGGTGCTACCTTTTCCTCTGTGGAGTAAAGGGCTCTTGGAAGGCATTGCAAATACTATTGGTAGATTTGTGGCACTTGTGGATGATTTTCAATCTATCTTCGATAAAAGAAAGGCAAAAGTGTTGGTTGAACTTGAATCTCCCAGGGCGTGCCGACAAAAGTGGAAATACTATGTAATGACCGTCTTATCTGTAAAAAAATGGACTATCAAAATGTCCCTTTCAGGTGCAATTGTTGCCATGAGGTGGGGCGCTTACGACAGTCGTGTCCGTGGATCTTGAAGGGAATGGAGCATTCCTATCAGTCTGATGACTCGCTCTCACTGGCTTCTTAGGGAATGGCTCTGCAGACACCAGTTCCAGTTGCCCCACAGTGCGCAAAGGATGGTATGTATTCTCGTTCTCTGTCTTTGTTCATCGATGCTTCCATTAATGAACTTCTTTTCATTCAGTCGGTGGAGGCCGGAGTATCCTTGACCAAGCCTCCGGAAGCCGTGACATCTCCTTTCTCTTCGAAGTCTGATTCCCTTGAGGAGCCTACCTCCTCTTTGACCCAAGTTGCCTCGCCCAACTCCTTGACAAAGCATTGTCTGGTTGTTCCGGCCAGTATTCAGCTGCGGGTGGAGGTTCCCCATGAGACACCCCTCTTCTCGCCTGAGGATTTCCCTCCTTTAGTTACACAAGGTTTGCCTCCAATTATGCCTTACTCGCCTCATAGCCCCTGCTTTGCACCTGCTTTCTCGGGCCCAACTTTGATGAAAAATCTTTTGATTTTCTCTGCTAAATTGCCAGTGTCTCCTACTACCTTATCTCTCGACTCTATTCGGTTTGAAAATGTCATGATCAGAAAGCAGAAGAAAAAACCTCAAGGGAAGCCGGGTCCAAGCCAGGATCTCTTACCCTTTACTTCTCTGTCTGTTAGAATAAAATACGCTGCTAGAAGCCATTTTGTTTCTCTTACCAGGGCACTAAGAGCATTGTCCCCCGCCAATGGTGACTCTTAATGCAAATTTTATCTCTAAATGTGCATGGCTTTGGAGGGTTAGCCAAGCAAAGAACCCTCCGCTCTCTTTTTCTTTCTCTGGCTCCAGACATGATCCTTATTCAAGAGACTATGTGTAGTACTTACCCTGCCCTCCTAGCTTTCTCCAAGCTCATGCTGGGTTGGGAATTTTGTGCCACCAGTGCTATAGGCCTATCTAGAGGTCTGTTAACACACTGGAACCCTCTTTCAGTGCAGTGTAAGGCTTTTGAAACTGTGGCTGGTATTTTGATTCATGCTCGCTTTAGGGACTCCTCTTCCACTCTCTCTATTTTGAATTGTTATGGGCCTTGTAGGAACAGGGAACCTTTCTGGGAAAAGGTGATTGAAGGAGGCTTACTTCTTTTTCCTAACCTGGTCTTTGCAGGTGACTTAAATTTCACTACTGGTGCAGCTGAAATCTGGGGGAAAAAGGCTCTTTTAGACCCCCTTGCTCTCTTCTTTTTTCAACTTATTGCTGATAATGGTCTAGTTGACTCGGCCCCTCCTTGTGCAGGGCCAACGTGGAGAAATGGCAGGGCAGGTGATGATGGAATCAGTAAAAGACTTGACAGGTTCCTGATATCTTCTTCTTTGGTAACTTCTATGCTCAGACATAGAGTGTGGACTGCCCCTTCTGATGTATCGGACCACTTTCCTGTTTGTTTGGAATGGGGGGGCATGGCCTCAACTCATAACTATCCTTTCAAATTCAATCATGCCTGGCTCTTGGAGGATGATTTATGTCTCATGGTAAAGGACTTCTGGACCTCATGGGTGTCGGATCCTCATCTTGATGACATGAGAGGCCTAACCCTAAAGCTTAAATCTCTTAAAAATGTGTAAAGGATTGGTCTCGGATCAGATCAGCAGCTATGAAACGAGAATTCCTTGAAGTGGATTGTGAGATCCAATCCCTCCTTGCATCGGATCCCTCTGGTTTACTCTCTGTGGAGGATATGGAAGCTCTGAAAGCCCTAAGGGGCAGAAAGGCAAAGCTACTTGCCCATGAAATCACGACCCGAACGTTAAAAAGCAGGATTAAGTGGGCTGAGATGGGTGATGCAAATACAAAGTATTTTCATTCAATTGCATCGACACGAAGGAATCACAACTCCATCTGGGCCCTAAAAGATGAGGAGAATGTTTGGCTGGAAGAGGAGGATAAGCTAAAGGACCTGGGAATCAGATATTTCTCAAAGATGTTCAAGGATGACTTCAAAACTAATATTGTTGACCAACTGAAGGTAATTCAACTTTTTCCCTCTTTCTTGTCAGAGGAGGAGATCGATTCCTTTTCTTCCATGATTACCCTTAGTGAAGTAGAAGCGACCCTGAAATCCTTTAAAAAGGATAAAATCCCAAGGCCTAATGGCTGGCTAGTTGAATTTTTTCTTGGTTTTTTTGATCTTGTGGGGGGTGATCTTCTTGCTGCTGTAGAATCTTTCAGGGTCTCTAGAAGGGTGGATAATGCCCTAAATTCCACCTTTATTTCTTTGATTCCAAAAGAAGAAAAGCCTTTATCCTTTGCGGATTTCGGACCTATCTCTCTTTGCAACCTAGTTTACAAATTGATCTCTAAAATTGCAGCTCTAAGGCTTAAACCCTTTCTTGACAAGTCCATTTCACCTGAACAATTTGGCTTTCTGAGACACATGCAGATTGTTGAACCTATTGGAATCACTCAGGAGGCCCTCCATACTCTCAAGACTAAAAAGAACTGTGCCCTAGTTTTGAAGTTGAATCTTGTAAAAGCCTTTGACAGGGTCAATTGAACCTATCTGAGGCTCACTCTTCTACAGATTGATGTACCCCTGGAAGGTGTTAATTGGTTAATGGGCTGTGTAACCTCTGCAACTTTTGCTATTTGGTAAGTGGGACCCCATCTCGTTTCTTCACAACTTCTAGGGGTATTAGGCATGGATGTCCGTTATCTTTCTTACTGTTCATTCTGCTCATTGAAGGCCTCAGTCTTCTGATTAGAGATGCAAAGGCAAAGGGCAAAGGGCACTGTGGTGGAATGGATGGCTTTTGTTGTCATTCTGGGTTTCTTTTCAATGAATTGGATCAGGGGAATTTACATAGCATTCAGCATTTTATGCCTTACAAAGCTGATCCTATTCAGCTAGGTTTCAAGTACCTAGGCTTCTTTATCAAACCTCTGGGTTATAAGGTTGAAGATTGGTACTGGATGATAAGAAATTTCGAAAGAAGGATACAACTCTGGCCTAATAAATATCTCTCTCTAGGAGGTAGGTTGGTGCTCATTCGAGCTGTGCTATCCAGTATGCCAGTGTACTGGTTTGCCCTGGTCCCTATCCTGAAGTTTACTCTGAACAAACTTAGAAAGTTGATATTTTATTTCTTATGGGGCTCCACGGGGGACAGAAAACGATATCATCTTATGGACTAGAAATCACTGTCAAAACCGCTCGAATTTGGAGGCTAGGGTATAAAAAATTTTGATTAGTTCAGTGCTTCCCTAAGACTGAAATCTTTGTGGATGGTTCTTAATGGAACTAGTATATGGTCTCAAGTAATCTCTTCTAAATACCTGAAGAATCAGTCATTGGACAAGTGGCTCAGATTTAAGCTCTTCTTAGTCAGAGGTCCCTCTATCATTTGGAATGGGTTTCTTCACACACTCTCGTGTCTACGGAGGTATATGGGCTGGATGGTTGGAAATGGAGGGGATATACATGTGGGATCTGATCCTATTATTGGATCAAACTCTTATCCATATCTTCAAGATGATATGATTGTATATCTACAGGATTATGGTATTACGATGCTTCAACATGCTCGAAACCCATCTATTGACTCTGCATCTTACTGGTTATCCTCAGAGGACCTAGACTTGGGGGGTTCTTGGGCTCACACCTGGAACGACTATGTTGCTGGTCTAGATTATGGGGGTATCAGGCTAAAGGCTTCAGCTGATAAGCTTCTGTGGATATATAATAAGGAGGGGAAGGTGACTGCTGCGCTGACGTACGAGCTTATGGTAAATTCGCAGTTAGCTCCGAAGAAGGATAATTTTTCAGTTCTCCTTTAGCAATGTAAAATTCCATGGAAAATTAAGTGTTTCATTTCGCTGTTAATAAACTATAAAATCTTAACCTAGGACAACCTTTCCAAAAGAGGTTGGATAGGTCCCAGCAGATGTGGGCTCTGTAGGTCTGGTGATGACTCGATTCAGCATATTTTTGTGGAATGCAAATTTTATTGGATCAGTTTTTTCCAATATTTGTAATTTCTACAATTGTGAACCACTTGTGCATGGGTGCGCACTAAGGGACATCTTGGAGCTATGGTTCTTAAAACATACCATACATGTTATTCATTGCTATGTGCCATTATTTGTGTACTGGTGTATATGGTTATGTAGGAATAAGAGTATTTTTGAAGACAAGCCAGCCATGATCCTTAATACTTTGCACCAAATTGATTACTTTCTGCACTATTATCTAGTTCCAGGTAAAAAGACAAAGTCCAGAAATATTGGAATTGCTCCAGTTATGGTATTTCCCTGTGGTTTTTTTGATGGAGCTGCTGCAGAGTCGAAGGGTGGGGCAGGGATCTTTATTGCCATCAGTGGTACTCATTCGCTCTCTTTCAAGCTTGGCTGTGGGCCTTCAACAAATACTAGAGCAAAGCTTTTGGCGTTGTGAACTCTCTTAGTGGTGGCAAAGATGATGGGTCTTCCATTAAAGAAAATTTATGGTGACTCCTTGGTGGTCATAAACTGGGCCAACTGTAAATCAGACTTATCCTCTATTGATCTTGATCATTGGTGTGATAATATCAGAAATCTGATTCTGTGTTCATCTTGCATGGACATTAGTCATGTCTACCAAGAGCACAACCAAAGAGCGGACTGCTTATCCAAAGATGCCTTGTATTTATCACTTGGTCACTGTTCTTATTCTGAATATTATGATGATACCATGTGTATGAGTGGTTATACTCAACTCTTTTGAGAGCTTGTGCCGAAGTCTTATACTCCTTTTTTTTGGCACTGACTTTTATTTGGCACTGAACTTTTGCCTATTTGATCTTTTCGTTTTGACGGGTGACATCTATGGATCAGCAACTCCGGTCTCTTCTTGTGCTCCTGGTTTCAGACGGTCATTTTTGTACATCGGTGAACACTTGGGTCTTTGTTGTTAGTCTACCCATCTCGGATTACTCTTGGAGTCCCTTCTCTTGTATTGGTATTTTTGGTTGGCTACTTAAGCCTTATCCTTGATACTCTGCAGAGCTCTTGTAATTTCCCACTAAGGGAGGCACTTCTGATGCCCTTCGATTCAATATGAATATCAAGGTTAGGACTTTTTCTTCTTAAAAAAAAGTGGAGAGAGTTTGTTAGAATATTTCAAACTATTTTCACAGCCTTTTGTTTAATTCTATGTGAAATTTCGAATAAATGATTTGTAGAATTTCAAGGTATTAACGGTATCTTTACAAGAGAGACTACTTCTGGTATCTTTTAAGGATCTTGGATGTCGCTTGTTAGTTTCTTTACGGTACAATCTTGGTCCCAAACCGCAGGAATTTGGCATGGTCATATTTGCTAAAATGGCAATCCATTCAAGTTTTTGGTGATCATCAGTTGATGTTCGGTGATCATCGCAATCACAATTTCAGTCGATATTTGGGTGATCGTTGAAATTTTTTGGTTATCATCGCAATTTTAGTCAATTTTTTTGTGATCTATGAATTTTAGGGTGATCCAGGTAGACCCAATTGACCTGAATCAGACATTCATTGCATTTGAAACATGTTGGTTAATTAATTAGCATGTACACATTAGGGCTAGGTTTTCTCCAGCTATAGGCCGAATCATCTGTTCCAAGAGTGTAGTAGATTATCTTTTTATGAGATCTATGAATTGTTCGTCATTGATATACCATTTCCATTTTGAGATGAGAATGTCATGGGAAATGCTATCGAGGCAAACTGTTCGTCATTGATATGCCATTTCCATTTTGAGATGAGAATGTCATGGGAAATGCTATCGAAGCAGCGAAGCACATCGGCGCAAGGTCTCCTCTACATAAGACGGTGCTTTCTTTAGTGCAAAATTTGTAAACTCTATTTACAAGGCCTCACGCGCAACGGTATACAATGAACAATAATGTTGAACAGTGGAATTCACAAGCGTAGTGGTAGGTGTAACATTAGTGCTCAGCCTAGGACAAGCAACTTATCAAAAATATGCCTGAAAAGCTGGGCGTTTTAGTTGTCTTTTATCCTACTCGAGTACCTTGTGGTTCTCGACCATCGCTTGTGCATTTCACTGCACTACAGTACAAGCTAGGCGCACACTTGCCGACAAAAAAGCCAAATAAATCGGTGCCAAATGCGCAGTCCAACGAGAAAAGACAATAACTATGGCTGCTATGAATTAGGTTTCGTATGTGGTAGTGGTGGTGTCGATGTGGTGCTTAAGAAGAGGATCAAGGGAAAGCTTGATCGAGCCTGATCATTCAAATTCATATGGTATTGAATAACTGATGTGTCCCATCCCCATCCTGAATCTTATGTTGCAGTTTATTAATTAATTTTTTCAGGGTTTACGACTTCTATCCTTGCCATGGCCTCTTATCAAATTTCTTAACCATCATACTAACACTAAATTTTGTTGTTTATCCTGATAACGCTGGATATTAAACTTGATCGAGCTCGATCATTCAAACTCATAAGATATTGAATAACTGTTGAATCCCATCTCCAACCGAAATTTTATGTTGTAGTTTAATAATTATTTTTTTCAGGGTTTACGGCTTCATCCTATATTCTTTCCTTGCCATGGTAGTAACAAAACTATTTTTACAGCATATGCTGCTCTTATCATATTTCCTAATCATCATACTAACACCCATTTTTTTTATCCTACTCTGCTATTACCCATATAACCCTAGATATTAAACTTATCAGGTTCTACTAATGCTCTAATAACCCTAGATATTTAATTTCAATTGCTCCTTTCTTGTACATTTTATTTGAGATAAACAAGTGTCTTTCTCCCCTACATTGATGTCCAACCCCTATCCCTTATCCATCCACTGTTTAAAAAAAAACCTCTGGACAACCTTTCCAGTATTATAAAAACCGTATCCACTATTTAAAAAAAATACTCTGGAAAACCTTTCCAGTGTTATTTTTTGATTCATGGATTATATTAATTAAACCCGTGATGTCCCAACTTCAAGAGGTTCCATGGCTTGCTCGAATACCACTAAAGCTAGTCCTTAAAGTTCAAAAAAATAATGTCTCGACTAGATTCTTCTGCCCATTGATATCATTCAAAGGTATGTATAATCCATCCTCCTCTTCCCTCTAAATTACCCATATCTATAATCCCATGTTAGAGCAAATTCCCTGATTTTTGCAGTAGGATGTCATCCATTCATTTGTAAATGAAGTTTTTTCCATATAATTCAGTTTTACTCTTATGATACGTGGATTTGGATAAGATTTTAGGGCTTGTTCTGATGGGCTTCTGTTTGTATGGCAGTGGATTTCAATCACCCAACCAATCACTAACAACTGTAATATGCAGAGTTGCTTGCTTTTGGAACAATTCAAAATGTGGCAAACAATTACATGGAACGGTTTCATTTTCATTATGAAATTATCAATAGTTTAATGCTCGGAAAAAGGATCCACAACATAGACCATAGACCTTCATGACCAAGACACTTCTTATGTTACAACAGTGAATTAGTTTGATGATTCTTCCACCTGCAGAAATAGTTGAGGGAAAATAGTATTTCTTGTTCCCATTTGAGGAGGCCAAGTAGTAATGGGATTAGAGCTTGCAGAAATGTTGAGGGAAAATACTATTTCTTGTTCCCATTTGAGGAAGCCAAGTGGTAATGGGATTAGAGCCTACAAAAATAGTTGAGGGAAAATAGTATTTCTTTTTCCCATTTGAAGAAGCCAAGTAGTAATGGGATTAGAGCCATGGGAGTTGGCGTTCTTGCTCATCATTTCAAACTCAAACACCACATGCCGACACGAATTCAATCATGACAGAGGTAAAGATCGGTTTATTTAACAAAAGACTTAACATCCGCAATTTTCCATAGCCCAAGCAAGTAATGGAAAGTTGTGCTCTCCCGAGAAATTTCAGATTGCACCATGTTCCTTAATTTATTCACAGATGTTCTTGAATCTTGTATACTATACTAAAACACTTTTTACAGTTGTTCTTGTGTACTAGCTCAGCAAAGCACCCTTTGTTTTTTTTTTGTTTTTTTTTTTAGATACAGGGCATAGATTTCTTCTTTTGTGGACTTTGCAGTTACATATTTTCACCTTTACTTCAATGGCTCCCTTAACTCTCATTTTGATCAAATTGATCTCCTCCTCCACCTTGCCTTCTAATGGTCCCTGTACCTCTGGGTAGCACGCACACCCAACCTCACTGCTTAGGAAGGCCTCACCTTCTACCATTGATGAGCTCCAAGCCACCTGGCTACAACTTATGGCTAATAACCAGTTTAAATAATTATCATTTGAATTATCATCACCAGTAATCTCAACAAGAGTAAATTCCATTTCCTAAAATGATGGAACCGATTGGTATCTCTAACAAAAATTTCTCGCCTTACAAAATTTGGAGATAAACTTGGTGGCAATGTTGTAATCACCACACATACGAAGGTTATTTATCACCCGAATATGTGTCTTTGGGCATGTATTTATAAGCCCAAAAATATTAGCAAGCTTTTCGCTGTGGCCATAGAGAACACGTCCCTTATCCTCCTCTTCCACTTCCACATCTTGTAGTAGAAAGTTCATGGTGGGTACATACCTTGCATCCTTCATCATTTTTCTTACCTTTGCAACATCATCCCCTCTGCCCACAATAGCATAGATGTTTGACAGAAGTGCACAATTTTCAGCATTTTGGGGGTTTAAGAACAAAAAGAAGTTTTGCCACATTCTCTACCAAATCTATATTTCCATGTATTCTGCAGGCACCAAGTAAAGCTCCCAAAACACACGCATCAGGTTCAAGAGGCATCATGTTGATAAAGTGTTGTGCCTCCTTAGGCATTCATAGCGACCAAGAAGATCAACCATGCAGGCATAATGCGCCACAATAGGCTTAATGCCATAATCATGACTCATTCTCCTGAAATATTTGCAGCCTTCATTTACCAAGGCAGTATGGCGTGCCCACGAATAGCATATGCTAAAATTATTGCATCCCACAAAGCCACATATCTATGAGGAATTATATTAAACACTTGGAGCATCTCCAGTAGCATCCACATAAACAATCTCCCTTGAAATGATGGAAGCATTTGGCATCCCTCACAATAACGCGTAGCCTGCGCGTTAGCCTAAACGTTCGAAGATTTCACCCTTTTCAATTTCACACAGTGTTACAAATATCGCCGATATAGCGATATATCGCGATACGATCTCCGTGGCGATATTATCGCTAAACATCGACGATTTTTGCCGGCGATTTTTTCTTAGAAAAATCGCAATTTAACGCGATGTGTTTCGAAAATATCGTTGCTCACTTTTCCAACCCGGCCGATAAAAGGTTAAAACGCGGTTTTTTTTTTTGTTTTATTTCATTTCCGTTAAAGATATCGAACGCGCCAACAGGAGAACAGCGAGGGTTCCAACTTTCGTTGGCCTTTGAAGTTGCCGACAGGAGGAGCTAACTCGAGCTTCCGGATTCTGCGCAGACTCCAGAGGTTAGTAAACTGTAAAACTGTAAATCATTGAGCAATGGAGTCTCAACTGTGCAATAAAATTTGAATTTTGAATACACCGTGGGTGAACACTGAATACGCCGTGGGTGAATACGCCGTGGAGCGGGGAGACTGTCGCGACTGTGGGTAGACCGGCAGTGGACTGTGGTATAGTATATAGACTGTGGTATAGTATATAATATATTATATATAATGTATTATATAATATGTATTATATATTATATATATAATACATAATATATTATATATAATATATAATACATATTACATATTATGTAATATTATATATTATATATTATATAATATATTATATATTATATAATATATATATTATATTATATATTATATAATATATTATGTAATATTACATAATATAATACATATTATGTAATATGTATTATATATTATATATAATATATTATGTATTATATAATATATATAATATAATACATTATAATATATAATTAGAAACACTTTGCCACGAAGCTCTAAAATTCCTTAATATTTAATAATTGAAATCAAAATGGATGAAAAGTACCCATAAAAATAGGCGCAATCATAATAACACTCCAAGAAAATAATACATTACAGTGTACACACAGCACCACCAAATTTTAGTGCACTATAAATTCTCCCTCAAACTTAGTCTATAATTATCTTTTAGTCTGGGAAGGCTCTTTAAAATTCAGCATATATTAATGAATGAGTTTGAAAGATATTTTACATACAAGAAAGTAACTAACCATGGATTGTTCACAATAACACTAAATCAGTGCTCTAAATTACAATTATTACAGTCTGATATATACATTAAAATTTAAAACAGACCTCTGTAGAGGTTTCCACAATACAACCTCCAAAGTTTAAATCCCTGTAGACAAATTGAAATTATTTATCTAACACTCTGGATTTACTCTTCTAACTATCTTTGTTTCTTTATTGTTGTTAAGATATTATGTTGAATACTCTTTGTTTCTATTTTGTTATGGCTGTATGCTTCATGAAATGCTGATTATCAACTTTTTTATTCATATATTAATACTCAGCTCACAAAAATATATCATCCTAAAGTAGTTTCAGTGAAAAGGTGATAGGTAACATTGTAATATATATTATATATTATATAATATATATTCTATATAATATATAAAATTTAAATTTTAAAATTTAAATTTAGAATAAATCTAAGAAATTAAGAATGTCTTGGGCCTTAGAATAAATTAAGAATGTCTGTATGTCTCATTTGCCAATGAAATTCGCTAAAAAAAACTTTTTTTTTTATGTTACAAATTTTGATTTGCAAAGCTACAAGCATGCCGAAGAATTTGGATCCATTTTGGGAGTATGCAGAGCCGGTTGATCCACAAAATCGGCAAAAGCTTAGATGCAATATGTGTGGGAAGGAGATGACAGGGGGGATAAGTAGGATCAAATACCACCTCGCACAACTTGCAGGGCATGACGTGGATATTTGTAAAAACTCCACTCCTGAAATAGTTCATAGGGCCAAACTTGCAATTGAAGGTATTGGCAAGAGGAAAGATGAGAGGGAAGCTTTGAGGCAGGAACTTGGCATGAGAGCAGCATTAAGATCCGGGACAGCGGGACACACTTTAGGGGGAGTGAGACCTTATCCTCATCTTCCGTCATGCCTTCACCGACACGCTCTATTTCTCACTTTTTGTCGAGATCTGGTCCTGGTGGACAACCAGGTATAAAGTACATGTACAAGATAAAAGAGAAAAAGGAAGCAGATAAACTTGTGGGTCGATGTCTTTTCTGGAGTGATATTCCATTCCCCTTTGCGAGGAACCCATTCTACGTGCAGATGTTCGAAGTTGCTGCTATTGTTGGGCCGGGGTATAAGCCCCCCACTTATGAGGAGTTGAGAGGGCCCATCCTTGATGATGAAAAGGTTGATTGCACTTCTAGGTTGGAGGAGCTTCGACGTTCATGGGAGGCCACAGGATGCACCGTGATGTCAGATGGTTGGAGTGATAAGAAGGGTAGGACCCTTCTCAACTTCTTGGTTCATTGTCCTCGAGGCATAATGTTTATAAAATCTGTGGATGCATCTGCACAGGTCAAAGATGCAGCATTCCTATGTCAGTTGTTGGATGAGTTCATCCAAGAGATAGGTCCGCAGCATGTTGTCCAAGTAGTAACGGACAATGCTGCGAATTATGTGGCAGTCGGTAGGATGCTTATAGACAGGCATCCAACTTTGTTTTGGACACCTTGTGCAGCACATTGTATTGACTTGATCTTAAAGGATATGGGGAAAATCCAGTTTATCAAGGATGTCATTCATTCAGCAAGAAGCATCACCAAATTTATATACAAGCATGCTTCTGTGCTTAGCCTGACGAGGAAGTTCACTCATGATAGAGAGTTGGTCCGTCCTGCCATCACTTGGTTTGCCACTTGTTTCATCTCTCTTCAGTCTCTCCTTACTTCTATGTGGGACTTGCAGACTATGTTCCTTTCAGCTGAGTGGCGTGCTTTATCAATTAGCACTAAACCGGAGGGACATGACATATTCAGGCTAGTGTCATACCAGGAGAGCTTTTGGGATGGGGTGAAGGAGGTGTGTACTATATGTGAACCTTTGGTAAGGGTTCTACGCTTGGTTTATGGAGACAAGCCCGCAATGGGCTACTTGTATGAGGCCATGGATAGGGCCAAAGAGGCGATTAATGCCTACTATGAGGACAAGGGGGAAGAGGGGCAAGCAAAACAACAATTGATATGGGAGGTGATTGATCAGCGATGGAACAAAACACTTCATCGCGCCATTCATGCTGCAGGCCTATTCCTCAACCCCGCATTCTTTTACTCATGTGGCTTCAACTTTGGTGCAGAGGTAATGGATGGGTTCTTGGAGTGTGTCCAGAGGATGGTGCCAAGTGCAGCTGACCGTTCAGAGATTTCCAAAGAGTTGGAAGTCTATAGGAGGGCCATAGGAACATTTGGCTTTGATATGGCTATTAATGACAGGAAGAACATAATGCCAAGTAAGTTTCACCTTGTTTCAAAATTTAATTTCATTACTTTCTTTGTTTTATATTTCAAATTTTCAATGTCTTCTCTTATGTTTCTCCAATTCATTGTAGGTACTTGGTGGGAAACCTATGGCAGACGAGTACCCCATCTCCAAAAGCTTGCTGTTCGGATCCTAAGCCAAACATGTAGTTCTTCTGGTTGTGAGCGCAACTGGAGTGTATTTGCAAAGATACACACCAAGAAGCGCAACAGGTTTGAGAATTTGAAATTAAATTCTAAATTCATTATAACTTGTAATTTATGTCATATGGGTAATTTTAATTTATGTATTCTAAATTCTAATTGGATAAATTTATGGTAATCATACAGGTTGGATACCCAACGCCTGAATGATCTAGTGTACGTCTCCTACAATCTCAGGTTGTGGGTGAAGCAACTTGAGAAAAAACCTGAGGTGGAGGCTATTTCATTGGATCACATTGACACCACTGCTACATGGAGAGCGGAGATTGAGGAACCTATTATGGAGGTAGCGCCTGATTGGTTAGAGGATGATACACAAAACATGGAGACTGAGACATGGGACGATGAGTGGTTAGACGCATCTGAGATTGCGCCACCACTGGAGCCACCAGCCACACAGCCACCACTTTCACAGCCACAGTCTCAGTCAGAGGGAGCCAGATATATGGGCAGTGGTAGCAGTAGCGGTGGTAGAGGACTTGATGAGGGTCTAGTACCTCATCATTCTTCTAGTTCTTCTAGAGCACATCAGTTTTCAGGCACTTCTAGAGGACGAGGAAGTCCACGACGACCCCCACGAGCACCTGGTTTTTCTAGCCCTGGAGGCAGAGCCATTATTAGAGCGATTACCTTTGCCCGTAAAAGGGGTAGAAGGAATCCATAGTTTACTTTATTTGGTTGATTTCATTGCATATGAGATACATATTACATAAAACATTGACTGTATTTTTTTGGTGATTCATGAGTCGGTGACTCAAGATCCGACACACGATTCATTTTTTATGTGTGATGTATCACTAGACCTCTTATATATCGGTTTTATTTCCATATTCATGTAGCAATGTGTTTATTTGATGTTCTTGTTGCTTTAAATGTTTAGAAAATTGAAAAAAAATGAATATTTTTGTTTTTTTTTGCATTGCCGATGTTTGCCAACATTTTCGCCGATAAATCCGATAATATCTTTTTGGACCCTCGGCGATATATTCGCCGACACGATATCGCCGAGGGTCCAAAAAGATATTATCGGATTTATCGGCGAAAATGTCGACAAACATCGGCAATGCAAAAAAATACAAAAATATTCATTTTTTTTCAATTTTCTAAACATCTAAAGCAACAAGAACATAAAATAAACACATTGCTACATGAATATGGAAATAAAACCGATATATAAGATGTATAAGAGGTCTAGTGATACATCACACATCAAAAATGAATCGTGTGTCGGATCTTGAGTCCCCGACTCATGAATCACCAAAAAAATACAGTCAATGTTTTATGTAATATGTATCTCATATGCAATGAAATCAACCAAATAAAGTAAACTATGGATTCCTTCTACCCCTTTTACGGGCAAAGGTAATCGCTCTAGTAATGGCTCTGCCTCCAGGGCTAGAAAAACCAGGTGCTCGTGGGGGTCGTCGTGGACTTCCTCGTCCTCTAGAAGTGCCTGGAAACTGATGTGCTCTAGAAGAACTAGAAGAATGATGAGGTACTAGACCTTCATCAAGTCCTCTACCACCGCTACTGCTACCACTGCCCATATATCTGGCTCTCTCTGACTGAGACTGTAGCTGTGAAAGTGGTGGCTGTGTGGCTGGTCACTCTGCAACTGGTGGATGTGTGGCTGGTGGCTCCGGTGGTGGCACAATCTCAGATGCGTCTAACCATTCATCGTCCCATGTCTCAGTCTCCATGTCCTGTGTATCATCCTCTAACCAATCAAGCACTACCTCCATAATAGGTTCCTCAATCTCCGCTCTCCATGCAGCAGTGGTGTCAATGTGATCCAATGAAATAGCCTCCACCTCAGGTTTTTTCTCAAGTTGCTTCACCCACAACCTGAGATTGTAGGAGACGTACACTAGATCATTCAGGCGTTGAGTATCCAACCTGTATGATTACCATAAATTTATCCAATTAAAATTTAGAATACATAAATTAAAATTACCCATATGACATAAATTACAAGTTATAATGAATTTAGAATTTAATTTCAAATTCTCAAACCTGTTGCGCTTCTTGGTGTGTATCTTTGCAAATACACTCCAGTTGCGCTCACAACCAGAAGAACTGCATGTTTGGCTTAGGATCCGAACAGCAAGCTTTTGGAGATGGGGTACTCGTCTGCCATAGGTTTCCCACCAAGTATCTACAATGAATTGGAGAAACATAACAAAAGACATTGAAAATTTGAAATATAAAACAAAGAAAGTAATGAAATTAAATTTTGAAACAAGGTGAAACTTACTTGGCATTATGTTCTTCCTGTCATTAATAGCCATATCAAAGCCAAATGTTCCCATGGCCCTCCTATAGACTTCCAACTCTTTGGAAATCTCTGAACGGTCAGCTGCACTTGGCACAATCCTCTGGACAAACTCCAAGAACCCATCCATTACCTCTGCATCAAAGTTGAAGCCACATGAGTAAGAGAATGCAGGGTTGAGGAATAGGCCTGCAGCATGAATGGCGCGATGAAGTGTTTTGTTCCATCGCTAATCAATCACCTCCCATATCAATTGTTGTTTCGCTTGCCCCTCTTCCCCCTTGTCCTCATAGTAGGCATTAATGGCCTCTTTGGCCCTATCCATGGCCTCATACAAGTAGCCCATTGCGGGTTTGTCTCCATCAACCAAGCGTAGAACCCTTACCATAGGTTCACATATAGTACACACCTCCTTCACCCCATCCCAGAAGCTCTCTTGGTATGACACTAGCCTGACTATGTCATGTCCCTCCGGTTTAGTGCTATTGATAAAGCACGCCACTCAGCTGAAAGGAACATAGTCTGCAAGTCCCACATAGAAGTAAGGAGAGACTGAAGAGAGATGAAACAAGTGGCAAACCGAGTGATGGCAGGATGGACCAACTCCCTATCATGAGTGAACTTCCTCATCAGGCTAAGCACAGAAGCGTGATTGTATATAAATTTGGTGATGCTTCTTGCTGAATGAATGACATCCTTGATAAACTGGATCTTCCCCATATCCTCTAAGATCAAGTCAATACAATGTGCTGCACAAGGTGTCCAAAACAAAGTTGGATGCCTGTCCATAAGCATCCTACCGGCTGCCACATAATTCGCAGCATTGTCCATTACTACTTGGACAACATGCTGCGGACCTATCTCTTGGATGAACTCATACAACAACTGACATAGTAATGCTGTATCTTTGACCTGTGCAGATACATCCATAGATTTTATAAACATTATGCCTCGAGGACAATGAACCAAGAAGTTGAGAAGGGTCCTACCCTTCTTATCACTCCAACCATCTGACATCACGGTGCATCCTGTGGCCTCCCATGAACGTCGAAGCTCCTCCAACCTAGAAGTGCAATCAACCTTTTCATCATCAAGGATGGGCCCTCTCAACTCCTCATAAGTGGGGGGCTTATACCCCGGCCCAACAATAGCAGCAGATTCGAACATCTGCACGTAGAATGGGTTCCTCGCAAAGTGGAATGGAATATCAATCCACA
>LPNX010960412.1:282085-301374 GCA_001517045.1 Pseudotsuga menziesii | reverse complement strand
AAATGTTTGTTTCTGCAAATGTTATTTCTGTCTTTGAGTTTTATAACTCATTACATAATAAAAAATAATAATTTTTCAAAACATGAAAAATAAAGTTAATGTCATGGGGGTATTACACTCATGGTTGAGAAGGGGATGGCCCCAGATGTTTTTACCTACATTAGTTTGATTCAGGGGCTCTTTGATGCGGCTCTGATGGACGAGGCTCTGGGGTTGATGCAGGAGATGAGGGGCAAGGGAATAGTGCCCAATAGCGTGACTTATACTACTCCGATTAATGGCTTCACCCAAGCAGATAGGTTTAGATTCGGGCCATCAGAACACCAATAAGATCTTGATTCTTCCCCAAGCTATTCGATCTCCTCCACAAAACTCTCATGAGGGAGCTCGTCGGATGGGCATGTCCAGTGCCTCCTCTCCTGCACCTTGTTTTGGTCTACAACTGATTCAGGGTTCTGTTCACCGGCAAAGTTAAACATCATTTATATGGTTGGAGATGGAGTTAAAAAAAGATTGGTAGGTTGAATGAGTTGCTTTCCATTCCCATTGATTTGATGCTGCGATCACTACGAACCATCACCAAGCTAAATAGCCCTTGGAATTAGTAAGGCATGGCCTCTATTTCCACTTTTTAGATGTCATAAGCAGAATACATTCTTTAATACGTAATATCTTACCAGTCAATTACCCCCTATGCTTTGAATAACGGGTTGGCTGCCCCATTACGGCTCTAAAACCGAGTATCTTCGCCCTCGATAATTGGCTTTATGGTTCTCCCTCTACTCGAGGTTCACCCAATGGAATGAGAAATACGAGCAAGGTCAAGTTCGAAATCTGGTACTTCATGTTCATCCCATTCAGTGCAAACATATGCTTGTGTAAGTAGACCTCCTTCTAAGAGCAAGAAAAGCTTGTTGTTGCTTTTGCTGGAGGTTGCAAAAGGGTCAAGGCATTGCCCTCGGTAGATATTGGTTTAGCCCTGATCCGGAAGCACATAGATTTCACATGCCTCAACAACAGGGCTCTCCTTAAGATGTTCCTGGAGCTGGAGTCTGGAAGCACATGGATTTCACATACCTCAATAAACGGGGCTCTCCTTAAGATGTTCATGGAGCTGGAGCCGAAATTTACAATAATTAGGTTCTCAAATTTACCTATATTGCTCTTTAGGTTCATATTTTGAAACAATGATTACTTCTTAACTACTCCAATTCAATGGCACAAATTAAGGTGATTTTCGTCCCTCAAGAACTACTCCAGAAATGTATTGTTGCCTCTCTGTTATGTCTCTTTGGTAATTATGTTTGTTTGGGTTGAAATCTGGAATTTGATTGCTTTTATTTGTTTTGGGCCAAAAGTTCTTTGAAGAAGGAATATACCGAGCCTAAAATTATATAACGCTGCAACTCTTAGTTGTATGAGATAATTTTATGTGATGTTATAATTTTATTGGAATAACTCTGAGTCATTGAATGATTGAAGTTGAAACATTTGTTTTTAGTTCTAGGAAAAATTGGAATTTTTGAAATCAACAATGTGGAGTTTTGGGAAGTGGTTGAAAGGGGTAGTATTGAAAGATTTTCAGTATTTAGATCTTATCAATTCTAATGAATTTGAATTTTTTTAAGATAGATTATAGTCTTCAATCTCACTTTGTTAGAATACAAAAAAAATATTTTTGTTGTTATGTTGGTTGTACATGTAATAATTCTGTATAATTGATTTTTAGTGCCTTAAATTAATTAATTGAAATGCATAGTTTTTAATGAAATGTACAATTAATTTATTATTGTCATTTGAAATGTAAGTTTTTTGAAAGCCCTTCATAAATGAAGCGCTGGATAAATATATAACCTTCTATATGAAATTAAAACCAGCTCTTCAATCTTGATCTCTGCTCCCCACCCAAGTTCTACTCTTGTAAGTGACATGATGCTCTTGTGGAGCCCTTTGTAATAAATGTGTGAATGATGAGCTGGCCATACCTTGATTCAGTTTGCATATCACGTGTTGGGATTTTCCGTGGAGTAACCCTCTAACAAATGGTGAACCACATTTAGAAAGTTAAAAAATCGCAACAAGCATTTACAGAGATGAAGTTTACGGTTGGGAAAAAGGTCCGTCCTACATTTAGAAAGTTAAAAAATCACGACAAGCAGTTACAGAGATGAAGTTTACGGTTGGGAAAAAGGTCCGTCCTTGTAATTGCTGTAACGGAAGGAAGAAGCATAACACAGTTTTCTGAAGCAAATCCCAATTTGATTTTGGGATCGTTATACCTCTGAAGAAAATTATTTGGATGGAACATCAGTTTTTGAAGCCCTCTATAAATTTTTAGAGATAAGTTTGCGTCTAATATATTAATAATTCAAACGTTAGATATTGTTGTCTATTTTTTATCTCATTGGTTCACCTCATTTGACTAAACGCTACTAAATCGAAGAAATCAGACAAAATGATAAGGGTAAGTATCCACCCTGCAGCTATTGTACAATTGCAGATTTATCAGACTTAAATGACAAAACTGAAAATGATAAGGGTAAGTATCTACCCTGCAGCTATTGTACAATTGCAGATTTACCAGACTTTTATGACAAAAATCAAAATGATAAGGTTAGGTATCTACCCTGCAGCTATTGTACAATTGCAGATTTATCAGACTTTTATGACAAAATTGTGTAGCACACATACAACAACAGGGCAGTAAGCTGCTCTTGTACAAGACCTTTCTCCAACAGGGCAGTAAGCTGCTCCTGTATAAAACCTTTCTCCAACAGGTCAGTAAGCTGCTCGTGTATAAAAGTTTTCTCCAAGATCACATTCAACAATGCTCTGAGTTGAATTTTCATACAAGTCCCAAGCTTCATCTTCATCAATGACATGGGATACCGCAGCCATTGAAAATGAGTTATGATGCAGAGTCTTGGTAAAAGTGCTGGAAGGTGGTTGATGTTGAGGCTGTGCTGCTGAGACCGCATCCTCCGAGCATTGATCTACTTCACTTCTTGGCTGCAACTCTTCCCACTTGACAGCTTCGAAGCTGGCACTGCACTTTTCTTTTCTGAATGGAATCATCTGTATGGAGAAGCCATTACTAATATCTGGTTTTAACAAAGGTTTGCCTGAAATTGGAGATTTACTTTTGGAAGATCTCACAACAATCCACTCACCATGGGGAATTGTGATCGAATTAGGCCGGTTAGCAACACCTTCAAATTTACAAGCTGAGGCCAGTGCCATCACTCTGTCCCTGGGAGAAGGCCTTGGGCATTGCTCAACTGATGTATTCACCTCCCCATTGCAATCCACAGTTGGGCTGGGGATGTTGACTGGCAGAATTGGAATAGTCTGAGAAGAGTAGGAATTCCACACTTGATTCCTAAAATCCAAATGACTAGTTGGAGATCCCAGACCCCTAATGGCCTCCTCTGCCTCCATGGCAGAGCAGTTCTCATTTAGGAAACTATGGTTCAAGAGTTCTGCACTGGTCCATCTCTTCTTGGGATCTCTCCTAAAGCATTTCTCTAAGAAATCCCGGATCTGAGGAGAAAGCCATGCAGGCAACTCAGGCAGCTCCTCTGTGCATCCAATCCGGTACATTACAGCAAGAGGATTGGAAAGGTGGTTCCATGGAGGCTGGCCAGTGGCCATCTCAAGCACAGTGCAGGCAAGAGACCAAATATCAGAAGCAGGCCCTTGCTCCAATTGTTTCACCACCTCTGGAGCCATCCACTGAGGGGTTCCTCTCAATTGGATGGTCTCCTGCCCCTTCTCCTCATCACCAAACATCTTGGCAGAACCAAAATCAGCAAGCTTCACACCATTGGCATCCACAAGAATATTCTTCCCCTTGATATCACAGTGCACAATCCCATGGCTGTGTAGGTAATCGATCGCACGTAGGATGCCGCGAGTGTATGCCTTGATCACAGATTCAAGCAATTTCCCTCCAAACTTACTCACCAGATCCGCCAAGCTACCACCTGGCATGTACTCCATGAACAAATTGTGCACCCTTGCACCATTCTCGAAGCTGTAGGCACACCCAAGGCAGCGAACGATGTATGGAGAATCGAGGCACTGCAAAATGTGGTACTCATTGTCCAAAGAGAGACTAAAACCGGGCGCCGATTTGATGGCAAAGAGTTGGCCATTAGAGCTGGTCATGGCGAGGCTGACTGTGCCAGAAGCTCCGACCCCAACAATGGCACCCCTGACCCAGCCCTCGTCCTGGGCTCTCCCCATCTCTAGTTCGATTCCCATTCCATAAGAATGGTAATGGACTCAAGAAACAGAAGAATGTTTTGTTGAATTGTGCAGAGAGTCCGGCTCTTGGTGGTGGTGTTGTTGTGAGGTTATAAAGGAAGGGGGTGGGCGATGAAAGCCGCGTTAACATGTTGGAGTTGCTTTGTTTAAGAGCCACCCAAATCAGCAGCCCATGCTTTGATTTCTCAACCGGCCAAGTGAGCCTCCGCCGTGCGCGCAGTGCTTCTGATTCGTCCAAGTTAGCTGCCGCCGGGCGAGGATTTTCTTCGTTTCTTGGCCGACCAAGCCAGCTGCGGTTGCGTTTCAGACGTTGGAGTTGTGTCACCAGCTACCTTACGACGTTAAACAGAGTCAAAATATTTGTGTCAAGCCAGGTACATTCAGAACATTTTGAACTGTCAGCTGTAGTCCATCTAACTTTTTCTGTTTTTTCCGCAATCCTGTTTTCTCTATTATGTAATTTCCAAATGTCTGATAAAACATCAACTCAATATATATATATTTCAAACATCTTAGAATAATTTAAATTCCTAATCAACATATCAATTAAACCAAGTGCAATGCATTATCTAAAATGCCAAATACAATGATTTATAAATTATGAGTATTATTTTTCTTATCCATGATTAATTGTAATAAATATGTTTGAATTTTTAATGAGTATATTGTTATATGAGCCTTGAGGCATGAAGAATTTTGTTTATTTTAAGTAATAACTTCAAAATGAGTAAAAGTGCAGAGTGGGTTCCCACAATGTGTATTTATGAAGAAAAAAAATCCATCAAATTATTATTAGTTGTAGCATGTATAATAATACAGTGTTTTTTGGTTTTCTTCTTATTCTTATTAATTTATCATTTAATGACATCGTATTGACATTTAAATTTGAAAAAAGAACTATGATTTCTTGGTTTTTATTTTTATTTTTATTTTTTCATAAGAAAAAAACACCATATCTGCTCTTCATTAATGAATCAAGATAAAGATTACAATCCACTTAAAAGTCCAAACTCATACACATATAATTTGTCCAAAAACAAGCTTGACTTTCTACATGACAAATAAAAACTACAAAGTCATAATGTTCCCTCAAAGAGCTTCAAACCCAAAACTACTTACAGCGGCCTTCTAATATAAAAAAGAACTAAGGAACCCCTATTAACTCCAAAAGAGTTCATAAATTCCTCATACAAATGTAAACCTTCATTATACCCAATTTCCTTTTTGAAAGTCTATCTAAAATAAATTCCATTTAGATGCGTAGATACTACATGTCTTCAAAATCCTCTTGGAGCTGTTTGATTGTTCTTTTCCACCATCCAAAATTGAACACTGACCAAGCATCTTTTTTAACCGCGTAATCAATAATGACCCTAAAGTCCCTTGCCTTTTGTACACAGACAAATTTTTAGAAAACACTAAATACTAAGAGCTCTGCTCTTGTATTGGTCCCAATCCCCTCCTAACTTTAACCCTAAATAATGATCATTTGGCATCCTCAAAACTGACCCATCATAGGTGCCTAAGGGCCCTTGGCACCCCCTAAAAAACCAATAGGAAAATTGACTTCGAAGACTGGATTAACCACTTTTACGATCTTTGCTGACTTCGAAGACTGGATTAACTACCTTTATGATCTTTTCTATTTTTTACCTCCTAGAAAAGATCCCCATTTTTTTTAAACAAGCTCGATTTTGGCTTCCGACCCAAGGACTTTATTTTCATGTAGCCATATGCAAGGACTTTATTTTCATATAGCCATATGCCGTAGCAAAAGTACCTAGGAAACACCTGGAAGTGAAATTGGGTTCAATGTTTAACCATTTTTTCAAAATGCTTAGGAAACACCTGGAATTGAAATTGGGTTCAATGTTTAACCATTTTTTCAAAATGCTTACTAAAGACACAGTAATCCATTGCAATGTGGACTTGAGTATACCCTTAAGAGACTGCCACACCTGCTTTGCAAAGGGACAAGGTAAAAATAGATGATCAGTGCTTTTTTTCTGCACTAAAGAACAATAAAAAACAATATACAAACATTTTGCAAGGGACAATGTAAAAATAGATGATTTGTGCTTTTTCTGCAATAAAGAACAATACACAAACATTTGGGCCTATCCTCCTCATTTCAAATCAAAACAATCATCTCAAGTTAAAATTTTATTAGCAAGTGACATCCATTGATGCCCTCTTAGTTTGTGAGGGAGCTCCACTTCCAAATAATACCATACCACCACTCCTCATCCTCTACCGAGTTATCATAATACATCAACTCATAAGCCAGTTTTGTTGTTACCTAACCGTTAGCAGCATTCCTGGTACAAACAAATGTATCCTTCTCTTGTCTAAGGAATATGCCTGTACATAAACTTCCCACTTAGCCTCCATTGGACTACTTAGACCTAATGAGTTAGTCTTCTTCCATCTTTAATCATTAATAACCCTATAATATGGGCTATAGACTTGATATAAAGAGACCATGCCTATGTCCCTTAAAGCTACAACTAAAGCATTAGGCAACCTGAAATTTGATCCCCCAATCCGATCCAAACCCACCTTTATCTTTTTCCCACAATACTCTAGGCCAACCACTTAGCTATAACTGGAAAAGCTTTAACCAGCCTTGCCCAACAATTTGAAACGTTATTAACACTTTTAGGTTCTAGCCTCACTCAATCTTCCACCAAACAACCGCTTAAATATTTATCCTTCATCCTTCAGAAGCATACTCCACAAAACAGATCCTAAAGGCATCTCCATAAACTCTAAGTGGAAAGAGCCATACTAAATTTGAAGATATTTTTTAAATCCCAGCCTCCACTGAGCTTAGGCTGAGCCAGCTTTCCCACTTTTCCTGATGGACCCCTTCTTTGGCCTTTTTACCTGTACACAAGAACTTGAAGCATTTCTGCCTCATCTTATCCAGTTTTTTTTTTAGGAATATGACCTAAGGATAACCCGTTCATTGATATACTTTCCAAGACAGATTTGACTAATATTCACCTCCCTCCCAAGGATATCCACCTAAAACACCAATTCTCTATAAGCTTGTCCACTTTCTTGGGCAGCCATAACCAGTCTCATTTCCTATAATTATTAGGCTGTAAGAAACACCCTAAATCACTTGGACCTTGTTTCAAATTTATCATCATAAAAGGTAGAATGCCCTTAATCTTGTGAGACACCAGGTCACTGAGTCTATTCTGCATCATGACTATTTTTTTAACTAAACTCCATAACAGAAGCCAAACAAGAGGATTTTAGAACGTTAATTATTCCATCCATTCGTGCACCAAACCATTCCCAAAAATTAAGACATCAACAACGTATAGTGAGTGAGTGATCACATGATTGGGAGAAACTCTAACCCTTGTAATTCTTCTTTCCACCTTAGCATCCATAATCAATCTTTACAAACCTTCTACCACAAGTAAAAAGAACAGGGATGAGAAGGGAATCCCTACCTTAAACCTCTATAACTTTTGAAAAAACATGTAGGAGTCCCATTGACAAGAACTGCATAATTTACTCAAGAAACACACCTCATAATCCAATTAGTAGCTATCAAAATTAAACCTTTTTATAACCAGAAAAGCCTAAAAAATGTCCAATTAGCTTTGTCATATGCCTTGACCGAATCCAGCTTCAATATGATTGCTTCCAGCTTCTTCACTTTAATTGAATGCAACCCCTCCTGGGCTAGCCCTACTACATCCAGAATTTGCCTATTAAACTGGAAACCAGACTGTTTCTTTGGAGATGTGCTCAGACAAATTCTTCTTTAGCCTAGCAGCTATAATCTTAGCAATCAATTTGTACACCAAATTACATAATGATATAGGTCTGAACTCATTAAAGGAAGAGGGATTTGATTTTTAAGGAATTAGAGCTATAAAGGTTGCATTCAAAGCCTTCAAAACTCTCCCAATAGCTCTCGACTCTTCTACTACCACTTTCCATAGGTCATATCCTACCAACTAAAAAAATCTAAGAAGAACTCTACAATCCATCCATCAGAACTGGGGCTTTTGGACTTTGCAAACCCAACTAAAGGTCTTCTTTACCTCCTTTTAAGGTAACAAGCTCCCTGACCCTTTTGCCTTCCTAGGCAGAGAAGAAACTAGGATAATTCCGGATAACATTTAACTGATGAATGATATTATTATCCCAAGGATCATGAAACAGAGATTGAAAGTAAGCTTTGGCTTCATTCTCCAACTCTGAAACATTCCCCTTTACTTCCTTTTATTTCCCAAATCGAATATATGTTTTTGCTGGGTTCGACAAATTTATGAAAATATTTAGGGTTACAGTCCCCTTGTGATGGCCAGATGGCCCTGCTCTTCAGTCTCAATGCTTCCTCCTCTAAGGATGAAATCATGATTTTCCTTGCCTCATATTCGCCAAGAGTTCTTTTTTCCAAATCAGAAAAACACCTGAGCTATTAGCATAATACATGCCCTTGATACTATCCTCAATGTTTAGCGATTCGACCTTCCGAAGTTGTGTGAGATATCATGACGGAGGTAGGTGATAGTCCTGGAAAAATCCTCTAACAGGAATCAAGTTAAATGGGCAGTTTAAAGAGTTCATATATGTAACCGAGAGAATTCAATTGGCGTTAATTTTGAATCAAAATTACAAGGGTGAGGGTAAGTAACTACCCTGCAGCTAATGTACAATTGCAGCTTTATCATACATCTATGACAAAATTGTGTAGTGCACATACAACAACAGGGGCAGTAAGCTGCTCCAGGTAGAGGTCCACTTATCATAAAAAATAAATATAAAAGGTTTCTCTAAGTACTAATCTGTTATAACTTATGAATGCCAGGATCACCGCGAACAATTCTATGACCTGAATTTCCATACAAGTCCCGAGCTTCATCGATCATATGCGATGCAACAACCATTGAAAACGAGTTATGATGCAGAGTCTTGGCAAAAGTGATGGAAGATGGTTGATGTTGAGGCTGTGCTGCAGAGACTACAGCCTCCGAGCATTGATCTACTTCGCCTCTTGGATACAATCATACAACTCTTCCCACTTGACAGATTCGAAGCTGGCACTGCATTTTTCTTCTATAAATGAAGCTTCAGGATGGAGGAACCATTACTAATATCTGGTTTTAACAGATGTTTTCCTAAAAATGGAGATTTACTTTCGGAAGAACTCACAACAATCCACTCAACTTGGGGGCTTGATTGAATGGGCTAGGGACCTAGGGTTGAGCTGTGTATCGTTGTGTCCTTGGAGAATATGGAGTGGAGAGATCATCTTTTTTCTTTTCTTGTTTTATTTATTTATTTGGTAAGTGGGTTTTTGTTAAGTGGGTGTTCAACTCAACCTTTCAGCTGGGAGCATTGGGGATTATCCTCTAACAAAGACAATTATGGACAAAAACGCTGAGAAAAGTTATTTCAGAGGAGAAATTTGCTTGGCTTATGGGAAAAGAAAGAGTGGAAATGTGTCAATGTTGCCTTAGATGTTGTGTTTGGTGTTGGATAGCAGAGATGTTATGTTTGGTGTGAGCCAGTACATGTTATAAGAGGCATCAATAGCTAAGTGTTTTTGGTGACAGAGGTGGAAGTTGAATCAAGGTAATTGAGGTGCAAGTTTAAATTTTTTTTTTATAAACAAATTGTTTAGATCATGAGAGGAATACGATTATATTATAAGAATATATAATCTTTTTCTATAAATAGATTGTTTAGATGACAAGAGGAATTAGAGTATACAATCGTTCTCTATAAACAGATTATTTAGATGAAGAGGAATGAGAAAATACAATCTTAGTGGAAGCTCAAGCTTGAGTTCGTCACTCAACAAAAATTGCTGCTTAATTATGAGCAATGAGAGATAAGGAGAAGGTATTCACTTTATTCATGAAAACTCATAAACTTAAATACAGAGTTATGGAAGCTAAAATGGAATATCTTTTCGTAACAAAAATAAGAAGTTATGAAAGCTAAGATGGAATATCTATACTTTCAAGTTTTCAAAATCGTTAATTCATTAATTTTTTGTTGGAGTCTACAAAGTTGTCTGTTTACATAAAAAAAATCTACAAGTTCATTTCATCAAATCTCTTTAAAGTTGAAATATAATACAACAATGGTTCATACCCCTATTTGCTAGTTCAAAAATCCCATTTGGAATGTTTAAACAATTAGTTTCGTTGGGATTCTGAAGAAAGAAGTCCCAAATAGGTCAAATTTTATGTAATTGTTAATTTTAATTATGTTTTTGCTAAATTAATATATATGACAATATAAACCACATATTAATGGATGTAGATTTATAAAATTTTAGAACATTTTAAATTATTAATTAAAATCTTATTTTTATTGTTATATAATTTCCAATTATTAATTACTAGATAATTTTAATTTAATTAAAATTATCTATAAAAATATATCAAAATAATATCTCAAATTTTTTTAGAACAATTTAAAATTTTACTAAGTATTATAAATTAGACAAAGTACAAAAAGCTTCAAGTTTTTGGTGATTCAATGGTTGTTATAAACTGGATAAATAAGACTCAGAGATGCAGAAATTCTACACTAGATACTCTTTATGAAGAGATAAACAGGACTCTCTCAAATTTTGAATCAATCTCGTTCAAACATGTCTACAGGGAACGAAACACGGATGCAGACAAACTCTCCAAGGCGGGACTAAATCTGCAATGGGGATTTTGGAAAATCATGGAGATAAAGGACAGAGAAGCCAAGGAATACCCCCGCAGGCCTTTTCTTATTTTGTCTCACTAAATCCCTGCTACATAAATTTTTTGGAGAGTCTTCAAGCAATATACAGCAGCTTTCATAAGACATGCCAGACTCAACTCTTTTATCTGTACACAATCAGCTCAGAGGACGATAAATAGCTCCTTCCAATATCTGCCTCAAACTGGTGTTTTTTTCTCAATAGACAATCTATTATGAGAGTCTATTTGACTAGTCATGGCATCTCTCAGACTAACTTGAAAAAGAGAAGTAATTACATCAGCAATTATGTGACAACAAGATGTAAATCTGCATTAACTAGGAACAATTACATACCATTTTGTATGTAGTTTTTTCATTAATACAAATCAACTTTTTTTCTTCCGTGTAAAAAAAAAATAGACAAAATACAATTCATCATCTAAAATAAATGCTAGATATAATGATTCATTTATGATAATATACATTGTTATAATTTTAACATTAAATAGTTTAAATTATATCCTTTATAAATTAAAAAAATAAAAATGCATATTATATAAACATATATTAAGATCATTTTACTTAAGTAATGTATATTTTTTAATTGAGAATTTTGTAAATATGTATGAATAAGATTGTATTCTAATTCATGTAAATTTTATATTGTAGTATAAATTAGTAAAGTATATTTTGTTTTATATCTTTGATTATATTTGATTTCCAAATATAACATCAAGGATTTTTGGAATATGTGATATGATAAATAGGTTCAAATTTTAAGGGGTAGGGTATGTTCATCTCTGTAGACTCTAGCAATTGGGAGTCCCTTATCCCATAAACAAGGGGTCTCACACACCAAATTAGTGTAAACTATTTTATTATTATTATAATTCATCGAAGCAATTGGAAGTCTCTTGTCCCACAAACAAGGGGTCTCACACACCAAATTAATGTTTGACTTGACTGACATTAAATAAAGATTATTATTATTATTATTAGAATTCATCGAAATTGTCAATTGAATTTATTTTACGGAGATCAATTCTCCTAAGTAATATGTTTGAATTTTAATGAGTATATTGTTATATCAGCCTTAAGCCATAAACAATATGATATCAAAATTATTAACTTACTTATATTGTAATACATTATTTTCTTAATTTTTTTTCTTATTAATATTACATTTAATAATATCATATCGACTTTTCTTAAATTTCTATTCACTTTGAAATACTTAAAAATAAAAATCTATTTCAAATTTTAACTAGCACATCCACATAGTTTGTGGCTGGATCACCTCGATAAGCATCAAATGGTTAAGAGATAGTTATGGAATGGAAGATTGTTGGGATTTTTCTTTTTATTTCTCATATTCTTCTTGTTAAATAGGTTCAACTATGAGTTATTCATGCCTAGCTACATGTTATCACCCACATTAGTCTTGTTATCCATTTATCTCTCATCCTCTTCCTTAGATAAAAAAGCATAAATCTTAAATAAAAACGTCTATCAACATAATTATTTACAAAAAAAAATCTAACATCATAAATTTGCGTCACTAATACTTTATCAATATTAGTTGAGTTAATGAGTCATTCTTATATCAAATTCTACATTGTCATTAACAATACCCTAAATTTTTGTTTTTAATAAAAGAAGTTCCATGAGATTGTATCTTAAAAAGAGGTCACATAATCAATTTATAATGATAAAAGTAAGCTTCTTTAATAATAAGAATTTATTGTTTTATAAAAAATAATTTAATAATAATTTTTAAGAATTTTATTAACTATAATTATAATTAAAATATTATATTTAATAAATAAATATTTATTATTATTATTTAATCAAAAATATATTATATTTTCTAAATAATAATAATATTAATAATTTTTAAAATTATAATAAATTAAGTTATAGTTTATTGTGTTATTTATATACACATTAAAGTTATGAAAAAAAACAATGAACATATTCTTCGTCATACAATTATGTCTTCAAAATACTTAAATTTTAATTTTTTTAAATGATTTTTATTTTTATTTTTATATTCAAAATACTTAAATTTTAATTTTTTTAAATGATTTTAATTTTTATTTTTATATTAAGTGTGAATATGTTTATATGTTTATTAATTAAACATTTGATAATGATAGTTTTTATAAATGATTTTTATTTTATTTTTATTTTTATTTTTATATTAAGTGTGAATATGTTTATATGTTTATTAATTAGGCATAATATTAAGCCATATATGTTTATTAGATAGTTACTTAGGATGGTGATAGAATTTTTAGATCTAAATTGTACTAGTATAACCACTTTAACTTGTGGCTCTTGAATACAGCAAGTTAAGTGTCATTAATAAGTTATCAATTACTTGGTTTTAATAATTGTTTATTTTGAATTTGTAAAGACTGTTATAGAATCACTTGTTTCATACTCTTGCAATCTAGAAAAAATATAGATGCTTGTTCACTCCAAAATCTCAAATAAAAACACCTATCAATATAATTATTGTTTAAAAACATTCTCAATATTTTAAAACACTCAACATCCTAAAAAACACTTCACTCAACATCATAAAAAGAAGCTTCACTCAACATCATAAAAAAAAGGCTTCAATGATCATAATATTACATATAAATCAGTACCAAATAACAATATAAAACCACCATAAATTTGTATTTAAAAAAACTCAACAAAAGTAGACTATATACTATATTTAACAGCACTACAATACAGCTTAGGATAAAGACCAACCAAATTGACACATTAGAGAATTTGATTAATAAATCCAATGAAATTCAAGTCTATCCTAAAATTTCTACAATTACAGTAATATCTTCCAGACTAAATGACACATTTTAAAACTACCCAAAATATCTAAATCACAATTTGAGCAATAAAAATTGCAATTCCACCATTTTTCTTTCTACTTTTTGGTTATACTGCTGCCTACAATAATAATTCTATTAAAATAGACATATTTACATAACACATTCATCTTCATCATCATTGTCTTCATTCATGAGGCAATTGCAACAAGTGCATTTAAGAATATTATTTTTTCCCATTAAATAACAAACTAACAATTTTCATCAATAAACACAGAATTAACAACGATTAATATTTCATTGACAGAAATAAAACTTGAGGTATCCAATGGCTGTTGATATTTCTCGCTATATTTGTTATTGTGACTTTACTTTGGCATGGTAAGTATTGTGAAGTTAGGACAAGCAGCCATAGAGATGAAGTGGAACGAAGGTGCAGGAAGCCCATGTAATTACTCTAACCGAAGGAAATACAGAAGGAAGACGCATAACTCAGTTTTCTGACGCAGATTTTTGTGAAGCAAATCTCAATATGATTTTGGGATGGTTCATTCCAGTAAAGAAAACTGTGGGATGGAACAGCAGTTTGAGAGCCCTGTATAAATTTAGAGATAGGTTTGCATCTCCTATATTAATAGTTCAAACTTCGAGATAAGTTTGCATCTCATATATTAAGTTATTGTCAATTTTTTTTTATAGCATGGGTCAATTTTAATATTTAATATTTGGGTTGGTATAGCAAAAATTTTCTGGTATGGTTTTGAAAACATTTGGTCCCAATTTTCCCAAATGCAAGTTACAGATCATGATGTTCTGGATTTCTGGGTGTTCCAGAAGTTTTTAAGGATTTTGAATCCATTTTTAATCATCAAAATGACAATAAAACACAATTAACTTCCAATTTTGTAAAATAAAAAAGACCTATATTCTTACCAAAATAGTCCAATTTTTAAACCTGTCCCATTCATTCACCTCAACTTAATAGAGAAGAAATCAGACTAAAAGGGATTTCAACTGACAGTGTCTGCAAGCTAATTGGCATTGACTTTCTTTATCATTTCAATTCAGATATGTCACTGGAAAAATACAATTGTAGTTAATTTTGAATCAAAATGACAAGGGTAAGTATCTACCCTGCAGCTATTGTACAATTGCAGATTTATCAGATTTCTATGACAAAATTGTGTAGTGCACATACAACAACAGGGCAGTAAGCTGATCCCGTATAAGACCTTTCTCCAACAGGGCAGTAAGCTGCTCCAGTATAAAACCTTTCTGCAGGATCACCATCAACAATACCCTGGAATGAATTTCCATACAAGTCCCAAGATTCAAAACCTTTCCAACAGGGCAGTAAGCTGCTCCAGTATAAAACCTTTCTGCAGGATCACCATCAACAATGCCCTGGAATGAATTTCCAAACAAGTCCCAAGGTTCAAAACCTTTTTCCAGGATCACTATCAACAATGCTCTGGAATGAATTTAAGGTTCAAAACCTTTCCCCAGGATCACTATGAACAATGCTCTGAGATGATATCTATACAAGTCCCAAGCATCAAAACCTTTGTCCAGGATCACCATCAACAATGCTCTGAGATGAATGTCCATACAAGTCCCAAGCTTCATCAATCATATGGGATGCTGCAGCCATTGAAAATGAGTAATGATGCAGAGTCTTGGTAAAAGTGCTGGAAGGTGGTTGATGTTGAGGCTGTGCTGCTGAGACCTCAGCCTCCGAGTATTGATTTACTTCACCTCTTGGCTGCAACTCTTCCCACTTGACAGCCTCGAAGCTGGCAGTGCACTTTTCTTCTCTGAATGGAAGCATCTGGATGGAGGAGCCCTTACTAATATCTGGTTTTAACAAAGGTTTTTCTGAAGTTGGAGATTTACTTTTGGAAGATCTGACAACAATCCACTCACCATGGGGACTTGTGATCCAATTAGACTTGTTAGCAACACCTTCAAATTTACAAGCTGAGGCCAGTGCCATCACTCTGTCCCTGGGAGAAGGCCTTGTGCATTGCTCAACTGATCTATTCACCTCCGCATTGCAATCAGCAGTTGGGCTGGGGATGCTGAGTGGCAGAGCTGGACTGGTCTGAGAAGAGTAGGAATTCCACACTTGATTCCTAAAATCCAAATGACTAGTTGGGGATCCCAGAACCCTAATGGCCTCCTCTGCCTCCATGGCAGAGCAGTTCTCATTTAGGAAACTATGGTTCAAGAGTTCTGCACTGGTCCACCTCTTCTTGGGATCTCTCCTAAAGCATTTCTCTAAGAAATCCCGGATCTGAGGAGAAAGCCATGCAGGCAACTCAGGCAGCTCCTCTGTGCATCCAATCCGGTACATTACGGCAAGAGGATTGGAAAGGTAGTTCCAGGGAGGCTGGCCAGTGGCCATCTCAAGCACAGTGCAGGCAAGAGACCAAATATCAGAAGCAGGCCCCTGCTCTACTTGTTTCACAACCTCTGGAGCCATCCACTGAGGGGTTCCCCTCAATTGAATGGTCTCTTGGCCCTTTTCCTTATCACCAAACCTCTTGGCAGAACCAAAATCAGCAAGCTTCACACCATTGGCATCCACAAGAATATTCTTCCCCTTGATATCACAGTGCACAATCCCCTGGTTGTGTAGGTAATCAATCGCACGTAGGATGCCGCGCGTGTATGCCTTGATCACAGATTCGTGCAATTTCCCTCCAAACTTACTCACCAGATCCGCCAAGTTGCCACCCGGCATGTACTCCATGAACAAATTGTGCACCCCTGCACCGTTCTCGAAGCTGTAAGCACACCCAAGGCAGCGAACGATGTATGGAGAATCCAGGCACTGCAAAATGCGGTACTCATTGTCCAAAGAGGGACTAAAACCGGGCGCGGATTTGATCGCAAAGAGTTGGCCGTTAGAGCTTCTCATGGCGAGGCTGACTGTCCCAGAAGCTCCGACCCCAACAATGGCACCCCTGAACCAGCCCTCTTCATGGGCTCTTCCCATCTCTAGTCCGATTCCCATTCCAGAAGAATGGGAATGGATTCAAGGAACAGAAGAGTCCGTCGTTTGGCGTTGTTGTTGTGAGGTTATAAAGGAAGGGGGTGGGTGATGAAAGACGCGTTAACATTTTGGAGTTGGTTTGTTTTAGAGCCACCAAAATCAGCGGCCGATGCTTTGATTTCTCAACCGGCCAAGTGAGCCTCCGCCGTGCGCGCAGTGCCTCTGAGCCGCCGGGCGAGGAATTTTTTCGTTTCTTGACCGTGCAAGTGAGCCTCCGCCGTGCGTTCCGGTGCATTGCTTCTGAGCTGTCCAAGATAGCTGCCGCCGGGCGAGGATTTTATTGGTTTCTTGGCCGCCCAAGTCAGCCGCGGTTGCGTTACAGACGTTGGAGTTTTGTCACCAGCTACCTTCCGACGTTGAATAGAGTCAAAAATATGTGAGTCCAGGTACTTTCAGAACATTTTGAACTACTGTCAGCTGCAGTTTCTGTTTTTCTGCAGTCCTGTTTTATCTGTTGTGTCAAAATAGTATCTCAAAGTATTTAGAATAAGTTAAACTCCTAATCAGTGGTCAAATTTGAAGGGCTGGTCTTAATATTTTTGGAAGGGCATGCAACTATCCAACCCTTCAAGGATGAAAGGTTATAAAAATAATTGCACTTCAATTGAAAAATGAAAATTAAGTTGGCCCTTCAATTAAAAAAAAGTGAAAATAAAATAATGCCCTTCCAAATATTTATAATTTTAAAATATTAAACAGAAACTTCATATAATGTCCTTCATATGTTTGAAAAGGATCCCATGATGTGATGTAAAGTCATTACTCATTAATTATTATTGCCCATTGCCTATTCGCAGATTCACAGCATTTACTTACAACCAAGCCTGGAATTTCAAATTTTACTGGCCTGTCAAGTAAAATTTGATGACGGTTACATTTTTAAAATGCCCGTCAGTTTACGTCTTATGTAAATATATACCTGTCAATTTTTTTATATATTCTTATCCATGTATCCATTCAAAAATCTATACATGTCAATTTTTTTTATATACACTTCTTATCCATTCAACTTGATTCTGGGTTTGTCTTTATGACATTATTTAAATAAATAATTCATTAAAAAATAAAACCTACTTGTTATTTTCAAAACTCCCTACCTCTCCTCCAAATCTCTACGTGGATTGAATGTCGGAAAAATATAGAATGATATGATGAAGAAAACTCAAGCCATAACAACACTGATAAAATGATAGAATGTTTTTTAATAAAAAATAAGCCTTTTACAAAGAAAATGACAAAACATAAAAATAATGAAGAACCCTATTCCAAACTAATTTTTTTTTTTTAAACTTACTGGATTTATCGTGTCTTCCCTGAAGCAGGCGTCCAAGTCGGCGTTAACTCCAGGCTAAGGAAGAGAAGGTAGCAGTGGTGGAATTGGAACTTGACGCTACTTCTCCTCCCAGTGCTGCTTGAGATTTTCAAGCACGGTCTGTGGTGGGTGTCTTGTCACAGCATGAGGATTTATAGGCTTCCAAAAACAAGATAATTTATGATTCTCATTAGTGGATTGATTCCACTTCTCTCAGGCTTTTGCATCTCAAGTCTACAAGCCCAATGCCATACTTCAAGATGCAATCAATTAAGACACTCTTGGACTGCATTGCCAGCTCTGCCAATAATGAAGCATTGGCTGTATCATTCGAATCCCTGCTCTAGTTGATATCAGCGACTCGCTGAAAGGAAATCTTGAAAACGATGGACATATCATTAACGAAAATGAGAATAACATCATGATGCACGATTCGTTCTGGAATAACTTCATGGAGTGATAATCATTCCTATCCCATTGCAGCTGATTTTATTGATGCTTATCCATGAGCTTATATCCCTCATACGGTGAAAGAGTCCATGAGTCTGGAGGAGAAGATATGCCATCAGTTGTTCTTGCCACAAAGTTCCCGCTCCCAATTTCACCCACCAACAATTCTATGGGCCTTGTCGCCTACATTGATCAATGCTTGAACATTCAGGCTCAGGGAAAGAATGATTGCAACAATCATGTAACTTTGAGATGCAATGTGGAAGTAAATATGGGCGTACCAACGTTTATTAACATTCATAGGCAGAAGAACTACCAGCTGGCTAAGATTGGAGGAGATCGGGATTGTTCAACAATCTCCAATGAAGAAGGAAAGGCAACACCAAGTCCTACAATATTAGGAAGAAGAGGAGAAAACCGAACGATCGATTTTCAATGTGAAAATGAATCAGACCAAGTTATTGTTTGGGCATGCCGAGCTTTTTCTAATGTTGATCAAATCTGTTTCAGATAACCAATCAACAATTACAATGATTTATTTCCACAACAAAAATTCTCTCTGAACAACATCAAACATCAAGGTACTCACAGAATTTTAGTTCAGAATACACGCCATTGTTGCCTGGTAGGCTTGATCTGGTGACTCCACTAT
>LPNX010960412.1:133627-281149 GCA_001517045.1 Pseudotsuga menziesii | reverse complement strand
GTAGTGTTCAGAAATCTTCTATAAAAGGCCTGTGATAGTAATCCTGGGATCTGCCTTCAAACACTTCTTTCACTGTCCAAGAGCCCGCTGCCAGCCTGAGCCCTTCTTTGGAAGCTTTGTCCGCTTCTTTGTTATTTTCCCTGTATACATGCCGGCACGAAAACAAGTCAAAACGCTGGAGAAGAAGTCTGATAGCAGATAAAATGTGTGCCAATCTCAACTGTCTGCAGTCTTGAGTTTTGTTGATCCAATTAATTACATTCAGTGAGTCTCCCAAAAAGTTCAGTTTGTTGCATCCCTTTTCTAAAGCAAACACCACCAGGAGCTTAAGGCTCATTAGTTCTGAGAAATTGTTGGTGCCCTCCCCGAGTCCCATAGATAAAACAAAGTAATGAGAATCCAATAGATACAAGACTGCGCCTCCTCCGCATACATTGTTTTGTGCTGCCCCATCGAAATAAGCCCACGGGGATGATCGATCTAGTTCAACTTCGAGTCTCCTTCGATCCCTTGCCACCCTGATATGTTCCGGGAAGGCTTTATAGTATCCCACCAACAGTGCTCCAATGATAGCAGGTAAGCTGTTAATATCCTCAAAAATAGCCTTATTGCGGGCCAGCCAAATCCCCCACATAACCAGAATTGGTAGGATCTTGATTTTCTTCTGTGTTCTCCTCCTCCACCAAGAATCCCACGCATCTTCCACTGTTTCCCCTTCCCACTGACAATTGAAGCCCACCATTAGTGAAACTTCCCTCCAGACAGCGGTCGTAAAAGAGCACGAGAGGAATAAATGACTGATGGATTCCAAAGCCCTTTTACAAAGCACGCACCAGCCGGGACCTTGAAAGGATCGTTTCTGCAAAATATCCCAAGTAGGAACCTTGTTGTTTAGAGCACACCACATAAACAATTTTGTTTTAGCTGGACATCTCAACTTCCACAAGGGCCTCCACCACCAGACTTCTTCCCTGGGATCTACTTCTGCACTGAGGCACAAGTAACCCGCCTTTGGTGTGTAAACCTCTCCCGGATCTGCCTCCCAGACCAAAGAATCTTCATGATCAGTCAATAAAATATTTGCCCGAACCAATTCCCTTATATACACGTCCAAAATAGCAGTCTCCCGATCTCCCAGCGCCAAAGAGTTTGCCCTTCTCCAGTATTGATTCCATGGTTCATCCGGCCTTGGATCAACAAGATGGTTTAAAGTGGATATCCCAATATGTCCTAAAGCTTCAACCACTTCGTTTGGTAGGATGTGCTGATGGGTGCTACCCAACCAAGGGTCCCTACCAATCTGAACCTGTTCCCCATTGCCTACGTCCCAAGCAAGATAGCTTTCGATCAAGTGGAAAGATTTTACAATCGCTTTCCATATCACCGATCCCCCAGTATGTTCTTTCCTAGGATTCCTAATCCAATCTGTGATGCTTACTCCTATGAGATATTTCTGTTTGAGCACCCGAGTCCACAAACTGCTAGATTTCATCAACCTCCATCCTCCTTTGGCTGCCAGGGCTTTTGAAAATAAAAAGATATCCTTGAGACCCCAGCCTCCAAGACCTTTTGGAACTGCAATCCTTTTCCACTTTACCCACGGAGTTACCTGAACTTCCTTTTTGCCACTCCAAAGGAACCTGAAGCAAACCCTCCGAATCCTTTCGAGAATCCCTTTCGGAATCCAGGATTAAGACATCCAGTAAACCGGGATTGCCTCTAGAACTGCTTTGACTAAAACCAATCTTCCTGCTCTTGAAAGCCACTTATGACTCCATACCGAAAGTCTCTTCTCTACCTTCCCAACCAGCCATAACCAGTCCTGTTTCCGATAAAAATTTGCTTTCAGAGAAAAACCGAGGTACTTTAGCCCTTCATCCAGTCCTGCTAAGTTGAAGGGAAAAAGCCTTCTAAGTTCATCCTCCTCTTCCGGTCTCAATAGATGAGTTGTCAGAGAAGATTTGCCTGCATTTATCTCCATCCCAGTAGCCTTCGAGAAGAGATCCAAAATCTCCTGGAGAACTCTAGTTTCTCCTCTAGATCCCGAGCAAAAAATCAGAACATCATCCACGAAGAGTAGATGAGAAACTTTTAAATTCGGGGCTATCTGGATCCCAACAAACCTACCTTCAGCTTTGGCTGCTCTTATCGCCCTACTAAGACCTTCTGAAACCAAAAGAAAGAGGAGCGGAGACAAGGGACAACCCTGTCTTAACCCTCTCTCGGCATGAAAAAAAGGTGAGGCCGCTCCATTTATCAGCACAGCAAAAGAAACAGTAGTTAAGCAAGACATTATCCATCTTATGAAATTGATGCAGAAACCTAGGTGGGTAAGAAGCAACCTCAGATAGAGCCAACTGACTTTGTCATAAGCCTTAGAGAGATCAAGTTTGAGAATAGCCCCTTTCAGTCTCTTAGTTTTTAGGCTATGGAGGCCTTCCTGAGCAACCCCAATAGCCTCATGAATCTGACGCCCTTCCAGAAATCCAAACTGCTCATCTGAAATATGTTCTGAGAGAATAGCTTTCATTCTCAAAGCTATAACTTTTGAAATAATCTTGTAGACACGGTTGCACAGTGAGATAGGTCTAAAGTCATTAAGAGTAAGGGGATTATCGGATTTTGGGATGAGGGATATAAAGGTAGAGTTGAAACTAGCCGGAATCCAACCAAAAGACCTAGAGTCTTCAATAACCAGCAAGAGGTCCTTCCCCAGAATGTCAAAAAGATCCTGGAAGAAATCAATCGTCCAGCCATCTGGCCCGGGACTTTTATCTTTCTGAAAGCTGCCCATGACCTTCTTGAGCTCTTCTTCCGACACTTCCTTCATTAGATCCCAGTTTCCCGCCTCATCCACAAAACATGGGAACATCTGAGCCAATCTGATAATTTCTTCAATAGTAGCCTGTGGTGGTGCTTTAAATAGGTGCTGAAAGTGATTCACCCCACATCTGGCCTTATATTCAAAAGATACATGAGACAAGCCCTCCTCATCCTGCAGGCTCCAGATGGTATTTGCTACCTTCCTTCCTCTGGCGTAAGCATGAAATTTTTTTGTATTATCATCCCCGCTTTCCAACCAAATAGCTCTGCTTTTGAGCCTCCATGCTTCCTCTCTTTCCAGAAAAAGAGTGTTTCGTCTGCCCTCCAGTCTTATCAGAACCTCCTTCGATTCTTGAGAAGAAAACCCTCCTCCTTCTCCCTCATAGATCTCCAGGATTTCTGCCTCCACCTGTTTCAGCTCAGCATCTTCTCTCCTTCTCTTGTCTGCTGCCCATCCCTTGATCTCACCTTTTAACCTTTTAATATTATCAGCAAACTGCAAGGCTTCTGATGTATCATTTTCCTCCGTAATAGGACTCCAAAGGGTGAGAAAAAGAGCTTTGAAAGACTCATCCTGTAGCCAAGTTTTATTAAATTTTAAAGGGCTTGGGGGATTAATAGGGCCCTTTTTTATTTCAAGAAAGATAGGTAAGTGATCAGAGTGTCCCCCACTGCCCACCCACTGTCTAACTAAGAAGAATCTGTCCACCAGCTGCTCAGCTACCAGGAAACGGTCTATCCTTTTTGCCACCCTTGCGTCCCCACTTCAATTGTTTCTCCAAGTTGGCCTAATTTTGACCGGCTCAATATCCAGCAAACCTTTCTCCACCAATTTCTGAGTGAAATAACCTGTCAGGGAGTCAACGTGGGCTCGCGACCCCCAGACCTCATTTTTCCCCAAAGAGAAATTAAAATCACCTCCCAACACTAACGAATCTCCAGTCACCAAGGGATTTTGAAGCAGAGAGTCCCAAAACTGAGGCCTGTTTAGATAAGGCCCATAGACATTTATCATAGATAAAAGAAGGCCCAGCTCATTAGAGAAAATATCCACTCCCAACACAGAATCCAGGCCCAATGCATTAACCAACTTCACACAGCAGTTCCTCCAGCCTACCGCCAATCCACCTGATCGGCCCTTTGCATCAAGAGACACAAAAGACCATCCTGGTAGCCAACTCTCCAACTTCTCCTTAACCACATATCCTACTCCTAAAGTCTCTTGTAGCATTATCACATCGGGGTGTTCAAGAGTAAGCACCCTAATGAAGGCTGATTTCTTAACAGGCCCAGCCAGCCCTCGACAGTTGAAAGACATGAGTTTCATCAGCGATCTTTTTTCCTGGCCTTCTTCGCTCTAAGGGCCAAATCGATGGTTTGTTGTTTACCTTCCAGTAGGTCCTCCCTTGCTCTAGACTGAGCCTTGGAAAGAATGGTCTTCCTACACCGACCCCTTCTCTAAGGCAAGGAGGATTTACCAAGACCAGATTTAGGCTTTGAACGCGATCTCAAAAAGTGGCCCGATTCCGTGGATTCAGAATGAGAGGAACAAGGCTCCTCAGAAAGGGCTGCAGGCTTAGACTCCAGCAAAAGACAAGGAGGCTCATCTATGACAGAATCAGAAACACGGACATGCATGACCGAAGCAGCTAGGCCCTCAAAACCCAGGTCAACTACTGCTGGAGAAGGGGGTAAAGTGCGGGGCAAGGAGGGACCAGACTGACTCGCTAAAGATAGATTTCTCATCCCTTCAATCCAGTCAAAACTAAAGAAAGAGACATTTTGCATGAACAAATTAACATTTGGAGACAAAAGTAAAGGAGGAATACCCGGGCAGGTAGGATCCTTGGGAGAAGAAACAGTTACCGGTTCGGGATCCTTTTCAGTTGGGAGTGAAGGTACTTCGACCACCTTTGAGCCTGCGAGGCATGGGGCTTCCAAAACCGGTTCACTGGCCACATCTTCCACAGGCGCTTGAGTAAAATCATATGACCCACCCTTCTTCTCCGGCTGTCCCTCTTGAGGAACCGGAGCACTTCTCCATCTGTTTCCGAAAGGATGATGTACCTGTAAAGAGCATTCTGAAGCGGGATGCCCATATGCATGACACCGCCTACAGCGGAATGGGACATTCTCGTAGTCCAGAATTTGTGGAATGATCACCGGCCCCCAATCCAGATTAATGGATTCAGCCAAACCTTCCCTTAGATTAATGTTAACCAAGATAGGGGCAACCTTTTTCTCTTGGGTGTCTAGGTAGGATAAATCTGCCTCTAGAAAAGTCCCCAAGATATTGCTGATCTGCTTGAAGTGATACATATCCCAAAAGTGGAGGGGAAGAGCGGGCAACCGCACCCAGATGGGGGTTACATCCACCCTTTCTTTACTTGCATCAAACAGAGGAGTCCAAGGTTTCATTAGAACAGGAGTATGATCAATATGCCAGATTCTACTCATAATCCAATTGAGGTCCTCCTCCTTCGTTAGGTTGATCGCGAACCATCCCCTGGTAAGCATCTCCACCGCCGGCGCGTAACCCAGCTGCTCCCCCCAAGAAGCCCTAGCCCATTCCTGCACCGTCTTCTTGGCGAATTGCCTCCCCATTGCCCTCCCTACCAGAGTGCTTTTAGCCATTTGCAGAACACCATCCCAGGCTAAATCTTCCCCTACTGCATAATTCCGAACTTGCTTGGTTTTGATCCAGTTCTTTCTGCGCCTCTTTGGGGAGCCACCTTCCGCTGCCCTTCGACCACCAGAATCTATTGGAGCCCCTCTACTGCCAACAGAGAAAACCCCTCTTGGGGATCCAAAGCCTCTCTGCTCCACTACGCCCAAAGGAACCCTCCTCTCTGCCATCGGAGAAAAACCTGAAGAACCAGTGCCCTACAGAAGAAGACCTACCGCCCCAACCACTTCCCCCGAAGCAAAACCCTTGATGGGCTCACAATCTCCCTAGAAGACTGGTGATGGGAACCCCAGTCCACCCTCCCACCACCTCGAGCTGTCCAGTAACTCCTCCAACAGAAAAGGGAAGGAGTCCACCTGAGAATCAACCGGAGCCTGTTCCACCGGTGAGAAAATGAGAAAATCAGAAGGTGAGGTTACATTCTCCAAGCTTAACGGCCCTACCCCAGCCGAAACGTGGTCCGCCAGTCCCAATCTTGGGATGTCCACCCCCGGAGAGCTCAGCCCTCCACCTGGCATAGGCCAGATGTCAGAGCTCTCCAACCTGTCACTAGAATAGTCCACAACGTCTACATCCTCCATAATTGCCAGGGAAGAAAACCGTGATAAACTCCACCCCACAGCAAACCCTAGGAATCTGCCTCCACAGCGCTCAAGCTGGCTTTGACAAACCGGTAAGCTAATGACCAAACCGAGAAACTAACAGGGAGAGGGAAAATCTTAAACGGTTCAGACCCCTAGCCATAGCTAGAGGCCCTGCGTGCCGTACCCACTCTATCAGCACTACGCCATCCCCGCCATCGACAAGCAGACCTCCATCGACAAGCAGCCCCAACCCCGTTCTTATTCTTGTTATATAAACCAATCTACATTATTCTAGTTATATGCGACTACCAGTGATTTTTACATCGATAAACGTTTTTATTTGAGATTTGGGGTGGACTACGACTTATGTTCAAAATTCGAAATAAACAATTATTTTTCATCTATATACAAGGATGAGACAAGTGTATTGTAGAGATTGAGTTTATGGCAATTGTTCAAAATTCGAAAAAAAACAATTATAAAAAAAAAGAATATAAAAAATAACTGGTAGCTAGCTGATGAATGGATAATTGGTAGCAATGCATGGATAACTCGTAGCTGATGAATGGATAACTGTTCATGGCAGATAACTAGAAGAATGTGAGATAAAAAAGAAAAAAAATATACAAAATATCCGATAGTTGATAAATGGATAACAGAAAGAATGTCGATGATAACATGTAGCTAGGCATGGATAACTCATAGTTGAACCCCTTTAACTAGAAGAATAAGAGGAATACTGTTTTTTTTCCAAAGTGTCTTCCGTTCCATAACTATATTTTAACCGTTTGATCCCAATCGACGTGATCCATCCACAAACTATGTGGGTGTGTGTAATGCACATGAAATCAATAATTTATTATTAATTTATGCTGAAAAATATTTTATTATTTTAATTATTTTTTGACAGAAAGTCAAAAATAAAACATTTGTAATGAATTATTAATTATTAATAAAAGATGTTGAACAAGGAAAAAAGTGGAAATAGCCGTTGAAGAGTGTTTGTTGACCCACAAGACGAAAATACAAGTGGCTAAAGCTACCGAGTGAGAACTCAAGATGCAGGAGGCATCATCCTAAAAAATCAGGGCACAATTCCTGGTTGAGTGCTAAAGAGCAGGAGGCTCATAAATGACTAAGTCTTAGGAAAAATACTATATAATAGTATGTCCATAACCAAGCAGGAGGCTAGCATTGGACACGGCTTAAATCTGAGAATGCAAGAGATGGTGCATTGAAGGATTTTGCTTTTGTGGTTTAGCGAAAAGGCTCGGGGGTTTTGGAGCAAGTAACTTGGCTACTCTAGGAGTTGGTTGGGAGGAACGACTTTTTCCACTTATGTTTTCCCAGCAGTGGTGCCAGGTTTTTATCTTATGTTTTTAAATTTACAGTAGACTCTTTCATTCTAGATCTAGAATGGCCAATGTAGCACCTAGTATGCATCGATTAGTCTAACATTACTTATCTATTCTAACTCTGATAAGTTTTGATAAATAATTTAATGATTTACATCTATGTCTTTCCTATGTGATATAATTAGTTTTAATGTATCTCTTACTCTTACCCTTTTATTTATTTATTTCCTATTCCGTAAGTTAATCTGTTTGTATGTAGAATAACTAGATCTTCTAATATTGTTAATATAAATCTAAATATCTCATGTTTTGGACATAGTGAGGAATAATTTCCATTTCAATATTTAAAACATCAAGATTATACGAGTATATAGTTGCAAATATAATCTAGTTCTTTCTATATCTAGAATCGTAATCATATATACTCATAGAATTGGAATAATTTACCGAACAAATCTTTTATAAATAAATATACAGTCACATAGTTATTTATATTTAGTATAGATCATATCTTATACAAATAAATCCATATATTTAAACTCCTACATAACAAACATATTTTAATATATAAACAATCCTTTATGGATCCAAGTAAACAATCATAACTGGATCGTAGATCCAAGTAAATAGTCATAATTGGATCAAAGATCCAAAGTAAATAATCACCTACACGACATATATAATTAATGTATAAATAATTCCTTACGGATCTCCTTTAAACAATCATAATGATACTATAGATCCACAAAGTAAACAAAGTGTGGATACAAGTAAATCAAATCCAAACCAAAATCATAGGCATACATGCTAGCTGTTGCAACTATGATTCCATATCAAACTAAATCACAAAAGTAAATATTCTCCTTTCAAGGAGCGACATTAATCCCATCGATGATAGAAATCGAGCTTTAATAAAAGACTGTAGAGAGTCCATCAATAAATCCGAATCAAATCCTTGCGGATAAGATACATTTTTAAACCCCATTTTTATAAAATACTCCACAGGAAACCGCAGACCCTATGGGTCGTAATAAATTAAGCAAATTATTTAAGTATGGTTGTAATCCCATGGTCATGGCTGCCATTATTAAATCAAAGACTTACATTACACGCACAAGCTAAAACGTTGTTGTTTAAATCAAACAAAAACCCTCATACAGGTAGTATTTCATTATAACCAATTATTGCACAGAAAACATAAAGACCCCATGGGTTGAATCCAGTTAAATGATTATGGTCATAATTCCATTCTTAAATGACTGCAATTATAAACAAAACCAAATATAATGTACAATATAGCTAATAGAACCTTATAAACTATGTTAAAAGCCCTCTCACGGGCTCATCAAAATTATTAACAACATCATTACTATTTACAGAGTACGGTTTAAAAAAAAACTTAAAACATTATCAATAAATCATAGAACGACCGTAAGACCATTAAGGATGGTAGCCTGTGAAACTGATATTAAACACGGATACATTTCGCAGTAAAGACCATAAGGGCCGTTCCTTATAAAATTAAGTTAAATCTAACAGTATACTAGCATAACTGCAAGCAAAACCCTTAACATAAATCGCACAGACCCTAGGGTCGGGTCGTTTCTTTTCAATCAAATCATATACGCAAAAGTGGTCGTAAGACCATCTAGACTGGCTTCCACCTTTATTTCTTAAACCATTGTTAAAAACTATAAGAGTATGGGAGAAAGTCCATCCGAGATGACACCCAAATCTTATCGAAAAGTTTAAAAGCATTTACATTGCATCTAAGAACGTTGTCAAGGCATAATGGTTGCTAAGCCTATGCAATGTAAGTTTAACCTTAAGGGTTTTACAAATACAACACTTTAAAAAAAATGGAACTTATCTTAAACTACTGTGGCTTCCACACTTGACCCTATGCTCGTACCCAGTGTTACCTGCAAACAAAATATCTGCACCAGTCAGTGAATGTGGATTGAATCCATAGTAAAAAGAATACTAAGTAAAGGGTTTTTAGAATAGTATACCTGAGCGTTTAAAAACGCAAGCCAGAGAGGAGGTGACCCTGTTGCCTCCCTCTCCAGTGCCCGCCACCTGCAAAGTTTTCGAGTTTCAGTCAGAACAAAATTGAAACAACCAAGTAGGAAAACTTAAAAGAAATATTAAACATTTCTTAAACTTACCTTGGGCAACTTGCAGAGAAGGCCAAGGGTCAGCTCCTCCGGGGGTTACCCTTATCCCTCCTCTGCCTGCAACTTTCCACATGCAGAATCGGTTAGGGCTCAAATATTTTTATAAAAACCAATTTTACAAGTGTTGCTAACCAGTTGAGGGGATTACCTGGTAAAGAGGAAACACCATTCGAAAAGAATGACTGAGCTCGTGAAGGCGAAGCAACGAGTTGCGGAAAACTTGGAGACAATGAATATGCACGCGAGTACCTTGGCAGGGAACCATTTCATCGCAGTCAAACACAAGTAGCGAATACACCAGAAAGAAATTCACCATGAACAGAGCAGAGCTCGTATCTCTCTTCCTCCACAGACCAAACAAACTGAATGAAGGGTTCAGACAGTTTCCAACACATTAAAACTCTATCTAAACCCTAGCAGCAAATCTTGACAGATGGACGACCAAGATGAGGTCTCGAAGCTTGCGTGCAAGGCATGGTGACGCTGTCAACTTGCAGCCAGGATACACCTTTATTTCCAAATTCAACCAAGGACATAAAATAACTCTCAACCAGAACCAATAATGGAGTATAATCATTACATTCATGTATCAACATCAATTTGAACCATGTGTCAAACCCAACGAACAACCATATAATATATCGTAAAACCATGGTGTAAGACTTGTCTTAACATTTCATTATAATATGCCAAGTGAAACATTGTACACAAACTATAACCTTTGTTTTATTTCTCAACGAAGGGTTGCATTATGGTACGAACCATATGGTTTACAAACCCCAAACCATCCCGCTTAGGATGGAGGGTCATCATCATGCCATGATCTTAGGCTATGACAAGGCCTATGGCCTTTAAAAAACCACACTTAATAATCTTATTACACAATGGTTGGGATCAAGACTATGGATAGTCTCCCAAGCCTTAGGGCAATTAAGGCCCTAGTAAAAACAATTAAATTAAAAGCAAGAAAACTTAAAACATCACCTGTGAGTGTGGCTGGATGTTTCGAAAGGATCTAGACTTTGCCTAAATCATTGCAACCTGACATAATAGACAGGTTAAAGATATTAATAAATTGCATAAGATAGAAGATGAGTAATCTGTTGGTAAATCACAGGTAAAATCAATGCATGTAATTTTTTTTTACGAATTTTGAGGTGTGTTACAGTGTGCTAGTTTATATTTTTTTTATAATTGTTTATTTCAAATTTTGAGCAACTGCCATAGAATCAGTCTCCACAATACACTTGTCTCACCCTCGTCTATCAAATCAAAACACCTATAAACATAATAATTTGATTATTAAATAATTCAAATTTATAAGTAAAAAAATGAAAATAAGACTTTAATGGATATAGTTAGAGTGATTGTCAAAACTGAGTATTATCTTTCTACCTATAATTGACTCTCACAAATAACAAATGGTTATCTCGACTTCGACCTTGAGTTATGGAGAATTGGTTTACCATAATAACTTCAAAATGAGAAGTGCAAAGTGGATTTCCCCACAATGTGTATTCATGTAAAAAAATATTCCATCAAAATTATTATTAGTCTTAGCATGTATACATTGTTCTTAGTTTTTTATTTTTATTTTTATTAATTTAGTATTTAATGACAATATATTGGAATTTAAAATTGAATGAAGAGTTGTGTTTTTTTGTTTGAAATATTTGAAACTTGGAGTTTATTTTAAGTTTTAGTTTGTTTTAGTTTTTTTTAAATACTTCTTATATTCACATAAATGCATTTACAGATTTGTCCATTGGATGTATTTTGGGTGGTTGGGAAGAATGAATGTTTTTTTTTACCGTAACATAAGGGTAGATTATATTGGGGCCTGCAAATAAGCTGCAGAGTGCTTTAACAAAAATCCAAACCCGTATAGCTGGAAGGGAATCTCTGTTCCTCGGGTAGAAAGCATCCTATGTAGACCAACATCTTGATTACTGTAGTACAGGACTCCATCTTGACAAGTGTATAGAGATACGAGAAGACGCATCTTCACATAGATAGAAGAGCTTGACGTTGGAGAAAGGGCTAGACGGGATTCAGAAACCAACATTTGTCCAATTTTTGATGCGTTTGTAGACAGCCAGTTCCAGTGCACTAAATCTGTTTCCATCCCAAGGCACAAATGGCGATAACTTTGACAATGGTGTAGACATCTTATTTGAATTCCTCAAGAGCAGCTGAGTGGTGCTCGTAGCTTTCTCAGGACTTCGAAGAGCCTATTCCAGCTCTATACTCCAGCCTCCATGGTCTCTTGCAGGCTTTGGTCTTGATTGTCTACTTGTCCATAGCATTCTCCAAGGTATTCAGCATTTCCTCAGTCAATCGATCCATTCTATGATGAAGAACCCATCGATGCCATTGCTTAGCTAGCATTGTTACGAACTTCTTTGAATGATCTAGAGGAAGGAGAATAGAGGTGAGCCGCTGCTTAGATTGATTAGAACACTGGCTCACCTCCGAAACCTCAAAAGCATAGATATCAGTGGTGACTCTGGACTCATGGGTTAAATAGAGTATCCTGAGAAACTAAGGATCACGAAGTCTTTGGGGTTCAAGAGAGTTGTGCAGGGAGTTTTTCCCAGGTACATCAGTAGGAGAGTCCTCAATGTGCCATTGTACACTGCAAACAGGATTAGCTTGCCAAAAGCAAAACGAAGGGAGGCTAAAATTAGGGGACATCACAACGGGTTGCATTTCCATCTATCTGTAAGGATCCTCTGCTGAAGAGGGAGCCCTTATTGGCTTCTCCATCTGCCAATGAGTTCAACCCACGCAGTACATGATAAAATTTAATGGACACAAACCTTTTTATGAGCAGCTGAATTTTTTGGAAGATTAAAGCCAACTTGAGATGAGATGGCAGCTTCTTCCTTATCAACGCTTGAATTAGCAATCTTGAGTCACCAAATACCACCAGCTTAGTGAGCCCTTTGGAGAGGGCAATCCGAAGTCCTTGCCAGAGCCCACAGAATTCGGCTGCATTATTGGAATCAATGCCAATTCCCCAGGCATAACTACTAACAACTATCCCTGCAGGAGAGACAAAAACTCCTCCCCCTCCAGCCTTACCCGGATTGCCAATGCCCATCGAAGAAGAGGCAGATCTCTTTCAAAGAAGCTTTCCAGTTGACGAAGCCAAGCTCTTCCAACCTAATTTCCTAGTCTGCAAACTTGGAGTGAGCTGGCCAAATTCGAAGCTTATGGTTTGGGACAATCTGGTCTAACCACTGAGACTCTGCAGGAAGGAGAATAGAAGTATTTTCCAGGGAGGGACTATGTTCAATCGCTTCCCCTAATATTGCTTTGGCTTTCATTGCTATATGAGAGGGAGGAAGTTCTTTTTCCCTGAATATACGGTTGTTCCTCTCTAACCAAATGTTCCAACAGATGGCTTTGGGAATCCATCTCCAGGCAGTTTGAAGCAGGATTTTCTTGGATAAGCTGAATGGGGTGATATGCATCCAATCTGTAAAGAGGGCCTGGGTAGTGCAAGGAAGATTAAAATCAGGGATCGCTAAAGCTTCTCTCCAAACTTCTCTGGCATATGGACAACCTACTATTAAGTGATCTGTGGTTTCATCTTCATTTTTGCATAGAGGGCAGCGGGATGGTCCTTCCATGCCTCTTTTCTTCAAATTTTCTCCGGAGAGGATGCTTTTATGGGCTAAAATCCAACAGAACGTATCGATTTTGGGTATGAATGCTTTAGTCCACAAATATTTCTAGATCGCTGGATTGGGCACAGCAGTGGGGATTGCTTTGAAGAGCTTATATCCTTCTGAGGCTGAGTACCTTCCTGAGTTGTGTCGCCACCCACGTTTATCTCTGGAGTCTGCTTTTAGGGGCGATTTGCCTTGAAGGAGATTGATTAGGACTTCTGCTTCTGATTCTAATTCCAAGGGAAGGTCGCCAAAGTCCCATCCGACCTAGTTGTTGTCATTCCATGCCGAGAGATCCCATAATGAGTTGACTCCTTTGTATATAAACCAATTCTTAATATTTTCCACTTCCCTTAGCTGCCCCAGGTTTCTCCCAGAATGGAGTCCTCCCAGACTCTGATTTTTTTCCCACTTCCGGGAATCTAGTAGAGATTATTTCCGAAGAATCCAAGGGCTTTGAGACAAACTTCAAAGATTGGAGAGCCAGCTATGTTCGACGGATGAGTATCAAGACATCGCTTCCTTGTTCCTGGAAAATATTTTTTGCGAAGAACTCTTTTGCTCCAGCTTTCTTTTCCTGTTATCAGTTGCCAAAGCAATTTAGCTCCTAGTGCAAGATTTTGGGTAGAAAGACTCCTTACCTGCAGTCCTCCCTCATCCCTAGGCTTTTGGATTTTTTCCCAGCTAATGAGGTGCAGCTTCTTTTCATTCCCTTTCCCACCTTCCCAGATGAATTTTTTAAGCAGGCTTTCAATCTTCCGAAGAACTCTTCCAGGGGCTAGCAGGATAGACGATTGATAAATTGGCATGCTGTTCAAAACAGATTTGAGAAGAATCGTTTTCCCAGCAAGATTGAGCCAGTTGGCGCTCCAGTTTTGTATTTTTCCTTTAATTTTTTCTAGAGTGGCCCCCCATTTTGCAGCTTTGATCTTAGATTTGCAGATGGGTATGCCGAGATAAGTGAAATCATCCCAATCCATTGCTCTTTCCATTCCCAGCTTTCTGGCTATCTCCCTTAGCTCTCTAGCCGAACAGTTCCAGCTGAAGATTCTGCTCTTTTGGAAATTAATTTTGCTTCCGGATACCTCCTTATAAAGTTCCAGCTCTTGTCTGAAATATTCAGCTGAATAGATACTTGCTCCTCCCAACAGCAAGGTATCGTCCGCAAATTGTGCATGGTTTATGTCCCGAACATTATTCGCCATCCTCAGGCCTGGGAGGGTGTGAATTTCTTGACAGAAATTAAGCTGAAAACTAAGCACTGACGCTTGAATTGCATAGAGGAGCGGGGACAGAGGGCAGCCCTGTCTTAGTCCTCTAGATGCTTTGAAAAAGCTTGCTGAACGGCCATTGACCAAAGGTGCTATCCAAGGCCCACTCACACAGCCTTTGACCCAGCTTATAAAGGAGTTTGAGAAGCCAAACTTTCCCATTACTGCAAACAGAAAATCATGCCTAACACGGTCAAATGCATTAGCTAAATCAAGTTTTATGACCATACCTTTCTCTTTGCGCCGGTTGTTGGGAAGAATGAATGTTACTCTCCCCACTCAGGTTCAATTCCTTGTAAGTGACATGTTGAGTCCTTAAATGGGTCTATATGATGCTCTTGTTGTTGAGCTCCCAATGTACCAAAAATTCTCGGCCATGCCATCTTCTCTAGTAGATTTCGAGGAGGTTACCTATGGACGCAACACACAATGATATCTGGTGCTGTGAACCACATGAAAAAAAGAAGTATTTACAAACAAAGAGAAAATAAATGAAGGGTATATACAATGCAAATTATAACATCTTTTGAAGACTAACTAGAGAAGAAATGAAATTAGAATATACACTAGAATCCAATTTTTTGGCATACTTGATCAACAATGCACGCTTAGCTAACAAATGATGGAAAGCCTCATCTTTCCACAAAGCAACAAAAGCAGAAACATAACTAATCTCTTGGTCAAACACATACATGTACTTGAGTCTCCAAATCACAAACATGGTAGAGATCCTTAAGCAATTCCATAAGCTGGAGAATGACTCACAAATAAGAGTGTCCATCTCCAAGTAAAGTTGCCTTCCTATAGAGCTTGTTTTGGAACAAGTCGGGATGTTGATCCTCCACAAATATCTAACACTGTTTGGAAATCCTACAATCCTAGAAGAGATGTTTGACCATATTCAACAATTGACACCCTAGGAAATGACCGTCTAAGAGGCCAGACTTGGCCATCATAACTTTGGATAGGAGCCCCTAAGAGATTACCAAGCAAGCAAACATACACAACTTATATGAAAGATGCTCTAACCAAACACTATGGAATTGATGGATCAATCAAACCTTCTGGTATTACAACACTCATCTTGCATCAAGTACAAGCAAAAGGGGGTGTCTCTAATGAGGTGTTGAATACAGATGATAAGTATGATATTGCAACAACGAGACTCCAAGACCACAACACTTATCAAACCAAAAGGGCCTAGGAATTCAAATATTAATTTTAAATAGCTCATACTTTGGGATAAGACCATGCAACTCCATGATTGAGGGGTGGTATTTGGAAAGTAGCCCATACTCCTATCCAAGAGCTCTCCATAGAATTTCTCGGTAGGTGGTTGTTTTGGCTCTTGGTTTCTCAATTCAAGTTTGCCTAAATCATTCAGTTGGGGGCATTAGGGGAATCTTTTTTAATATGAACAGGTTGACATAAAGCATTGAGGAAAGAGAATCCAAAGGATAAATTTGTTGTCTTAGAGGAAAAGTAAGAGTGGAACGAAAAATCGACGAAATCTAATTGAATGGACTGATCACCTGGGAAATTGTGAGAGATGAGGAAGCATAATCCATGTGGACTGGTAAAGATGAAGCACGAGGGTGGATTGAATGGCTAGGATGTGTGCATCATGAAATAACAAGATATGTTTTCAGCAGTAGTAGGCAGGCAGTTGGAGATGACATTTATGGAACGACAACTACTTGAAGTGGGGGAGTATGTAACGACTTGGGTGCCACACCCCACTCACCCTATAAGCATGGCTTGCGATCCTCTTAGGTTCGCAAGATGCACTTGACACCTAGCCAAAAATTAAGTGTTGGTTCGCCATCCGAAATCCCATCGACAAGAAAGGAAGCAAAGGGGCATGCATGATGCAACTAAGGAAAAGGGAGAATGATCCTAGAAGCGAACTCTACCGAAGCTTGGAAATATTGGGCGTATCACCCAATGGGAGCTCATTGACTCGTCACGAAAGCTCCATTGGCAACTTTGGATGGAAGCTCGGCTGATGACACATTCAGATCAGGAAGCCCACCATCGGGACGTTGCAGTCTAGAGTCATTGTAGTGGCATGGATTGGAAGCACGCAAGTAGTGCAATGGAGAAGCACGCCAAGTGGCCCAAGTTCAAGATAGGATCTCATGAAGATGCTCGCATGACTGTAAGGAGCTTGGCTCGTTGGAAAGGTGGCATTGTTCGCAGAATTAGCACCATTGTTTGGAAGGAAGTGGTGTCATCTAGTGGGTGGAATCAACGGACTTGACCAACAAGGAAGCATGCAAAGGATGACCGTGTGTGCGCTAAGGAAAGGATGGGTGACCACATAAGGGTCATCCCATTGGCACGCTTGGCATATAAAAGCACAACAAGGAATCCATCCAAAGGAAAATTGAAGATTCAAGGAGGATTCAGATGGTAGGCAAGACTTGGGGCACCAGAATGAATCCACACGTCTGCAGGGGCAGACCTTGTGCATCCAGGGAGAAAGGGAGATGGGTTTTGATATTCTAAGTTTAAATTTGACACCAATTTAAGGTTTCTTGAGAAGGCTTGTTTGTGCCTCTTTGGGATCTTTCCCTGTCTGGGAGCCTCAATGTTGTAACCTATGTAATTATGTTGTGAATTTCCAAGTTTTATAAAATCTTGCGACATTCCTAGTTGGGGTTGTTGTCATTATACTTTGTGGTGTCTCTTGTTTACTGTTGCATGGTGTATTCATTATATACTTGTGAAAATTGACCAAGTAAATGTTGTGGGATGCAAACATAATAATTGGATAAGTAACAAGTGAAATTAGTGGCAATCGTTTGACAAACAAAGTGTTAAGTTTAATTATGTAGCCGTTAGGCTTAGTTTGTCAGTAGACTCTCGAGTGGTCACACCCTTGGGTGGTCTTCAGGAATTGCCACACAACTTAGTTGGACATTGTATTATATGGACGTAACTAAGCCAATGGCAATTAAGTTGTTAGATATAAATTGTTGTTTAATTATTAAACTATTGCACCTAGATGGTTTCTCTATGTCTTACATATTTATAAATGAAAATACAAAACATATTCTCAGTTAAACCCACTTAAAAATTTTATATATATATATATATATATATATATATATATATATATATATACCAGTAAATATGTATAATTCTAATTTTGAATCTTTAAAATGTTTAATATTATATATATAATTTTTTTTAAATGATGAAAATCTAAGAGATATTTCTTCATATTTTTAATGCCATCTATAATAAGTTCTTTAATTAAAGAGATTAGCATTGGACTAGTTAAATACTCAACAACATTGGCAATAACCATTTAAGCTAACCCTTAAACTAGGTGTTTTTTTTATAATAATTAATATAAAGAATCTCTCTACGGGCGGCAAGGTGGGAGAGGTTCTCATCACCCCAGATAGAAATAAGGAAACAACTTACTCTTGGGGACTAGGACATGAAACAAACAATGTTGTTGAAACGCTAGCTCTCTGGCAAGGCCTTCATCAAGCCAGAAATTAGGGTATTGAGGAAATTACAATGGTCAAAGATTTAAGGTTAATCATCCAATCTCTCTCTGTCAACTCTCTCCCTTCTCAATTGCAGATCCAACAACTGATCAGGAAAATCCAAAGCCTCGCCAACTCTTTCCGAAAAAACAATTACGTTCATGTCCTAAGGAAACTATATGTAAAGTGGATCAGGCTGCGAATATTTCCTCTACCCTTGGAAAATGATTTCTAGTGATAAATGGTTCTAGAGCCTATTTTCAAATCCCATGGGACCAGGGCTTATGGTATTTTGGGCTTACCCCCAGCCCCCACCACGTGGAGCCTTGCACTACATTCCTCAATCCGGTGTGTATCTCGACTTCAGCTGATGGCACGTGGGTTCACGCATGCAGCTCACTCCAAGGTTTTAATCAGACATATGACTCCTTCCCTGAGTCCTGTCTGAGGTTGTCAACAAGATTTTGCTTGCATCATGTCCCATCCCCTGTGTGTGATGCCTGTGGTAATTCATCCTGTGATTTTGGGTGCAATGATTATGAAGGATGGTTTCGTTATTAAGCAGGGTTGTGGCATTTCCTGTGACCTCCATTACTGGTTTTCATACATATACAAAGGAACTGCTGAGATTGTTGCATTTTAGGTCGTCCTCATCATAATGGAAGCATCTTCTGAATCCACGGCATCTTCAGCACCGGTCCAATCCGTCGCGGTTGATATTAGGGACATCAGGAAGAAGATGAAATAGATGAACCACTTTCTGCACCGGTTGGATACTGAGGGTGGATGTCACCTAGAAATAGTAGACTGAGACATTGTTCAGTTGCGGAAGGAATTTTCCCATTCCATTACTCAGACTGAACAAGCAATGACTGGATTGCTCGCAGATCTGGAAATCAAATTTGAGAAGCTGGAGCTCAAGGTAGCAAAATTGGAGTCTTCTGCATTTACAGGTTCTTCTTCCCATCATGGCGGACATGCAAAGTGACCCAAGTCCTCTTTGGAATTTTGTTTTTTGGTTTCTGTAATATTAGCTGTGCATAGTGTTTATATAATAGTTTAGTCTCTTTTTGTCTTAGTATTCTGAACTGTATGGGTAGTAGTAGTAACAATCCGAACTTTGTATGGGTTGCATTACTCTGAACTTTGAATGTTGCTTCCTAAGGGCATCTTTTCACTCTGTGCTTCTGCCTCAGTGGTTACATCATTGTTTATTATAAATATAATCGTTCTAGTCTAAAAAAATATAAAGAATCTTTCTATATTCAATCAATTAAAAAAAACAAACACTTAATAAATAAGTATAAAAAATATCTTTTATTTTCACACAGAAAAAACCACTTGATATTATATTAGAATCAAAGTAAGCAACTGTTTTTACATATTTTTGCTAGGAAAAGAGCATTTCCCACTATAGCAAAAATCATTATCCATAGTACTACTGAAAACTTACAACTTAAGCCTTCAAGATAAAAAATTGACTGTTAGGTAGTTGCAATGTTGTACCAAACTAAGCCGCTACAAAATTACAACTAACTTCGATAGGGAGCAATACAAAAGAGAGATAATAAATTACTTTATTCCAAAATAAGGTCAACATCTAATATGCTTGCAAAGAACCATTTGTGACAAGGATATCATCCTTGTATTCTTCAAAATATAAAGTGCCTTCTATACCACATATAGCCTTTTTTGAAAATTCATCAACAACATGATTTAATTACCAGAATATATGCTGGATAGAAATTTCATTGAAAAGGAAAACACTTAAGCTATCCGCTGGCATCAATGCTCCAATGAGGTGACCCACAGTCTTGGAGTGTCATTTTCCTAGTTCACAATCACCTTAGAGTCACTAAGTACCTCTAAGGTAACAATACCAAACTTAGTAGCAAAATGTAATAAGCCCCAAAGAGCTAGTAATTATGTGTTGGTCCCCATACCATGGTCCATCTAAAGTTTATAAGAATGATTTGAATCTAATTTCAAGAACATACCACCACCATATCTCCCCTTGGTAGAAGCGCCATCAAAATAACCCACAACTCTATCATCAAACAATTCAAGAATACTAAGAATTATCTTATTTTTGGGCTTGACATCTTTGTACCATTCTCTATACAAACTCATAATTTTTCTATTGGAAACAACCACAAATTAAGTCTTGTTATAAAAATTTGTAGAGTTTCTAGCATGCCATATTCCCCAGGAAATATAAATAGGAAGCTCAACATGTTTGTGTATCGTTTTAACCCAAACATGAATATTATCATCAAAACTAATGTAACCCCATTTAATGGAGATTTGGAGTTCCTCTAGAGTCTCTTTCCAAACATTTTTTTATAGAAAATACATTGAACAAACAAATGATAGATAGATTCACCTTCATATTGACATGCAATGCATCACTTTGGGTGAGACTAACCCCTTCTCAGTAAATTATCCCAAGTCATTATACAAATTTCTACACAAAGCCAAATAAAACATTTAAGTTTCCTGGGCATGTTCTATTTCCATAGTATATTATGCCAACATTTACCTTCTATAGCTTGTTCCTCATGAGAGATGACATTGTATACATACTTTATAGACACTTGTCTGGTAGATCTATTCCATCCCTACGATAGAGATTTTTCATTCCCATTTTATCTGATGTCTGCCATGTTAAGGCCCTAAATATATTTTGTCTATTCTTCTACTCCATAACCAAGTAGACCAAGATCCTCAGGAAGTAACCAATAAGAATCACAACTCCTTAACCAGTATGGTATTTTAATATGATTCAAAGTACTAAAACCAAATTTAACAATATATTCAATGAGTGTTGTGGAGAGTATCTAAGAGTCGTTTCCCCCAATATAGGATTCAACACCCACCAAAACCTGTCTACCATCCCCAACTCTCCAAGAGATCAATTTTCCTAACCATGGAATAGTCTTAATAAATCCATTCTATAAGTTTGAAGCTCCCTATACATGTTTTGAAGGGTTTATGAACCAATCAACCACAATCATGCTTATAAGGTATTTAGCTTTCAAAACCTCACTCCATAGACTCACCCCAAACAAGCCTCTCCAAAAACTCTTTAAAATTAGTGCAAGATTAAACCAGTGGAGTTTTTTAATACCCCAACCCCGCAAATTCTTTGGCACCAATATTCTCTTCCAATTGACTAAGTGTATTTTATCTGTATTGACTAAACTGGACCATAGAAAGCTCGTCATCTTTTGTCTCAAAAAATGTAGGATAGAAACTGAAACCTTTGACAATGACATCCAATAAACAGGAATTCCAACTATAATAGACTTAAGCATAGTAAGTCTACCACCCAATGAATGACACCTATAGCACCATTTCCCAATACGCTTTTCAACATTTTTTACTAGCCACATCCAATTTGTTTTCAGATAGTTATTGGGTTTTAGAAAGTAACCCAAGTAAATGAATCCAATGTCAATAGGATTAGTTTTGAAAGAAAACATTGAGATGATTCAAGCAATTTTTTCTTCATTTACAATGTTCCTTAGAAAATAGATTTGTTTGGACTAACCTCCATACCAGTAGCTTCACAAAACAAAGTTATGATCTCATAAAAGGAATACCAATCATCTTCAACACCATTACCAAACAAAACTACATCATCAACAAAGAGTAAATGAGTGATGTAATGAGTGGATGCAATTTTAATACTAGTTTACCATCTCTTTTAGTTGCAACAACAAGTCTACTCAATCCCCCAATATCCAAGCAAAAATAAGAGGTGAAAGAGGGAAGCCTTAGTTGAGTCCTTTGGTATTTTTGAAAAAATGGTTGAAGAACGATTGACTGGAATTGCAAAGAAATCCAAAGTAACACATGCCATGATCCAATCAATGACCGCTAAAGGAAGCCCAATTTGAACAAAAATCAGTCTTAAGAAAACTCAGTTAACCATGTCATAATCATTGGATAAATCCATATGAAGTATCACAACATCCCTCTTTCTTGTCTTTACATAATGCATACATTCCTGATTGACTCCTATAGCATCTAATATTTTTCAATTAGACAAAAATCGAAATTGTAGGCTTGGTCAATCTTTCTTTGGCAACAATGGCTTTAGTCTATTGGATATGATTTTTGTTATGATCTTGTACACAAGGTTGCAGAGAGAAATTGGCATGTATTTGTTGAAAGAATCAGGCTTATCCCTATTGGGAATCAATGTAACGAAGGTGGAAATAAGAGATCCATATACATGTCCTTAAATTCTACATTGTTCATTCACTTCCAGTATCTCTTTCCTAATGATATCAAAAAAAGCAGTGAATAATTCAACTATCCAGGCATTATGCTCTGTACTTTTGTCTTTAGCAAAATGTTTAAGTACTTCAATCTCCAACATAGTGACAACCACTTCTGACTTCTTGCCCTTTTCCAAGGAAAACATGGAAGGATAATGTTTAATGTCATTGATTTGGGAAGCAATTTTAGATCCTCCAAGATCCTAAAATTATTTAGAAAAGAAATAAAGAACAACCTTTTCCAAATCCCCCTAAGAAGACACAAGGGTCCCGTTGGAGTCTTTGAGATCCCAAATAGCATTGCGATTCCTTCTAAAATTTGCATATTATGAAAAAAATGTGTTCATATCCCCCTGAGCTATGCAAATTGATCGGATCTTCAAGCATCAAGTTCCTTCTTCTCTTTTCAAAAATTTGGTTTCTTATCATCCAATTTACTCAATAGTCTCTTTTCCTCTAAGGTGAAAATGCCTGAATTATTTGAATGATATATTCTATCTAGACTCCTTTTAATTTCTGCCAGTTGCAACATATCTTTGTTCTTCTTTCCTCTTTCCCACTGAACCATAACTTTCTTTAGTCCTTTCAAATTCAGTATTACTTTCTCCATTGCATTAACCCCTACATGAACCATAATGGATTCCCATTGTGCTCTAACTAAATTATAATTATACATCCTTCATTCAGACACGATTGAATTTATAGGAAAAATTATGTTGGATAGGCTCCCCATCAATCTGAAGACAAATAGGGAAATGATAAAATATGCTTGAATTTACTACCCATGACCTGTATTTTCTCACCGATTCTGATAAAATTTCAGCTATGGAGAATCTCTATAATATTTTTTCGACTCCTACATCTCCCAATCTACCATTCCTCCAAGTAGGACATTGTTTTGTAGGACAAACAACATGAAGAAGAGATCTATGAAACAATGGTTGGAAATAATAAGATAGTGGATTGAACATTGGATTACTATCCCCAAACTTCCAAATATATTGGAGTAAGATTCAAATCACCTGCCAAAATAAGTCTAGAGTCCCGAAGAACTCCACTGGAGTCAACAACTTCCCAAAAATATCTTATGTTGTTATAGGGGACATAACAGTTTATGATTGTGATCACTTTCTCCAAACCCTTGACTCTCCCTTCCAATAGGATCCATGCATGGATGTGAAAGGGTTTAAGATCAATTGTATCAGGGTTCCAAATAGCAAAAAGGCCCCTCGATTGTCCCTCTGCATTAAATACACATACTTCCCAACCTAGAAATACTTTTAAAAATAAAACATAGGATTTTTACCCCACACACATCATCTCCTATACTAAGACAATATCAGTCTTAATCACATTGAACATTCTTTTGAGGACCCTAAATTTTCAGGTTCCCCCTACCACCAAATATTAAAAGATGTTAGAATCATTAACAACTCTTCCCTTGGAAACAAGTACTCTAAGGGCCCAATATTCATAAACAATAACTGGTGGGTTAACATGTGAAGCAAATTGTAGTCTAGTTGAAATAGGAATGTACTCCTCATTGATTTTCTTAATCCTTGGTTCAAACACATTTTTATGATTTTTCTCACGCTTTTTATTCAACCTCCTAATTGTCACATTTTGGTGACAAGTAGATATGGCTGAAGATAAATCCTTATTTCCTAAAATTTATTCATATTATATAGGAAAGGGAGCTATGGTGGTAATTCCCTTAAAGGTAGGAGAGACTTCAGAGGGTTCTATAGTGAATTGGTTAGTATATTGAAAACTACCCTTTTTCAATCCTGGGGATTTTGAACCTCTCAAAGGGAAGAATTTAGAGGCATAAGACAAAGCAATAAAAAAATCATTCACAAGAATAGGACTACTAGGCCTTGAGTGTGAGAACGACTCAAGTCCCTCAACATCAATCGTGTTCTTAGGGTTTAGGGAGACACCAATAGTTCCCATATTATTATCAATATTCGTAGAGACAAGGGATACATCCATGGAAGGTGCAACCAAATATTATCATTCAACAATATGCGCTCATCCCCAGTATCAAAAGAAGACTTAAAATTACATGAATCTATAACCCTGCACTCAACTTATTTTAAAGAAAGTAATTATGTATCTGAAAGATGATTAAGGAAATCGAGATAGAGGGTTTTTAACTTACCCATAACTGACAGATGATTCAAGTGTTCAGTCCAAGTTTAGTTTTCCTCGACAATTTGATCCCCATTTTACTCCAAATCCTCGCTCAAAATCGAAGGCATCAACATCTCATTGCCTACCTCCTCAATATTAGGAGTCAAGGTACCCTCACCATCCTTAGATTGATCTAAAACAAAATGGACCATACATTAAATATGCATATGTCCAATATGTTAGAATTTTGATGGTTATACAAGATCTAAAAACATTTAGCATCATAACATCATAACCATCAGCAAATGATCATTGAAATAAAGACAAGCACAACCACACAAAAGAACACAGATTTATCTTGGGAAACCCTCATGGGGGAGAAAACCCAACAAAACTTCCTCAATATTGAATTCGACAAAGTACACTGTAAGACCCCAAGAACAAGAATTGAAGCTCCCTTTCTGCAATAAACTCTCTCTCTCTCTCTCTCTCTCTCTCTCTCTCTCTCTCTCATGCACGCGCACGCACAATGTTTGAGTGGGAAGTGTGCAAAAATGAGGCAGGTGCCTCACCTATTTATATTCATCAGGTAAGTGACTCAATTACCTAACTAGGTTGGTCAGGTTCTCTAATTGGGGCTGACCTACCTAAGAAGACTCAAAATAACATTTATAAAATACTTTTGTGGGTATTATTTGCTCGACTTACAATGGAGGTTTTACCTCATGACTTTTACATGACCAATTACATCAATGACATCTATAAGTGGAGGAATAACATCTCTAAAGGAGGAATAAAATAAAAGTACAATAGAATATCTTCCGAAGTTACATTTCTTTCAACACTCCCTCTTAACAAGAAAGGTATTCTACATCATTAGCAACAACCACAACAACTATACAACTGACTGGTGAATTTATATGCTATAGGAATTTTTGTAACAACAACATCATAAGTATCATCTTCATCACAGAACATCATCTTCGTCGAACATCGTCATCATGAAACATCATATCACGAAACATCATCATCATCGAACATCATCATCACATAAAATCATCATTGTGGAACATCATCATCGTCGAACATCATCATCGCGGAACATCATCATCGTTGAACATCATCAGCATATGCAACATCAGTATGTGAATACTGAGACATCATCATCATCTGCGACATCAGTATGTTAATACTGGAACATCATCATAATCTGCAACATCAGTATGTGAATACTGGGACATCAATATTTCAATAATGGGACATCATCATCATATGCAACATCATTAGTATGTGAATATCAAAACATCGTCATCATCTGCAACATCATTAGTATGTGAATAATGGGACATCATCATTATCATTTGCAACATCATCAATATGGGAAGTGTGCAAAAATGAGGCAGGTGCCTCACCTATTTATATTCATCAGGTAAGTGACTCAATTACCTAACTAGGTTGGCCAGGTTCTCTAATTGGGGCTGACCTACCTAGGAAGACTCAAAATAACATTTATAAAATACTTTTGTGGGTATTATTTGCTCGACTTACAATGGAGGTTTTACCTCATGAATTTTACATGACCAATTACATCAATGACATCTATAAGTGGAGGAATAACATCTCTAAAGGAGGAATACAATAAAAGTACAATAGAATATCTTCCGAAGTTACATTTGTTTCAACACTCCCTCTTAACAAGAAAGGTATTCTACATCATCAGCAACAACCACAACAACTATACAACTGACTGGTGAATTTATATGCAATAGGAAATTTTGTAACAACAACATCATAAGTATCATATTCATCACAGAACATCATCTTCGTCGAACATCATCATCATCGTGGAACATCATATCACGAAACATCATCATCATCGAACATCATCATCACAGAAAATCATCATTGTGGAACATCATCATCGTCGAACATCATCATCACAGAACATCATCATCGTTGAACATCATCAGCATATGCAACATCAGTATGTGAATACTGAGACATCATCATCATCTGCGACATCAGTATGTGAATACTGGAACATCATCATAATCTGCAACATCAGTATGTGAATACTGGGACATCAATATTTCAATAATGGGACATCATCATCATAGTCAACATCATTAGTATGTGAATATTGGAACATCATCATCATCTGCAACATCATTAGTATGTGAATAATGGGACATCATCATTATCATCTGCAACATCATCAATATGTGAATATTGGGACATCACCATCATCTACAACATCATCAGTATGTGAATACTGGAACATCATCATCATCTACAACATCATCAGTATGTGAGTATTGGAACAACAACATCATTAGCATGTTATTGCTAAAAACAACATCATCATCAAATAAATGCTAGATCACCATCCACATCATCAACATAGAGATGTTGGAGCAACTTCATCATCATTAGCATAAAATTCTAATACAACATCATCATCAACAACATCAGAGTGTTGTGACTACAACCACATCATCATCATCAACACAAGGTGGTGGGACCACAACCACATCAACACCATCAAAACAAAGTGTTGGGACCACAACCACATCAACATCATCAACACAAAGTGTTGGGACCACAACCACATCAATATCATTAGCACAAAGTGATCAAACCATAACCACATCATAAACACAAAGTGTTAGAACCACAATCACATCAACATCATTAGCACAAAGTGTTGGAACCACAACCCATCATCAACACAAAGTGTTGGAGCCACAACCACATCATCAACATAGAGTACTAGAATCATCTGAAGCAACATCACAGTGGAAACTCTAGTAGACCCGATTCGCCTTATCTGGATTACTAATCTTTTCAGAGAAAACAAGCCTAGCCAGACATACTGATCTACCTGGAGACCAAACAAGCCTTGTCTCACTTACTAACCTTTTTGGGCCAAACAATCCTAGCTAGACATAATAATCCCCCTAGGATCAATCGGGCCTTGTCAATACTGATATATCAATCCCAATGGGATGAATCCGGCCTTATTAGGCTAACATACCAACACTAGATTGAGTTTCCATGCTATTGTAAAGGAAAGTATCCTATGGCTAGGGTTTAAGAGGCCATCAACATATTGGGGTTGAAAGGTGGATGCAAATGGTTTTGCAAGTAAATACAAGCAAGATCATAAATCAGAATAGTTCATACCTTAGCCAAACGAAGGTTGATCCAACCAGCCCTTCAATCCTCTTCTTGCTCCTCTTGTTCCTCTCGCTCCAAGAGACCTGCAAAACGAATTATACCTTCCTCAAACCAACATGACCACATATAAATTAATGATAATCAAAGAAACATGATATAATAATCTAATTAACATCAACATCTGATCATAAACAAAGATTCAACCACACATTAAACAATGATTTGGGAAGAAGAAGGACATCACATATTTATTAATCTTGAAAACAAGTACAAATATACCTTCTCTCCAAGTTCGACACCTCATGAAACCTTGATCTGGTTCTGCTGCTTCTCTTCTCCAAGGAACTCAGCCTCCAAACTCTACAACACAAGGAGAAAGCTTCTAGGGAAAAGGTGTGGGCAAAGAGAGCTCCAATTCCTCCAGCATAACAATGCAAAGATTCAAGTCTCCTCTCATGGGCCTCCCTACCTCTATTTATATTCTTAATGAAGAGTTAGGGTTGAAGACAAAGTAGTTGCAACTGAAGGAGTCAGTTGCATAACTACCCAAACTACCCGAATTACCCAAATTTCAAAATTCGTATTTTTTTACATTTTCAGGAGGTGTACGTGGGTTGCAGAGACAACAGTTGCGTACATGAGGAGACATATGCGGGTTGTAATGCAGAAATTCGTGTATTTAAGGCGTACACGACTATTATATATAGCAACTCGCGTACGTACGCAGGTTTCCTTAAGGAAATTCGTGTACACATCAAAAGGCTCATTTGTAGGGTATTTTTGGGAATTTTAAGACTTTGGTGTCTTCTGGAAAGTTTTATCTAACAAAAATACCTTTCCAATGGTGTAGAGATGAGGTCAAACGGAGTTACAAAACTCAAGATATGGGTCTTCCAAGTTAGGTGTTTTTTCAGTGACTTTCAATGACTTTCATGAAGTGTCATCATGGAAGTGTTGACATGCGACATAATCATGGGAAAGTGGTCACAAGTAGAGATGTGTCATTTTGAGCTATAACAGATGCCCCCTAATGTATGAGGTTAGAGGGGAATATGATAGCCGAAATACATTATAAAGGAAACAACTGAGTATGGAGAGAGCAGAGAATCCAAGATCAAAAGGCTTGAACAAAGGTACCTGAAAGAGAGATAAATGTCAGACAAAACTAATCTCTGGGACATACAACTCCATATACAAATCATCGCCAGGTGGATCCAACATATGTATAGCTGATGAAACTATCATGGTCGCTCAATATGCAAAAAGGCGCCATATCAAATCTAAAGGATTCATGGCCACAAATGAACAAGGTGGATCCATACTCAATAATCGATCATAGCCACAAAAATACAAAGTGGATCTATGTCTCAGCAAAATGTCATATAAAGTGTGACAAGGTCTTGTGCAGCTTGGGAAATAGCAAAATGATGATGCTATTGTCGGCCCAAAGTCTTCAATCCAAACCGCCCAAAAAAGGTATGAATCCTAACCATGCGAATAAAGGAGTTGAAGTCGAACATGGAGGAAACCGTTTGATTAGCGGTCAATAATGAGAACCGTTAACAAACACGAGGGAAACCATCATTACTTAAAATGGTCCCCAAGGCACCTATTACATTCTAACAAGTGTGATTACAAGGACTTGAAGTCGAACACTTGAAGAATCCATCGAGTAGGAGATATTAAGGTATTCCCACTACCCAACAGCGAAGGAAATTGCCATTGATGACTACAATCCCTAAGGTACTGTCATAAAACTCTAAATCTCATCCCTAGAGCAAGATATGTTGCAGTCGATAGGAAGAGATCCATTGGAAGGAAGGAATTAAGGAATCCTTCATCATCCAACACGAGGTAAGTCAAAGACTAAATGGATCTGGAATTGGTACTGAATTTCACGACAAGAAACGCTGAAAACATGATGTAATGAATTGATACCAGGGAATGGCCGACACAAGAGGTCAAGGCAACTACAGAATGGCCGACAAAGGTTTAATCCTTGAACAGTGAACACGACACAAAAGTGACTTAGGAAGCTTTTGACACAAAAGGGACCAACGGCACAAATCTACAATGTAGGAGACATTGACAGATTCCCCATATAATTGGAAAATAAACCAACCGGAGGAATAAGAAACTCTGAATCAGGATAAGGTCAAAATACTAGGACCCAACTATTGATAGACTCAAAACTGGTGCTTTGTTCAAGGAAACAAGACTTGCTGCCATGATGAAAAATACATGTGAATGAACTTCCCTTCCCCTCTTTCTTGTAAAGGTTTAACGAGTCGAAGAAAGCAAACTCCAGACCTTCTTCATTTTTGGCAAGCTCGAAGAAGAGACAAAAGAATGCTTGATAAAGTGCTAATTCGTGGATTTTACGAGCCCGAACTAGTACATGCACGTCGGTGTTTTCATAGTTTAGAGAGTCTGGAAAACTCCAAAGAACACTCCAAAGGGGGTGCTTTTTCATACAATTTAGTCTCCTGAGGCCGGAAAAGTATAAAACAAACCACAGAAGAACTCTCTTAGCTTCCGAAGAAGTAAGGCGCACCTTTTTCATATTTAGTCAGGAATGTCCGAAAAAGGTTAAATTACCACCTACCCAATGCTCCTTCAAAAGCAGCATATAGTCTGAGTTTTACGAGTGTGAAGGAAGGCAAGATCACTCAGAAAGATCCATTTGATTACGAGAAATGGGGCTTACAACAATAAACTTGATGCTTTGTTCTTTAGGGTTTAACGAGCATGACAAAGGCATAAATTACACTCGGAATCTTTTTCATGTTTAGGTCCAATGCACGAAAAAGAGAAAACTAAGCTCATATTGGGGGTCCTTTTCTGTAAGTTTAGTCCCTCAGGTCCAGAAAAGTGATAAACCTATGCCTGAGAATGCTCTTATCAATTCCGAAGAAAAGAGAGTGTTCCTTTCTCATATTATTCCACATGGTCCGAGAAAGCGATAACCTACCACCAATGTGGATGTCCATTCACATATTCTTAACGAGCCTGAATGGACAAGTTTACTTGGCAGTCAAGTCTATTTTGAGGAGTCAGACCTAGGCCTAAAGAAACTCAATATCTTTTCCATGAAGTTTTAACGAGTTCGAAAAAGTCAACTCATGGCCTCCTTGCTGTTTTTAATGAGCTCGAAGGAGAGAAAAAAGAATGCTCTGAATTCGAGGAGACGAGTGTCAGGGGCAAGCAAAACTAGTTCCAAGCGTGAGGAACAAACCTATGCATAATGCAAGGAACAAGAGCAAGGTAAAGACACTCGGGGAACGTCTCCTCAAGGTAAAGGGTGTCAAGTTGCAAATGAAAAATGATACAAGGCTTAGCAACAATGAGAACAAAGATGAGGGCTTATACAACGAGCTAAAAGCGTGAAAGCCAGCATCAAGCTCATGCAAATGCATTTACAGCTTGAACAACAAGATGAGGCTAGTAAATAGTTGTGAATCCAACTAAGAATCCTGTCTCCAAGAAACAACAACATCAGAATCACATTCAGAAGAAAAGATCTGATGCAGGTCACTTTGGTAGAAACACATGTGACTTTGCTATCTTCTACAAAAGGTGAAGTCAAGGTAGAATCAACCGAGAAGATTCTATAGAACCAAGGCTCGAGGTTTTATAATCAGTAAGATCAACCTCAGAAGGAAAGCAAATATCAACAGGGAAGATAGAGTCTGCAAGAGAAAAATTAGTATCACGAGAGTTGAAAAAATCATAAGAAAAATCAAACTCATCAGGATCACTGACTTTCTATTCAAAGGAAGAGTCGAAAGACTCAACAAGACCAACATAAGAAGAAAGGTCATGCTTACTAGGAAAATCAGGGTTAGAATTAGTCACAACTGAACCGACATCCAATAGAAGATCAGACTGTATCAAAGACTCTAGGAAGACTCCATCCGAAGGAAGGAGATCATCCGAGATAGGACACATGTCTAAACTTTCAAATGGATCGACAGAGTGGAGAGAAGGCTCCACAGTCTGTATAGGATGACTCACCCGATCAAATACTAGGACCAAGTCCCGAGAAGGTAAGCATGAAAATAGAGGTTGCTTCTCAGTAGCAATTGAACGCAAAGGACATGAGGCCACATAGCTCACCTGTGGTGGGGTAGTGTCTATAGAAACACTAGGAATCAATAAAGGAAAGACATGGTCTCTAGTTGGGTCAAGAGAAGGATCAAGAGAATCCAACTGATCGATAGTGACAATTTCTTCACCATGATTAAAGTACATCACACAAAAAAATGTTGACACCACAGCTTGCATGGCATAGACATAATCACATCCAAGGAGCATATTGAAGTCCAATGGGTCTTCTATCACCATGAAGTCAACTAAGATGGTCTTCCCACCCAAAGTAACTGGTGTTTGAGCAAGAATTCCCAAGGCTATACAAGTTCTTCTATCAAACGTCAGTAACTGACTAATAGTCGACACAAGGCTGGGAGATCCCATGCCTCGCCAAGCACAAGCAAACAAGATACTAACTGAGGCTCCTTCATCAACAATACAATGAGCAATTGTGTATGGTTTAACTTTGACCTTTATCTGGAAAGGTGCATCAGAAGGAAGGCGCGGCTCAACTAGGCTATCCCAATCAAAGGAAGCAATTTGAGAGCTTGGTGGAGGTTGATCTGAAGCGAGTTTAGTGCCCCCTTGTTCAGTAAGTTCTGAACTGGAAGTGAAGAAAATGTGACTAGAAGACACTTCACTCTCCAAAGGAAGAGTGGGATTGATCGACAATGAATTCGATTCAACCGCTTCATGAAAGTCACTCTCCGAAGGGAGAGTGGGATTGACCAAATATGACATTGGTTCAATCACATCAAGATCACTCTCCGAAAGAAGAGTGGGATCAACCAAAGCTGAGATTGATTCGACCACTTGATCAACCAAAGGTTGAGTAGGTTGTTGAGAAACTATAGGTTGTTCAGGAGAAGGGAATTTTTGAGTCTTGTACCACACTCTTTGCACCTCTGCAATAGCAGGGAACTAGTGAGTAAGATGATCTCCCTCACATAGCATACAAGGGAACTTAAGTTTGCACTTCGAACGACTAGTTTTCTCAACAGTGTCAGCATGACTAGCAGTGGCTGACTGTTTTCTCTTAGCATGAACTACAAAGGTTGAGAGTTTGCCCCCAGCATAACTATAGAGGCTGGGTGACTAGGTCCAACCTGACTAAGAGAGGCTGGTTGTTGAGAGACTTCAGGATGTTAAAAAACAAGATGACCTTGGAACCAAACTCTTCGCACCTCCGCAATGGAAGGGCATTTATAAGTAAGGTGGTCTCCCTCACAAATCTTACAAGGAAACTTGGGCTTGTGTTTTGAATGGGTAGTCTTTTCAACAGTGTCAACATGACTCGCAGTGGTTGACGGATTGTCTTCAGTATGAACTACAGAGGCCGAGAGACTTCCCCCAGCATGACTTGCAGAGGCTGAGAGACTAGGTCCAATATAACTTGCAGAGGTTGGACAAGCATCACCAGCATGAACAACAGAGGTTGAATGGTTAGGATCAACATGCTTTGCAGCATTTGAGTGTGTGCCCCCAGCATGAACTACAGAGGTTGGGTGGATGGATCCAACATGACTTGCAGAGGTTGGATGGGGAGGTTCAACTTGAACATCAGAGGTTGCACAGGTGCCCTCAGCATGAACTACAGAGGTTGAGTGATTGGATCCAACGTGACCTGGAAAGGTTGGAAGGATCCCACCAGCATGATCAATAGAGGTTGGATGGTGAAGATCAACTTGACTTACAGAGGTTGAGTGCTTAGATCCAACATGACCTGCAGAGGTTGGATAGGTGCCCCCAGCATGAACTGTAGAGGTTGGGTGGTGAGGTTCAACTTGACCTACAGAGGTTGAATGGGTGCCCCCTTGCTTATGTGCCTTCTTCCTATTCCTCCTTCTTTTACTCCTTTTAGGCTGTCGGTTACTAGTACCAGTACTTTCACCGCATGAGGTGGAAGGAGGAGGAGAATCAAATACAGGTGAAGGGGAAGCAGTGTTTTGATGCCCTTGATATAAGGAGCTTACTTGAGAAGCACCAGGAGCATTCAGGATAGTTAGAGTGGAAAACAACCACACCGGTATCCCTAGGGTGAATCTAGGTAGATTCAGGGTGGCCATCAAGGGAACACAAACATTCCCCGTGAGAGGAATAGTACAAGGAGTTCCTAGCATGGGGATCTCTTGGTTGGTGTTCAAAGGGATGTAAGACATAGTTTCAAACAAGGAGAGAAAATCTGAGGTCAACATGAAACCAAAAGTACCAAGCACACACTTGAAGGCAGATTAAGTACAGACAAACCACACAACACTCACTAAAAAATTCCTAAATCCAAACAGACAAACATGTATAAGATACGCTTTCCAAAAGAAAGCTGATAGACATTTACTTGGCGTCCCTGTAGATGTTCTTAGGAACAAGCAGAGGAATCACCCACCGCCCTCCCACGCCTTCTACCGGGGTTACCTTCCAAGTCCATCCAAGGTCAACCAGAAATAGCCTTCTGGTGTACCTATGTATGAACCCTAGATGTCAAAGAGACTAAAGGCTACCTTAACTATATTGACAGTCTAAGGGGACAGTCGCAAGCCTAGTTCGTATGCACGGGTAGAGTAGCAAAGCCTTGAACCCTGTCTAAGACAGAATCCCCAGATGCGCAAAAACCCTGGTCTATGCTTTGACAAGGAATCGGAGGGTTATCTCCTCAGTCCAAGTCTCCACGTGGCCTCGTGCTTAACTCACGTTTGAGAGGAGCTTCCCAAATACAATCAACATACAAAAGGGTTTACCTAGTGATTGGCCAACTACGTCTGAAATTTTAACACTTGTGGAGAGTTGAAACTCCCTAATCCACAAGTCTAGCCTAAGCTAGTTGGTGTATGACCCTATAAAATAAAAATTACTAATAATTTTTAAATTATATCATTTATTTTAAGGGTTGTTTTTAGTCAGAGGGTAAATGGCATGAAACTTATGTGGTGTTTTGACTCAAAGTTGAAACAAAATGACTAAGCAAAGAGAAATGAAATGCAAAAAGCAAAAACTATTCTCTTTATTTTTCAAATAGAAACTTGAAAGCCACAAAAGAACAATTTATTTTTATTTTTATTCTTTCAAAAACAATGATATGCCATGCAATCTAGACTAAAAACCTAATCTGCATGCATATAATGCAAACATGTGTTTTTGTCTTTTTCTTTTATAAATGCAAAATAAAAATTTACCTAAAAAGTAAAGTATGCAGATAAGAAGAACAAAGCAAAAGGAAACTCTGCTATACCACCACCAAACAAAATCTAGAATGCCCTAAAGTCAGTATAAACCCTACTTGAAAGGAAGGCTTGCACAAGAGACAAGTCAACTAATTTGGCATGGTGAAGTTAACCAACAAAAGAAGAAGGAAACCAACACCAACAAGCTTTTGAACTCAGACAAAGATCACTAACAGAGGCTAACCAGAAACATAAGCCAAAAATCAAGCCAAGCAAAGGAGGTGGGGGGAAAGAGCAAAGAACAAACCCTAATGCTATAAAAAAGCTTACCACATAGATAAAGAACAACCAAAAGGGATGACGCTAACTCCCTAGAGTCATGCACCTGTAGAGGACCCCAAAAGACCTACCAAACAACCTTCAAACAGAAGAAAAACCACAAAAGAGGAAAACACATTGTTTAAAGGGGCATACGCGAGTTTCGTTACTAACAGGTCGCGTGTCATACGCGGGTTGACAATACAGCAAGTCGCGTGTACAAGCACACGCGGGTTGTACCATTGACAAGTTGCATATCATATGTGGGTTGACAGTATAGAAAGTTGCGTGTACCAAACCAGACACAGGACTGTTCAATCTGCAACTCACGTATGGGTGGAAGAAATCCCCAAAAAGGTCAAAAACTGCCTTAGGAAGGCAAGGGAAGTGTGCTATCAGACTTATAAAGTGTTCCTAAGTGGAAAGAAGGACCTGAAACAATGCAAAAGACTGAAAGAAAGACAGAGAATCCCCAAACATACAAGGCTCTCCCCAACGGAGTTGCCAGTTTTGTTGTAAAAGAAAGTATCCTATGGCTAGGGTTTAAGAGGCCATCAACATACTGGGGTTGAAAGGTGGATGCAAATGGTTCTGCAAGTAAATACAAGCAAGATCAGAGATCGAAATGGTTCATACCTTAGCCAAACGAAGGTTGATCCAACCAGCCCTTCAATCCTCTTCTTGCTCCTCTTGTTCCTCTCGCTCAAAGAGACCTGCAAAACGAATTATACCTTCCTCAAACCAACATGACCACATATAAATTAATGATAATCAAAGAAGCATGAAATAATAATCTGATTAACATCAACATCTGATCATAAACAAAGATTCAATCACACATTGAACAATGATTTGGGAAGAAGAAGGACATCACATATTTATTAATCTTGAAAACAAGTACAAATATACCTTCTCTCCAAGTTCGGCACCTCACGAAACCTTGATCTGGTTCTGCTGCTTCTCTTCTCCAAGGAACTCAGCCTCCAAACTCTGCAACACAAGGAGAAAGATTCTAGGGCAAAGGTGTGGGCAAAGAGAGCTCCAATTCCTCCAGCATAACAATGCAAAGGTTCAAGTCTCCTCTCATGGACCTCCCTACCTCTATTTATATGCTTAATGAAGAGTTAGGGTCGAAGACAAAGTAGTTACAACTGAAGGAGTCAGTTGCATAACTACCCGAATTACCCAAATTTCAAAATTTGTATTTTTTTGACATTTTCAGGAGGCGTACGAGGGTTGTAGAGACAATAGTCACGTACACGAGGAAGCATACGCGGGTTGCAATGCATAAATTCACATATTTAAGGCATGCGCGACTATTATATATAGCAACTCGCGTATGTACGCAGGTTTCCTTAAGGAAACTCGTGTACACATCAAAAAGCACATTTTTAGGGTATTTTTGGGCATTTGCAGACTTTGGTGTCTTCTAGAAAGTTTTATCTAACAGAAATACCTTTCCAATGGTGTAGAGATGAGGTCAAACGGAGTTACAGAGCTCAAGATATGGGTCCTCCAAGTTAGGTGTTTTTCAGTCACTTTCAATGACTTTCATGAAGTGTCGACATGCGACATAATCATGGGAAAGTGGTCATAGGAAGAGATGTGTCATTTTGAGCTATAACACACACCACTACAACATGCACCAATACCACATCCATGTCATCACTCCCTCTCTCGAGGGAGGTCCTTACGGACTACACCAATCTTGTCTCGAATGTATTTAAAATTAACACAAGACAAAGGCTCAGTCAACACATATGCAACTTGTTCTTCATCATTCTTCTCTTGTACACCCAAAACTTCATCATACATTCGTAACTGCATCATTCTTCTCTTGTGCATTCACAACTTCATCATACATTCGTAACTACCTCCTTCTTCTCTTGTACATTCAAAACTTCATCATTCTTCTCTTGTATGTGATTGCATACAATCCTTCCTACAAGTCAAATATTGTTGCTTGGTTAGAGACATTTCATATTCTTCAATTCTTATGCATAAAGATATATGTCATACAACCATGAAACTATTTCATCCAATACAACATTCATCCATATCATGTATACATATGGTAGCTTACTATATGCCTTCCATATCTACCAGGACATTATTACGAGTGTGCACTACTCCCAACATGTCAACAAAGAGGTTTCATTCTAGATAAGTAGAAATGGAATGTTGTACAACACCAAAATCCACTTACCCATCACATGCATATTAGTAGTAAACTGTTCATAAATGCAAACACTCTAACATGCATAATACACTTCCTAAATCTAGGAACATATCTATGTACACAACTAAACAATATCATTTAAGCAACTACATATATAGGAAATGACAATTCAAATACTTTTATTTGTTTGTTTTGTAAACTCCCTCTTGATATCTATCTCCTTACATGAATTACTGGAGTCTTTGACAAATTTATCTACTTCACCGTTTGATTCTGAGGACCTATTTCTACCACATATCACATAGAACTGTGTATTGGTGTTGAATGTGTGTGTCCTACAAATGAATCCCTTCTTCTCCAAAGTTTAAATGGATAATAGCATGATCTTTTTCTTCATTTGTAGAATTCTTCTGGATCACAGTACATATTCCTCATCACTTGAGGATTCTTCCCTTGATTTCTTCTCAACAAGTTCTTCATGAAGGAATATTTTGCATCAATAATGTCATATAATAGTGCCATTGAATCTAATAGCTTCATAGTCTTCTTCATGTGCTTCATGCAACTCTGATTGTCACATTACACACAATTTGTCATCGAACAATCCAACAAGTAGCTCACAACTTGATAAACAAGTTGCAATATAATCTACCCTAGTTGTACTTAGTGCTACGTTCATCTGCTTCTTGCTAACCAAGAAACTTATGTTGTACTCCAACTTGATGTAGCAACCTGAAGTTCTCTTCCTATTTGTAGCACTACCAGCCCAATCAGAGTTAGTCATATCCTTGCTGTTAGATCCTTCAATCTCTCTCATATTTGAGGCCATACTCAATTGTATCCTTTAGGTACCTCACCACATGCTTTTCCACAACAATGTGAACATTTCTTGACTCCACAAAGAAAATATCCAACCTCGAGTTCATCAAGTTCATCAACGAACCAAAATTCTTCCTATCGAATATTCCATCAGCTGTCTTTGAAGTAAGATTCCATCGATGTATCTAAAGACCAACATCTCAAATCTCTTTAGGATCTCGACCGCACGTTTTCCTTCTCTAAGGAAAATATCCTCTGGATTCTGCCACACCTCTAATACCAAGAATCATGTCAAGATTCTTGAACTTTGAGATATACAATCATCACTCCCTCTGAAGTAGAGCACCATTCTCCCTTTGCATCTTGTACTCTCTGCATCAAGACATTGGAGCGACAGGTATCCTCCTCTACTAATAATATTTTGTGTATCCATCTATGTCACCTCGCAAGGTCGTTGGATATCAAGATCCTCCATCTCGAAATTTGTTACAATTTTCTCTTGCACCCATCTATGAGATTGTCGTCCTCTGTAGGATTCCATCTTCAACCTTGTAATAAAGGTTGGGATATCTATCCATCTATTTGATCCTCAAGCTCATCATGTAACTGTATGTGCTATCCCATGGGTTCCTTCTGAGCTTGTATAAATCCTTCTGCGCATAGGTGGTTCTCTATAGAGAGTCCCAAATCCGGTAGGTTGCTCGATCTGTTCTTCTACGTCGATTACACCAACTGTTTAGAGTAATATCCACCACTGAAGAGGTGTGTATTAGCCCCTAGAGAAATGTCTCACCATAATCGACTCCCTCTTTCCGAGAGAAATAACGAACCTTGCTTTGTATCTCTTGATACTTCCATCTGTTGTGTTGGGCCTAGGGAAAGATAGGAAGAATTTAGTTAGAATTATGCCCAAGTATGAAAAGAGTTAGGTTGCAATAAGGAAAAGGAGCTACAATAGAAGTAGTCGCGGAAGGAAGGATAGGGTAGAAGAAGTAGTAAGGGAGAACGATGTGACATAGGAAGAACAAAAGCATACAAAGAAGAAAGAGATAAGGAAAGAAGAAACTGAAGAGCAAGCTGCGACGACAGAAGAAGAGAGTCTGCAACGGAAGAAACTTCGCGACAGAAGTGAAGCCACGACAAAAGAAAAGGATGTGACAAGGAAAGATGCAACGGAATAAACCATGTCAGAAGGTGCAGGATGGTATTGAGCAGGATCTTTATTTCGACGAAATAACCCCATTTTATTTCTATAAACATAGATAAAATCTTCAACATAAATAACTACCTTATTCTATTATGCAATTACTCTCATGTAGGAAATAAAATATATAATCTAAGATTAAGGAGTAAGTATATTATTTCCATTATGTATAACTTTACAATTCTTTTCAAAGATAATTTATATTATAAATATTCTAATTGCATAAAAGACCTACTTTAATCCATTTGCACACATATAAAGATAAATTTGGAATCATACTTATTAGATGTATGCAATACAAATCATATTGATATATATAACAATGTAATTCGAGAATTATGTATATCATCCATTTCGATGATATTTGTTCCTATGAGAGGTTCATTAAAGGATCCCTTCTTACATTATAAGTGAATATATCGTGTGCAAATAAATTTTTAAACAATTAAACCCCAACTTATTCATACGGGCCAACCAAAATACAAAAGTTTCTAATCATACGGCATTACAATTAACATAAAATTGATTTCGACATCAAAAGTTCAATTAATTCATTTTTCATATATTTAAGATTTAACAATTCATGGTTAAAATATATATGTTGCAATTATGTGGATTCAATTCCAGGAATAGTGAGATTGGTCAAGATGTTATAATGCGCAAGTCACGACTGAAAAGAAGAACCGGTCATGGATTTTAACACCTCCTTCCTCGGTTAGAGTGACAGTTTACTGAACAAAACTCTCGCTATGGTTTTAACCCAAGTCGACACAATATTCCAAGGACGATGAAGTTATACAATTCATTAAATTCTTAAAAAAATTAAAATTACTACTGTACTATCTGTCGTGGAGACACGGTATCTAGGGTTTCTCTAATGAACAATGAAATTTTCACAGGAAATAAAGAACGATCTTATCGATGGCGGCGAATTTGAAGAATAAACTATTTAAAAATATTTACAACAACTATAAGAAGAGACGGTGATAGTTGTATGCCAGATCTAATAGTTACTAAAATCAACTCCGATTGGTAGTGGGGTAAATCGTAAAATAGGTAAGGACCTAGTTGATCCCAGTAATTTATAATCGGCGTTCTCATGGATGCTAATCATAACTGTATGAGATGTGCAAAACAAAAGGAAAAAGGTTTGGTTGTCAATGATTAGTTTTAGAGATTTATATTGACTAAACGCCACAAAGAGATTCAAGGGGATCACAAGAGTTTCACTGATAGAGGGAACCTCACGGCCTAGATCTGGTGGAACCTAGAGTTAAAAAAAACAGATACGATCTAGACGCTGGAAATGATTTATCAAAAACTTTACAGAGATTCTTCCAGGTGTAAAAACGCATTCAAAAATTTTCGCATAAACCCGAAGATGGCAAAAAATAAAGAAAACAATAGAGATTTAGATTCGATAATCAGTCAGGATATTGATGGTAAAATTTCCATGCTGGAAAATAAAACTGACTGTAATTTCCATAGATCAAAACAATACATTCGTATGTAGAGGTTTATCTACATAACTCTATAGATCAATCAATGAATTTACATGCAAAGGGTTTAGATACAACAATGAAATCGAGAGAGAGAAGAGAATGACAGTTTAGAAAATAACAAAAATAAATGGTCAGGTCTTCAAAGTATGGAAATATAGAAAACCAACAAATACAGAAAAAGAGAGTTTAACTGCAATCACACGAAGTTCCATTGGGCATTCCTTTGGATGGTGCAACAAATACATAGCGATAAAACCAAGGGTTTAAAAGGAGAAAAAAAAATGGCAATGAGCGTACTGATCAACCATGTTGAATTTAGGGTTATAAAGATATATTCATAAGTTAATGTTTAAATATCGAAAGATTTATATGATAGTCGGTTCATTTATTTTAGTACAACGATTTCACCTCCAATTATTATAGGAATCCAACTTTAGAAAGAAAAAACAAGAGAAAAGTGATTGTGATTAAAACGAGGTTGTATCTCGTATAAAAGTTCTATTTCATTTGATAGATACACATGCATGGTATAGTAGAACAGAAAGATTAAAACCATTCATAAAACCAGAACCTCTAATCGTATTTTGAAACCGTGCTACAAATCTAGATTCAATTCAAGAAACACCTAACATACTAGATAGTAACTCTCATTAGTTAAATAAAAAAATGACGCACTCAATACTTTCGTCCCGTATTTAATCGATAATACAATTAAAATGATAATTATGAAAATTGAAAACCATTTCATTCAAATCAAATCTAATTAACAATTGATTACCAGTATCGATCATAATTTTCACAAGAATTTAGATTCACAGATCTAGGTGTAGGAATACAAATCAGATCTACTTACGTGAATCCGGGGAAAAACACACTTGGAGAATCAACTCCTTCAAACCATAGGAGACAACAACTCAACAATTTTCTCTGCTCCACCTCCGAGCTGAATCACCAACCATGCACTAGAACAACAAGTAACTTCCTTGCGGCACTCAACCCTCGAGTCTGTAACAAGTTTTTTTTAATGGTGGACTTATAAAATAGAAAAACGCTCAACACATGCACTCAACAATCATTTTCCCCATGCACAACACGGTGTCCCGTGCTATTTCGGTGCACTCATATATATAGATTTTTCCCAAGTCTTATGCCATCTCAATCAAATCTCCAATCAGATCCTTAAATCCCTATGATTTAGGATCTTGTATTGTTGTTGAGTTTTGGATTGGATTTGATTGGTATTAGTCACTCTAGCTTTCTTGGACATGTTCCTTGGTGCCATGGTTGGTGTCCCCTCTTGTATTTGAGTTCTCCAAGTGTTATTTTCTTTATTAAATAAATAAATAAAAAGGTTTGTTGAGAAAATCTCATTTGAGTTTTTGAGTTTCATAACTCATTACATAATAAAAATAATTTTCAAAACATGAAAATAAAAGCAATGGCATGGGGGTATTACATTTCTTTCCCCCTTATTCTTAACACCGTCCTCGATGTTTTTTTTATTCTGAGCTCCCTTTCTCATTCTGGAACATGGAGGGATATGTTTCCCCATTTTATCCTCCATTTCCCAAGTTGCCTCTTCAGGGCTGAAGTGCTTTCATTGCACTTTTATTTGAACGATGGATCGATTCCGGAGCATACATTCCTTCCTATCTAAAATGCAGAAAGGTTCAGTTTGGAACTCGCCCTCGGGTTCTACCTGAATCACATTCCAGTCAATTATATGAGTAGTATCATGTATGTATTTTTTAACAATGAAACATGAAATACATCGTGTACTTTTATATTAGGTGGAAGTGCAAGCTGATAGGATATCGGCCCTATCTTAGCTAACACTTCAAAAGGTCCACAATACCTTGGTGCCAGCTTGGAACGTCTTCCCAAACTCAAAGAACTCTTCTTTGAATTTACCTTTAGATATACGTGATCACCAACATTGAACTCTCTTGGAGCTCGTTTTAAATCTGCGTAACTTTTTTGCTGATCCTGGGAAACTTTTAAGTTTTGTTGCACCTTTTTCACCCTCTGTTCCATTTCTTTTAACATGTTTGAACCTAGAACAATCCTGTCAGCAGGGTTATCCCAAGACACAGGTGTGCGACATTTTTGGCCATACAAAACTTCAAATGGACTCATTTTCAATGAAGCTTGATACCCATTATTATAAGGAAATTCTACTAAATGCAAATACTCTTCCCATTTACCTGGTTTATCCATTACACACATTCGCAACATATCTTTTAACACTTGATTGGTTCTTTTAGTTTGTCAATCCGTTTGAGGAACATAAGCAATACTAAAATTCAGTTGTGTATCTAGACCCTTAAACGATGATTTCCAAAAGTTAACAGTAAATTCCACATCTCTATCAGAAATCACAACCTTTGGAATAGCATGTAACCGAAATATTTCTTTCATAAAAATATCAGCTATATTAATGGCTTTGTAAGTAGACTTTACAGGTATGAAGTGGGCAACTTTACTTAACTTATCAACAACTACCATTATTGAGTCATGTTGCTTATTTTTTTTAGGTAATCTCGTTATAAAATCCATGCCTATTATCTCCCATTTCCATTATGGAATAGGTAAGTGTTGCAGTAGCCCAGCAGGATGTTGATGTTCAGTTTTTATGTGTTGACATTAAATACACCTAGCTAGGTAATTTTCAGCATCCTTCTTCATGTTGGGCCAATAATAGCTTTTTCCTAACTTAGTTATCATCTTTTGGTATCTTGGATGTCTGAAATATGGTTGCTTATGTAGTTCATTTAGAATTAACAGTTTAACTTCTTCAGAATTTGATATGTATAATCGATTTTTATAAACTAACAAGTCTTCTGAGCTTATGGAATAAGCTGAATCACTTCCCTTATCATCTGTTTCCAAATTTTCTTTAATCTTTAAGCACTCTTCATTATTTTTAGTTGCTTCTTTTATTAATCCTTCGAGATTTTTTTATAACTGTTGAAAGTAGCTGAACAACGTGGAATGGAATTCCTAGTCAGGGAATCTACCACTTTTTTCTCTTTTCCTTTAATGTGTTTAATTTCAAAATCATACTCGCTTAAAAAGGATAACCACCTTGCTTGGAGAGCATTCAAGTTTTGTTGATCAAATAAGTATTTTAAGCTTATGCTATCTGACATTAAGGTAAATTTTCCTCCTATTAAGTAATGTCTCCACATCTTTAATGCATGTATTATAGCAGTTAATTCCAAGTCATGTGTTGCATAGTTCCATTCATGCATTTTAAGTTTTCTTGATTCGTAGCTTATTACATAATCCTCTTGTAACAACACACCACCTAATCCTTCTAAACATGCATCGGTAGATACTACAAAGTCCTTGTATGGATCTGCAATTCTTAGAATAGGTGCAGTGGTTAATAAGTGCTTAAGTTTTTCAAAGATTTATTGACATTTATTAGACCATATGAATTTAGTTCCTTTCTTTTGAAGTGAGGTTATTGGATAAGCAATTTTGGAGAACCCCTCAATGAACCTACGATAGTAACCCGTGACTCCCATAAAGGATTGAATCCCAGTTACATCCTTAGGAATTGGCCAATCATTGATTGCCCTGATTTTATCTGGGTCCACCGAAATACCTTCCCTAGTTATTACATGACCTAAGTACTTAATTTTATCTTGAAAGAATTCACACTTGCTAAACTTTTCATAAATTTTATGTTCTCTTAAGGTTTGCAAGACTGATTTTAAATGTTATTTATGCTCTTCTTCATTTTTAGAGTATATTAATATGTCATCAATAAATATTATTACAAACTTATCTAAGTATTTGTGAATAAAATTGTTCATTAAACACATGAACGCGGTTGGGGCATTGGTTAATCCAAAAGGTAGAACGAGGAACTCATAATTCCCGTACCTTGTTCTGAATGCAGTTTTATGGACATCCTCATCCTTAATTCTCACTTGATGGTAACCAGACCTTAAGTCGATTTTAGAGAATACCAACGCTCCCCATACTTGGTCAAATGAGTCGTCGATGCGGGGAAGAGGGTATCTATTCTTAATTGTCTGTAATTGACACAGAGCCTCAATGTTCCATCCTTCGTTTTAACAAACAAGACAGGTGCTCCCCATGGAGACACACTCGGTCTAATATATTCTTTATCTATTAATTTTTTTAATTGTAATTTTAATTCTACCAACTCAAGTGTGTTCATTCGATAAGGGGCCTTTGAGGCGGGTACTGATCCAGGTAGCAATTCAATGGTAACGTCAATATCCCTCCTTGGAGGTAGTCCCAGTATCTCTTCTAGAAAGACATATTTAAAATCATTTAAGAAGGTAAGATCCTCTAAGCTAGGTTTGGTTTCCTTATCATTAGTTTCGGTGATGTGTACAACAAATACCCTACATCCTTTTCTAACACACTTTTTCAATTGCAAGGCATAAATTTTCCTAGTAAGAACCTTTTTTGGAATCCCTCTAACCATTTTACTTTCACCATTCTCATCAATACAATCAAAAGTTTTCTCAAAGCAATTTAGCACAACTTTATGTTTTTCTATCCAATCCATAGCAATCAGTACATCGTAAGATCCTAATGGTAAAACATTCAAATCTACTTTTGTAATCAAATCTTGCATATGAAATTCACAACTAGAAATAAAACTGGTTACTTTTGTTTTTGTTCCGGTGGCCAGTTGCACTAACCATGAGTTTTCAAAATCATATTTTTTCATTTTACACAAATCTACTAATTTAGTAGATATATAACTTAGAGTAGATCCAGAATCAATTAATATATAAATAGGTTTGTCAATGATATTACCATCTACCTCAATCATGGATGGGTGAAAATCCGCTTGATAATTGTCCAATGCGGCGCTAATCTGTAGTATTCCAAGCAACTTCTCCAACTATGGCTGCTTCTCGAACCGTGTGAATATTTCGTTTATCCTTTTTATGAGGACAATCCTGATAGAAATGAACCCCCCCCACAACCCCAACACTACAAGGGTTCTCTTTTTATATCTTCACTTTTCTTATTAAAATTATTATCTTTATACTCAACAGTTCTCATAGGTTGTTTATACTCCGTTCTTATTGTTGGTTGTTTGTCCTTAAAGGTATTTTTATGAAAACTTGTATGTTTATTAAAAGGTTTCAACTCTCTTCTCTTAAAACTACTTCCATCTCTTCTGTTGAAATTAAAAGGATTTCCACGTTTACTCTTGGATTAGTCATATGTTAATTTGGCCTTCCTCATTACTTCATACAAAGTTTTCGGTTCATCAAACTCCAGTTTGTATTTATAAAAGTTAGGCAAGAAACCTAGAAATCTTTGTATTTTAGGTTTTTTTTCATTTAGGTAAGGCACATATCTTAACAGTTACAGCTGATTTTACCACACATGGTGGATCACACCTTTATGGCCTTCCCTATCCCTTTGCAGACTCTTTAGACCCCATGGACCATTTTTGTACCTTTGATGTTTCCAAGATCATCCCTAAAAACATGCCTTATTTGCTATATGCGACTTTTAAACCTATTATCGCGTATATACACAGATTTGACCCTTAAACCCGCGTACATCGGGATGTGTACAAAAGGCCAAATAGTTTTGGAGTTTTCCTTAATGTGGATCCGAGTCACTTGTCTCTTGTCCTTCCATATCCCTTGAGATTGCTCGGATTTGACCTTCCATTACCCCATTGAAGCACTATATAAGGAACCCTTTAGATACATTGAAGGAGGAATTGAAGAGCAAGAAAACTATAGTCCATTGTTTTCGGAGCTTATACTTGAGTCTGCATCCCTTTGTCCCTTGGAGCACTTTGTGTTTTTCCCAATCTTTCCTTTGCTTGTGATCTTGCTATTGAGAGATGGAGAATTGAAGTGGTGGACGCCCAGGTGGAGGACTCAGTTTCTTCGATTCGCAGATGTGCCGACAGAGGTCAATATTGTAATCTCTTATATATATTAATAGAAATATCTTTTCCTGTCCAATAATGTGTATTTAAATAAGTATTGAATCCATGGATGCTTTTAAATGCTTATATGTTATTGATTATATATGCTAGAGTAGGTCTAACACAATTATATATAGCATGCTTTTCTTGTTTGCTGAATGTTGAGAGAGCAAATTATCAATACAAGCGAGAATGGAAAAGCTCAACGGGGATCTACATCAACCGTCCAGAATAAGGTATGTTTTGAGATCCTTTAGTGTTAGATGTTTGGTTTCTCTTGCATATAGGAAAGGATTGATTTCTGCGGTTACTCTATCTGTTGTGGTACCCCAAGCCATAGGAAGTTTTCTCTGTAACAAAATTGGCGACCATACTGGGGAGTTCCTAGTCATTTCCTTTGGGGATTTTATCAGCATTCAATGTTCTTGAATTGCTCTGATTTCTCTATTTCTGAGTCGGGTCTGGGGGCATCTTTACCTGGCAGTGTCTGATAGGAGTAAATTTTGTCTCAGCTTGTCTGTTTACCTTCTTTTTTATCTCTTTTTATTCATGTATGTGAGTTTTGTCTTCACAGTCACGTGTACACGGGGTTTTTACTGGGATTTCCGCGTATATACACGGGTTTTCTGCACACAGTTGCTTATGCCCTGAGTTTTTCCTTTTAGGGGAAGATTAAGTGTTGCTGGGTGAGTTTTGATGATTTCTGAATCTCCTTGAATGCTTCTAGAGTATGTATACACCTCTGTTTCTAACCAGAAACGTTTTTTTAGTTAGAATTTTTTAAAATGTTCTTGCCATTGCCTTTTCTATTTTTTGGGGGGGATTAGTGCATTAGGTCTCTTTTACCTTGGTGCTTTGCTTGGGTGCTGTCTGATAGTGCTTTTAGAGTCTGGGGATGCTAGAGCCATTCTTTTGCTTTATTATCTCATTTTAATTCAAAAAATACAAAAATATTTGCTTCTTTGCATCATTGCATTTTGCATTTTGCATGGTACTTGCACTAGGTTTGCTTGGAGAAGTATTAGTCAGATTTTCATATAGGAATGATTGCATTGTCATTTGAAGGAGAATTTTGCATTTCACAAAGTAGCATACCCCGTTTTTCATCAGACACAGTGCATTTTCATTGATTGTTAGGTCTGCATTTTACTTCTTGTTGCGTCATAACACCATTAGTTGCACGATCATTTACCCTTTTGAGTAATAAGCCAATTAAAATCAACGCATAATAAAATGAATTACACTCTTTTCTTTTATAGGGTGCACCTACAAGATTAGGTTTTAGGGTCTTGGAATAGTTCATTGTGAGTAAATTCTCCAAGACCACTAAACGAAACATGTATGTGTCTGTCCAAGTGAGAGTGTGAAATTACTTGGTGTAATTAGTGTTTCTTAGGATCCTCCTCTTACAAGGGAGTTAAGCACGAGGCAGTGTGAGCGGTTAATGATTGGGATGACCCCTAGTCATAACTGAGTAGCACCGGAGATATTTCCAGGATTGTATTCGTATCTAGGGGCTCTTTCGGGAGTTTCAGGCTTTGCTACCCTTCCCATACGGTCAATACCGCCTACGACTATCTGCCTGAGCATTGATTATATTGAGGTGACCTTAGTTTCCTTACCTAGGTTATCAAAGGGGTACTTCATAGAGGTTATTCTGGAGGTGTCCTGGCCAGGTAGGGGTCAGACAGCACAATCGCTATATGTGTTGAAGTTGAGGGCCACTATAATTGGTTACGAACCTCTGCTTGTTGTGTATGGGAGTCTCAAGCCTCTCCTAGGGGAGACATACCTGCTTCATTCGAGAGCTCACATATCCTACCCTTGTTTGCTTGTGATTTGGATTTACATTATATAGGTGTATGCTCTATGCACGCTAGTTTTCCTAGGGTTTGCGTAATTAGAAGGAGTCTTTTTCATTTTTTGAGTCATTGTGGATTCGGGTGCGACACTTCGCCATTCTCGTCATTTAGCAGGACTTTCATCTTCCACATATCCTCCTCCTTTAGGAGAGAGAAACAGACAGTCCGGGCGGACTACTTCTCACATTGATTCACACATGATGGGAGATCATGAGGACAAGATTCCTGAGATGTCTTCTCCACCTAAAGAGGTTGGGGAAGAAGATCCTACTCCTGTATATGATCCTTCACCAGAAATACCTTCACATTCCGGTTATGATCCCTCATTCACAGGTCGTCGGTATTGGTTTTCAGGTGACAAGACTCACTATGAACCCACAAGCACTAGTCATGTTCATTATGCCATGCTTGATATCCCTGCACATGATCCGACACATCATTCCAAGTCAGAAGTTGAACCTAGTACTACGCCTGGGGGCACTCCTATTCCTTTCCATGCGGAGAGATTTGGGAGCACTAGTCACATTGCACCTTCCATCACGGTGGTGGAAGCTACCTCACATGTTTGTCCTAGACCTAGTGTTAGTATTCATATGCGGATACCAGAACTGAGACAAGTGACCATAGGGAATACCACTTACATCCCTTCACATGTCCCTTCGTCCTCTATTCCTACTCCTTCGAATGCATTTTTGACAACCCTTCCTCCCCCTCATTCACATGGTCCTTCAAGTTGGAATGTTGCTACTAGTCATGTTCGTATTGCGACTGCTCGTACAGTAGTATCTCAGAGTCAAGTATCTCCTGTTGTCTCAGGAGGTCATATTTTTGTTTCTGGATCGTCTTACGGTCCATCACAAGGAGTTCCCCATATCCCTACTTATGGAGCTTCTGATGGGATATCCCATGGGACATCTTATGGAGCTTCTCATGGACAATCTTATGGACCGCAGTATGGACAGAGCTATCAACCTTATGGGTATGGGTATCAACAACCCACTTACTCCTCTAATTATGGCTTTGTAGCATTGCATAGTCAAGGTACACCACATCATAATGCTTCCATGCAGCCCTACATGGGTCAAATGGGAGGAGGATATTATGGCCAAGGCCATGGTATTTACAGTAGTCAGCCTTATATGAACCAAAACTATCAGGGACTGTGGCATAGACCGGCTCAACCTAGGCTCCCTTTCTTCGCAACGTTAAATTTACCTGACTTGTCGAGACTAATGAACGATCCGGTATCTCATGACCTGGCTTGGCCGGCTGTCCCTAACAAGCTTCCCTCAGACATTCCCAAATTTGAGGGAAAACCAAGAGAAGATCCTAGTGAACATGTCACTACCTTTCACCTTTGGTGCTCTTCCAACTCCTTACACGATGACTCAATCTGTTTAAGGCTATTTCAATGCACCCTCATCGGGCCTGCAGCGAAATGGTACATAGAGTTACCGAGGTGGGCATTCGTTTTGTTTGATGACCTTTCTATGACTTTCCTCAATCACTTCCAGCTACCAGTGCGTTACGACATTGATACATAACTCTTGTCGACATTTCGACAGGACAAAGACACACATATCTCGGACCATATCCAAGAGTGGCGTAGATGGAAGAGGTTGATTAAAGTTTTCATACCGCCGGAGTTTCTCCTTGAGTGGTTCCTTAAATCGTTGCTACCTTACATCGCGAAGGATGTTTCTACATCCAGAGTCCAGAACGAGGAACAGGCAATTTTTAGGGCACAGGAATTGGATTTGATTTATACTCAATCCGAACTATTATATGAGATCATACCTAATGCTCCGCGTTCTAGTTTCATTCCCAAGATCAATCCTGGACCACATGCCGATGGCATTATGGGTTGCACAAGTACCAAACCTGCGGATTTGGTTGTAAAACAAGTGATTCAATTGTCTATTAATCAATCAGTGTTGAGACAAGCTACGGCTTCATCTCAACCCACCTAAACGACAAATGTACTTTTCGTGCAATCGTCGAACTAGAAGGGCAACCAGCAGCCCGGAAGGAATAAGAAAAAGGGTAAAACCAATCGTAAGGGTGGAAACAAGAACGAAAAATGTCAATTTTAATGACAAGAACAACATCAATGCTGGGGGAACAAGTAGTCTAAACGTAAGGTTAAGTTTCCTTGCAAATTGTGTAAGGATGACCACCTCACTCACTTGTGCCCTTGTATGGAAGACACCTCGAGGTTCATAGCACAAGGCCCAGCTGTGCTGACCAATCCTTTACCCCATAATCAAAATATGAAATCGAGGACCCATGATGCTCATTCTGCATCGGGTGGAGATCAAAATCCGCTGAAAACCAGTACTGGTCATGGTTGCATCAACATGGTGCATGCTACTAAGGTTGTGACTCATGCGAAAGATTATGGTTCGTCACAACCACACCTTGGGAAGGAACCTCCTCCAACCGAGAGCCCTTTGCGTATTGAAAATCCTATGGATAAACCTGAGATTGCACCTCGCATTCCTAAGGCAGTTCTAAAGCGTTCGGGGCACAATCCTAATGCCCGAGCCACCCAAAACTATTTTGTTGTTGAGGATTTGTGCCAAACTCCTTGTGCGATGTCTGCGCTTGAAGTACTTCAGAGTTGTCTGTCGCAAAGGAAAGATTTTCTTTTTTCTCTTGGGGTTAATGATGATAACTCTTCTTCCGTCATCAAATTTGAAACCATGGGACTGCAGCCTCGCTTGCCTTACTAACTGTCTCTTTTGATTCATGTAGAATGTCTTAACATGATCGTCAAATGCACTATGATTGACAAAGGTGTTGCTGCTTCCGTGATGTCTTTGTCATGTTGGAAGGGTTTGGGTTCTCCCGAGTTGTCTAAATCTGCTACCATGTTGACTGCCTTTGATGGTAGATCGTTTCGGCCGCACAGAATTATTTCTTCTCCTAAGGTCCGTTTGGGAGGGAAGATCGTCGCGATCGAGGTCGAGGTGGTTGATGCGCCCCTTTATTACAATCTTTTACTGGGTCGGAATTGGATGTATAGTATGCAAGTCATATCCTCTTCTCTATTTCGAGTTGTATGCTTTCCATTTAATGGGAAGATTGTTACGATTGATCAGACATCATTCAAGAATTTGAGCGTTAATGCATCGTCAGGAGCTTCTATCTCGATTATCGATCATTCTCAGCCGACAACTGGGAGTGTGGGTGTAGGTATGTATCCATCCCTTATGGGGACATTTAGTTGTCCTGCACCCGTTCTTATGATCAGATCTAGTTTCAGTGGGGATTCATCTTCATTGAATTCGGTGTCTTTTCACACTACCCATATGGAAGATCCTTGGATTATTCCATCACTGATTCCTTCGAACGGACGTGCCGTTCCTGCAGCAATGATAGCATATCAAGCGAATCTTTGTTGTGTTGCAAAGCCTAGTCCTTCCTCTTCACGGACGGAGGAGGAGGACCCATATGTGCTGTCTGCATGGGCAGTTGAGTCTTCTCATGCACATGATTGGATTGATAGTGTTTTTCCATCAAATGAAGCTATTGTTGAGGCCATGTCTGGGGTTGAGCCACCTTGGGAAGAGTTGCATCATAGATCTTATTTTGATCATTTGGAGCGTGAGTACTTTAGGGAGATTCTTAGTGAGAATATTGGTAGTCCGGTGGTTCCATTAAGTTCTCCTGGTTAGATGACTGATGGGAACATGGCGAATATATCACCTACTATTCCTATCAATATCTCTCGCGATCCTGGCAAGATTGAGAATGTGTATATTGGGGCGGAATGTTCCCATGCTGAGATTCAGGAGTATACTGAGTTGTTTAAAGAGTTTCGTGACATCTTTGCTTGGTCATACTAGGAAATGCCAGCTATCAATCTTCGTATTGTCGAACATGAAATTAATACCTATCCGAATGCGAAGCTTGTTCAACAATGTTTGCATGCGGTAAATCCTAGAAAAGCACCCGTGATTAAGGCTGAGATAGAGAAGCTGTTAAAATCCGGATTTATCTATCCTATTCCCTTGATGGAGTGGGTTTCAAACCCCGTTCCGGTTGATAAGAATCAAGGAACGATCCATATATGCACTGATTTCCGTGATTTAAATCGTGCTTGTCTTAAGGATAATTTTCCCACACCATTTATTGATCAAATTTTGGATGAGTGTGCAGGAAGCGAGGTATTTTCCTTTATGGACGGCTTTTCCAGATATAATCAGATTCAGATCAAACCCAAGGATCAACACAAAACTGCATTTATTTGTCCTTGGGGTACGTTTTCATATCGAAAGATGCCTTTCAGTCTTGAAAACGCCAGAGCCACATTTCAGCGGGCTATGACTTTGGTTTTTCACGATCTCAAATTGATTATTGAAGTATTTTTGGATGACCTTGCTGCTCATTCTCGGCTGAGAGTGCGTCATCCCTACCATTTGAGATTAGTATTTGAAATATGCCGCCACTACTTGGTTAGGTTAAATCCACATAAGTGCATCTTTTGCGTGAAGTTTGGTCGCTTGCTAGGATTCATTATTTCCAAGGAGGGTATAATAGTCGATCCCTTAAAGGTTGAGGAAATACTTCAATTGTCTCCCCCGTGAAATATTAGACATCTTCAATGTTTGCAAGGCATGGAAAACTTCTTACAGATATTCGTGGTTTACTTTGCCAATTTGACTAAAGGCTTTATGCGTCTTTTAAAGAAGGACACTGCCTTTTGTTGGGATGAGCGAGCCCAGGAGTCCTTTGATGCTCTTAAGCGAGCCTTAGCATCGGCCCCCGTACTTAGTCCACCCGACTATAGCCATGAATTTTTAATTTATGTGGCCGCATCCATGGAGACGATTGGTATGGTTTTGGTTCAGGAGGATGAGGAGCTCCATGAGCATGTCATATATTATTTGAGTCAAAACCTTATAGATACGGAAATCTGTTATTCCCATGTGGAGAAACTTGCCTTAGCTACCATTCATGCGGTTCAGAGATTGAGACACTACATTCTCCTTCGCCAGACCTTGGTGGTATCTCATGTCAATCCATTTCAATTTGTCCTCACTAGAAGGATGATCAGGGGAAAGTATAATAAATGGATTGTTATTTTGCAAGAATTCAATCTTGAGTTTGTTTCGGCAAAATCGAAGAAGTCATTGATATTTGCGGAGCTCATTTCTAATTTCCAAAGTGAGGAGGAGGAGGAGGTTCATGAGGAGACGTTTGTCGATGAGCATATTTTCCTTATCTCAACTGTGGATCCATGGTATGGGGATATAATCATATATTTACAAACGTTGAAGGTCCCTACTCACCTTTCACAGGATGAGTGACGACGATTACGTCATGTATCTAAGAACTACCTTATAGTGGATAACACTTTGTACCACATTGGGGTAGATTCCATTTTACGTCATTGTTGAACCCATGAAGAGGCTGAGGTTGTGCTAAATGATTGTCATGGAGGGGCGTGTGGTGGTCATTTATCTGGGCTTTCTACAGCCCAAATATCTTGAGAGCAGGATATTTTTGGCCGTCGATCTTCAAAGATTGTGTCAATGCGGTCAAGAAGTGTCACCCTTGCCAGTTGTTTACACACAATATGCACTTACATCCTACTCCGTTACATCCAATTATCACTGTCAGTCCCTTCACCAAGTGGGGGTTTGACTTCATGGATTGCAACCCAGCTTCAGCTGGGGGGCATCATCATATTAAAGTGGTTGTTGATTATTTCATGAAATGGGCTAAGGCTATGCCCACGATTAAATCCAATGGTGAGATAGCCGAGCATTTCGTATTCAACCAAATTATTACTCGGTTCGGTATTCTGAAAGAGATTGTCACTGACCATGGTAGGCACTTTCAGAATCGAATGATGGAAGTGTTGGCCTCAAAGTTAGGGTATAAGCAGGAGCGCTCCTCTTCTTATTACCCTCAGGCGAATGGACAGGTTGAAGTAGTGAACAAATCACTTAAGTCCATTCTCCAACGAACCATCACATAAAGCAAAATGAATTGGCATATCATGTTATATGCTGCTTTGTGGGCTTATAGAACCACGGTTAAGACTGTGACGGGTTTTTCTCCATATCAGCTCGTACATGGAGTGGAGTCTGTCTTGCCGGTTGAATGCGAAATCCCTTCATTGAAGCTAGCTATAGAGCTTTTACCAGACACTTCCGCATTAGAGGAATGTTTGGTCCACTTAGAGCAACTTGATGAGCAGCGTCGAGATGCCTTAGTGGCTCTAGAAGTAAATAAGCATCGGGTTAAGGTCCAATATAATAAGTCTGTCCATCCAAGGAGGTTTAGTGAAGGTGATTTGGTCCTTTTGTGGGATCAAGCTAAAGAACCCTTGGGGGTAGGGAAGTTTAACCCCATGTGGCGTGGTCCTTACGTAGTCAAAGGTGTGTTAGAGAAGGGCGCCTATGAGATGGTGGATTATGAAGGGACAACCTTGGAGGAGCCTAGAAATGGGCTCTATCTTAAAAAGTACTATGCATGATCTGCAGCCAGGGCTGATTATTGTATATTATTGTACAGTTTTTTGCATACTTAGGTTTTCTTATGGTGATCAGGTTTGTTGATTAGCTTTTGTTTCTTATGGTAGATATCAATGGAGTCTTTCGCTTACATAGGATTTGCTGATGGTGCTAGCCACCACACTCAACACTCAGCCTCTACTTCTTGGGTGATTTATACTCCTATGGGTCAGGTATTGTCTTCAGGAGGCATATGTTTATAGCCTTCTTCAAACAATGTTGCTGAGTATAGTGTCGTTATCGAGCTATTACGGGATGCCATTTCACATGGTGTTCTCTCTCTTGAGGTGCGTATTAATTTGCAATTAGTAGTGTCACAGCTTAATGTCTTGTATCATATTAGCGATCCGACATTATTACGAATATTCTTACGGGTGAGATTGTTAGAACGACAATTTGACAACATAACATACATACATGTTCCAAGAATTTTTAATCAAGTTGTTGAATCATATACTAACTATGTGTTAGATTGGCATTTGTTTCATAGACCATAAGCACATCACAAACATACATTTTTACACACATGTAAATAAATAAAATCGATCATCATAAAAGTTTTTCATTAAACATTCAAAATGTGACGTCATAATACAAAAATGGGGCTTCCAAGCCACCAAAATATAATACACGGTAGTACAAAAATGAATCACTCTCAGGTCTCTAAGCCTGTGGAAGAGGACGGTGGTTCTGATCATGGTATCACACCACGGCTCTAGCTAGTCATTGGAATAACCGAACCCATGCTCGTGGTACACCAACCACCTGGCGCTGCATGGCCTCAAGTAAGTCCTCTATTTGCACCATGGGTACTTTGTGTGGATGCTTTGGAGCGTCCGCCCCGCATCCACACCCATGATATCATCTCCTCTTCCCCTTCGCCTATGACAAGGGAAGTCGTCAAGCCACCGTGGTCCAACATCTGCATACATATGACAGATTGTCACTATGTGTCGTCACACCAAAACATGTCTTTTGAGTCAATATATCAAAAAACACAAAAAAATTAATAATTCAAAAAAATTAAAAAGAGGGTTGGGATTTGTTACCTATATCATCGTATGCTACTCCTGGTGGTAGGGGCATGTCTGGATCTCCCCGGAAATCTATTCCCACATAGGGATAATCATCAATGAAAACAATTTGCCGCCGCCACCATGGAAAGAAGTTAGCTGGGTAGGGGTTGGACAACCTACCTCCGCCCAGTCTGCGCATAGCATCTTCCCAAGGTCGTTGGGTTGGATCTCTAACCCCGTGAGGAGGAACGTCAGCTCTAGAGCTTAGCCCCGGTACACACTCAAAGAAGAACGTGCTCAGTATACTGTTGAAACCAAAGTTTCATACCCTGCCCATGTTGCAGTCACTGAGCTGCTACTTAATGTTACTCAACAGCGCAGTGCTCCAACCATACACTGTGGATATCATGCACTCCACTACATAGAACTTCAATGGCCGCAAGGCCTGGTGGAGTGATGCTAGACCAACTATTATGTCGAGTGCCAATAGTATGGCCTTCAGTCCTAGCACCTGGATGGAGTTTGTCGAGATTTGACTCCCAGCCTTTTTCATGTCTGGAAAACAGTATACTGCAATGTACTCATTAATGGTGAGGCCACCTTCGGGCCCGCAAGAGCGTCGATTCACCGCCTCTCCCCGTCGGGACAATCCAGTAATCAAATATATGTCCTCCACCTCTATAGTAAGGGACATCCCGTTGATATGAAAGGACTCTGAATCTGGATCCCAGTAGTCTACTATCATCTGCAGGAGTCTTGATTTGGCCCTCAGGATGCCAAGACACCAAAACTTGTATAGCCCACATGCACGTAGAGCTTGTTGAGCCATTAAATCACCCTGGACAGCCTCTTCTACATCTCCATGTTCCCTCTCCCTCCATTCTAGAACCATCTTGCACATTAAAAGTAATTTTTGGTCAATATATACCTTAAAAAATCATGTGCGCGGCCGCATACGCGACTGTTTGCAAAACAGCCGCGTATGTACATGGTTTTGGACGGTTTTTCCACGTATAGCTAGCTCTATATGCGGAAAAAGGCTCGATATCTGCATGGGCCGAAACGACCAATTTAGACTGGCCTAAAAGTCAAATTTGACCATGGAAATTGAAAACATTTGCATGAAAATGGAAGAGGAGGACATGAGAAGTTACCTGGAACAAACGGTGCCGAATTTCGCCGGACGAAACTCCCGGAATTCGCGTTGGAAGTTCTGAGCTCAATTGGGTAAAAATTTCAAATGATATATAATTTTTGAATTTTTTGCTATTTATAGAAAAAAATTGAAATTTTTTACCCCCTTTCTATAGTTTTGAACCGTTTTTTACCGTTTTGGACCGTTTTGGACTAATCTGATGATGTAGGAGTCTGTTTTAAGCGTTGTTTTGACCATTGTTTTGACCCGTTCGTGCCGCTTTCAGATATTATGTCTAAACTGGCATATAGGTTAGGTTTCACATCCGTGGGCATTTTGCATGACCTTATGAACATTTCATTATAACCTTAGGTACGAACCCATTCTATCTTGTCACGGAACCTTCTTGTTGTTTTAGAAATGACATGATGTGAATGGTAGAGCTTGACCATACGTGGGTGCCCTAGTTAGCTCCTTTTTTGCATTTGGTGCCCATGCCGACATTTTTTCCTTTAGGGTGTGGGAGTTCTTTGTATAGTATCGCCATGTCTTTGCGCAAGAGCCTCATACTCCTCTTGATATTTTTGCTGGCCTTTGTCCCCAGGACTCCCTTATGTCAAGTTGTAATTGCATTCTCATGAGTTTTTCCTACCTCATTGAGCCTTATGCCAGCTTCCCTGACTTTGATTATCAGCCATATAGCCCGATCTTGTCTCATGTCTAGCCACGCAGAGCCATTTTATATATCATTTGTAGCTTGATTCCCCATTTTTACCGGGAGGGGAGTTTCTCCCGAGTGTCGTTATCCTACACATGTGTCCTTGCATTGAGCATAGGTATGTTCCGCTGCTTGGAACTAGTTTATTTGTCCATTGAAACTCATCTCCTCCTAGTAACTATAAAGCACTTTTATTATTTTTCAAGCTTTTCAAAATATTTGAAAAAGTCCAAAAAAATAAATCAGAAAACCAAAAAGCCGGACAAGAAAAGTTGTTATCTTTGGCAGCAGTCGAGTCATGTCGCCTTCGAACAGAGCACTGTATATCACATCCGTGGGTTGGGTTAATAGTTTGACTTTAGGAGTTGTACTCGTTTCTCTGAGTTTATCTCCACTAATTGGATAAGCTTCCAGTCCCTATGGATCCTCTGTTGATGCCTCTTGTGTCGAAAAGATGTCCCAGTTTTGTATATCGAGCCTATGCTGCCTACATTCAGTCACCATTCGCCTTTATGCTCTTGTTCAAAGGAAGTTGAAACTTGAGTCAGCCATTCCTCAGTTCTCTTGACTTTGCATGTCGGCCATTCCCAGTACTGATACTGGTTCATGCACTTTATGATCGAGTCCTTCCACATTATACAGCCTTGCTGAGTACCTCGTGTTGGATGATGAGGGATGCATTAATGCCCTCCTTCCAGCGGATTTCATCCCATCGACTTCATATCATTTATTCTGGGATAGGAATCTAGAGTCATTTTTTGAGTGCCTTGAGACTTGCAGTCATCAGTGGCAGGTTCTCTTGCCATCGACAGTTTTGGGAATACATCAATGTCCCCTGATCGATGGATCCTCTCAGGTGTTCGACCTGAACACATTTATTCACACTTGTTAGTTTGCACTCTAGTACCTTGATTCCCATTTTGATTATCGGTGGGTGATCTCTTGTCTGTTAATGGTATACATCAGTGACCGGTAATCAGATGATGGACTACTATGTTCGACCTTGACACCTCTATTCGCATAGTAGGACATGTTCTCATAGCGGATTGTGTAGAAGACCTTCCAGATTGGTGGCATTTCATATATGCTACCTCCTTGATCGTGCCAGTGTTCATGAGATTTCAGCTCTCGTGACTTGATTCCAGTGTATGTCAGATATTTCCAGCCATCATGGAGATCATGATCCTTTGTATATCTTCATCATGGAGATTCTAATCTATCTATATTGTACGTGGTGATGACCACACATGTCATATTTTGTATCATGCCTATTCATGGCCATTGTACTCTTATGTATCCGAGACTGTTATATGGACTTGCAGTTATGTGCAGAGTTTGATTATTGTATTATACCGTGGTATGGCTGGTTCTTCTACCTGGTTCTTCATCACTCCACTTCTGGGATGGACTTATAATGTATTTCGGCCATCGTATCACCCCTCTGACCTCACACATTAAGGGGCATCTTTTACAGCTGATTTTACCACACATGGTGGATCACACCTTTATGGCCTTCACTATCCCTTTGTAGACTCTTTAGACCCCATGGACCATTTTTGTACCTTTGGTGTTTCCAAGATCATCCCTGAAAACATGCCTTATTTGCTATACACGACTTTTAAACATATTCTCGCGTATATACACGGATTTGACCCTTAAACCTGCGTACATAGGGATGTGTGCAAAAGGCCAAATAGTTTTGGAGTTTTCCTTGATGTGGATCCGAGTCACTTGTCTCTTGGACTTCCATATGCCTTGATATTGCTCGGATTTGACCTTCCATTACCCCATTGAAGCACTATATAAGGAACCCTTTGGATACATTGAAGGAGGAGGAATTGAAGAGCAAGAAAACTATAGTCCATTGCTGCCGGAGCTTATACTTGAGTCTGCATCCCTTTGTCCCTTAGAGCACTTTGTGTTCTTCCCAAGCTTTCCTTTGCTTGTGAGCTTTCTATCAAGAGATGGAGGATTGAAGTGGTGGAGGCCAAGGTGGAGGACTCAGTTTCTCTGATTCGCAGACGTGTTGACGTAGGTTGTCACTATTGTAATCTCTTATTTATATTAATAGAAATATCTTTTCCTATCCAATAATGTGTATTTAAATGAGTATTGAATCCATGGATGCTTTTAAATGCTTATATGTTATTGATTATATATGCTAGAGTAGGTCTAACACAATTATATATAGCATGCTTGTCTTGTTTGCTGAATGTTGAGAGAGCAAATTATCAATACAAGCGAGAGTGGAAAAGCTCAATGGGGATCTACATCAACTGTCCAGAATAAGGTATGTTTCGATATCCTTTAGTGTTAGATGTTTGGTTTCTTTTGCATATAGGAAAGGATTGATTTTTGCGGTTACTCTTTCTGTTGTGGTACCCCAAGCCATAGAAAGTTTTCTCCGTAACAGAATAGGGATAAGAATTTAGTACAGAAGTCATGCATGGAGATGGATCCTAGTCTTAGCTCATAAAAATCCTTAGATTTCCCTTCGTAGTAATATTCTGAGAGGTATTCATTTTTAAATTCCTTTTTAAACCAGTTCCAACTTACTTTCCTATCATTTATTCGTTTTGCTCTTTTTAAGTCTAGCCACCAAATCTCAATCTTTCTGACTAGATTGAAGATGACCATTTTTCCCTTCATGGAGTTGGAGAAATTGCACATAGTGAATTGCTTCTTCATCCCGGAGATCCAAGCCTCGGCTTCTTCTCCATTTTTGAATTCGCTGTTAAAGGTAGGAGGCTTTATTTTTTTTAATTCCCCTGTTATCTCATCTTTATATTTTCTTTTCTTTCTATGTCTAGCCTCAAAACTGTCACTAGAATACTCTGATTCACTAGATAGATGGCTTCTGTCAAAGTAAGGAAAGTCAGAGGATGAGTTTTCTTGTCTACGTTTCCTTTTTTCTTTTCATTTGTTATCTCATGCATTTTATATAGTAGCGATTCATTTAAGTCTTCTTGAGTTTTCAGTACCCTTTCATGCTCAATCTTAAAGTTCATAATTTCTTCTTGTAAGTCCCTCACTATTTATAAATCTCAATATTAAAAATGTTGTTATTAGGGGTATCCTCATTATTAGGTTCAACCTGTGAAGGAGGGGTCGGGGATTGTCTTCCAACCATATCTTCCTGCAGTTTAGTAAAATAGTTTTCTGCTATACAAGTAATAAGAATACAAATTTACACATCTATTAGTTTTTCGGAAGAAAAAAAATGTGTATGGACACCATAGGGCCAAGTGTTGTAACTTGGGATCTGATACCACAATGCAACAACCCCATTTTCTTTTTATAAACATAGATAAAATCTTCAACATAAATAACTACCTTATTCTATTATGCAATTACTCTCATGTAGGAAATAAAATATATAATCTAAGATTAAAGAGTAATTATATTATTTCCATTATGTATATCTTTACAATTCTTTTCAAAGATAATTTATATAAATATTCTAANTATAATTCGATAATTTATGTATACTATCCATTTCGATGATATTTGTTCCTAACTGTTATGAGAGGTTCATTAAAGGATCCCTTCTTACATTATAAGTGAATATATCGTGTGCAAATAAAATTTTAAACCATTAAACCCCAACTTATTCATATGTGACAACCAAAATACAAAAGTTTCTAATCATACTGCATTACAATTAACATAAAATTGATTTCGACCTCAAAAGTTCAATCAATTCATTTTTCATATATTTAAGATTTAACAATTCATGGGTAAAATATATATTTTGCGATTATGTGGATTCAATTCCAGGAATAGTGATATTGGTCAAGATGTTATAATGCGCAAGTCACGACTAAAAAGAAGAACCGGTCACAGATTTTTAACACCTTTTTCCTCGGTCAGAGTGACAATTTACTGAACAAAACTATCGCTATAGTTTTAACCGAAGTTGACACAATATTCCAAGGCAGATGAAGTTATAAAATTCATTATACGCTTAACAAAAATTAAACTTACTACTGTACTGTCTGTCGTGGAGACACGGTATCCAAGGTTTCACTGATGAACAATGAAATTTTCACAGGAAGTAAACAATGATCTTATCGATGGAGGCGAATTTGAAGAATAAACTGTTTAAAAAGCTTTACAACAACTATAAGAAGAGATGGTGATAGTTATATGCCAGATCTAATAGTTACTAAAACCAACTCCGATTGGTAGTGGGGTAAACCGTAAAATGGGTAAGGATCTAGTTGATCCCAGTTTTTTATAATCGGCATTCCCCTGGATGCTAATCAACACTTTATAAGATGCGCAAAACAGAAGGAAAAAGGTTTGGTTGTCAATGATTAGTTTTAGAGATTTATCTTGACTAAATGCCACAGAGAGATTCAAGGGGATCACAAGAGTTTCACTGATAGAGGGAACCTCACGGTCGAGATCTGCTAGAACCTGGAGTTAAAAAAAAATAGATACAATCTAGACGCAGGCAATGATTTACCAAAAACTATACAGAGATTCTTCCAAATGTAAAAACACATTCAAAGATTTGTGCATAAACCCAAATATGGCAGGAAATAAAGAAAACAACAGAGATTTAGATTCGATAACCAGTCAGGATATTGATGGTAAAATCGCCATGCTGGAAAATAAAACTGACTGTAATTTCCACAGATCAAAACAGTACATTTGTATGCATAGGTTTATCGACATAAATCTACAGATAGATCAATGGATTTACATACAAAGGGTTTAGATCCAACAATGAAATCGAGAGAGAGAAGAGAATGACAGTTTGGAAAAAAAAAGAAACGTGTAGATCTATAAAGTATGGAAATATAGCAAACCAACAAATACGAAAAAAGAGAGTTTAACTTCAATCACACGAAGTTCCACTGGGAATTCCTTTGGATGGTGCAACAGAGACATAGCGATAAAACCAAGGGTTTAAAAGGAAAAAAAATGGCAACTGGCACAATGATCAACCATGTTGACTTTAGGGTTATAAATATTTATTCACAAGTTAACGTTTAAATACCAAAATATTTATATGATAGTCGGTTCATTTATTTCAGTACAACGATTTCACCTCCAATTATTATAGGAATCCAACTTTAGAAAGAAAAAACAAGAGAAAAGTGTTTGCGATTAAAAGGAGGTTGTATCTCATATAAAAGTTCTGTTTTATTTGACAGATACACATGCATGGTATCGTAGAATAGAAAGGTTAAAACCATTCATAAAACCAGAACCTCTAATCGCATTTTGAAACTGTGCTACAAATCTAGATTCAATTCAAGATACACCTAACATACTAGATAGTAACTCTCATCAATTAAATAAAAAAAACAAAATGATGCACTCAATAATTTCGTTCTGTATTTAATCGATAATACAATTAAAATGATAATTATGAAAATCAAAAACCATTTCATTCAAATCAACTCTAATTAACAATTGATTACTAGTATCGATCATAATTTTTACAAGAATGCAGATTTACAGATCTAGGTGTAGGAATAAAAATCAGATCTACTTACATGAATCCAGGGAAAAACACACTTGGAGAATCAACTCCTCCCAACCATAGGAGGCAGCAACTCAACGGTTTGCTCTGCTCCACCCCCGAGTTGGATCACCAACCATGCACTAGAACAACAAGTAACTTCCTCGCAACACTCAATCCTCAAGTCTGTAACAAGTTTTTTTTAATGATGGACTTATAAAATAGAAAAGCACTCAACACATGTACTCAACTATCGTTTTCCCCACGCACAACACGGTGTCCCGTGCTATTCCGGTGCACTCATAGATATATCTTTTGCTCAGGTCTTATGCCATCCTAATAAAATCTCCAATCAGATTCTTAAATCCCTATGATTTAGGATCGTGTTTGGTTATTGAGTTTTGTATTGGATTTGATTGGTATCAATCACTCTAGATTGCTTACACACGTTCCTTCGTGCCATGGTTGGTGTTCCCTCATGTAGTTGAGTTCTCTAAGTGTTATTTGATTTATTAAATAAATAAATAAATTTTTTTGTTGTGCAAATGTCATTTGAGTTTTTGAGTTTCATAACTCATTACATAATAAAAATAATTTTCAAAACATGAAAATAAAAGCAATGTCATGGGGGTGTTACATCTAAGTTGTGAGAGGTCCTTCTTCTAAAGTCCTTTTAATCTGGTGAGAATGTTATTCCTTCTTGTTATTTATCTTCTTGGTATAAGTTGTTAGGTCTTGATCGTCACATTCATCCATCTCTTCTTCTTTGATATCAATCAAACTTATTCTTACATGCATTCCTCCATAGGTGAGCTTCCTTCTAGAACAAATCCCTTGAATAAAGATTCCCAAGAACTTGGGAGACCATTAAAGGTTGCAATCTTCGCTTCTGCTTCTTCGACATCGTCTCCAATGGCTTCTAGTTTCTCCTTTATTTGAGATATCTTTGTGAAATAAGATTGACTGATTTCTCACATTTGCATCTTCACATCCTTGAGCTAAGTTTTAAAGTTCATCTTCCTGTTGATTTTATTTTCTTCGTACAATATGGTCAGTGCATCAAGCATCTTCTTGGGATTCTTCAAGGATGGTACATGTGAGATCCAATGGAGATGGAAATAATCCTCTTGGATTTGATTAAGTTCTTCTTATGCTTGGATTTGTCCTCATTTCCCTATGGATCTGCAATTTCTTCTTTGACATAGTTCTCCAAGTCATGCTTCTTCAAGTATGAGAAGCACTCTATACTTCGATGCTCAAAAGTTCTCTGCTCCTTCAAGATTGTACTCAATATTGGTACTTCTTGTCATCATGATAAACATGGAAACCTAAAATGGAAATGGAGAGGATATAAGTTACCAATGAGATTGCTCCAACTTGATGCTTGCTTGAAAGCTTTTCCGAAATACCGCTTCTGGTGGACCTAGGGTTGGACAGAGAAACCATAATTTTAAACTTAGATAAATTTAAGATCTGATTTGATAGAAACATGCGCCTCCTCAAGGTGAGCTGAGCATCATACTCTGTTTCCAAAAACTATGGACAGAACTGTAAAATATCTAATGCCCTAGTTTTCCTGGTAGTAGTGTTAGGTTAAAATTTGAAAAACTAAATAATGAAAAAATTCTTCCATATAAATAGTATCCCTCTTGTGGTGAGTTGGAAGGTCCTCCTTTTTCAACTGGTCGGTGGAGGGAAGTACCCAAAACATTTTCCCCTAGTTTCTCCAATTTTTTCTACAGAATTTCCTGATCTTGATTCTGTTGTGTCTCCAAAATTCCTGCTCCTCAAGGTCTAAAATTTCGTATTTAGATAGCCCAATATGTCTTCTTTCCAACCCGACAAGTTATATCAGTATTGTATTTACCAAGTGGAACTTAAGTTAAGTTTCCCAGGGTGACTTGTTTGAGGACTAGTTCAGTATAATGAACTTGTATGGACTTCCACGTGTCAATTTTTCAACTTCATGGTATGAAACTAGCACCTTAGAAACTACATTATATGATATATGTGCAACATATTTCTAAAGTTGATTTGGATCTTCATATCCCGAGATATAACAAATATCCCTAGGTCACCTGTTTAAGGCAAAATTCTGGAAGAGACTGGAACCCCGATTTGGAGGAATAATATCTCCTAAAGTATAGAAAATTCGAGGCTGGAACTTGAACACATGGTACACAAATATTTCACCATCATCCTATCCATGTTTTAGCTCCTGAGCATTTACCAAACTCTAGTTATAGAGAAAATTCCAAGATGACTAGATTTTTCCTTCTAGGGTTTTCAAGTATGAAACCCTAACCTCCAATACCTACAATTGTAGTAGTATTTTAGCTGCAAAAAGACTTATTTCAAGGTTGCTATGATACAATGTTATAGTTTTGATGTCTATACAAGATATTAAAAACATTTAGCATCATAACATCATAACCATGAGGAAAGGATCATTGATAGAAATACAAGAACAACCACACAAAAGAAACACAAAGATTTATCCTGGGAAATCCTAATGGGGGAGAAAACCCAACAAAACTTCCTCAACATAGAATTCTACCAAGTACGGTGTAATACCCCAAGAACAAGAATATAATATCCCTTTCTGAAGTATAGTACCTCTTTCTCTCTCTCTCTTGCACAATGTTTGGGTGATAAGTGTGCACAACCGAGGGAGGCATCTCACCTATTTATATTCATCAGGTGAGTGACTCAATTACATAACTATGTTGTCCAGTTTCTCTAATTGGGGCCAACCTACCAAGGAAGACTCAAAATAACATTTATAAAATACTTTTGTGGGTACTATTTCCCCAACTTACAACGCAGGTTTTACTCATGACTTTTACATGACCAATTACATCAAGGACATCTCTGAGAGGAGGAATAACATCTCCAAAAGAGAAATTTAATAAAACTACAATAGAATATCTTTCGAAGTTTCGTTTATTTCAACATAGTCTACATACAACGATGGCATCTGAAAGGTATTATTTTTTAATCCAATCTTTGATGATTTTTCCTATCACCTAGGCAATCTTCAACTCATCCAAAAAGCCTCCCACCACATTGAGTTCCGCCACAACCATTTCCAATTTCTTATCCTCCGATCTAAAATGTGTTTCATCCATATTTACATATTTCCCAATAGAGTTTACAACCTCAATAATAACATTTTGGGTTCATATATATAGGGGGAAACCAGGAAGTAGTAGTCAGGGATGTCGTTAAATTATGGGATCTTTAATTGGGTTAACCCCAAATGCCATCAACCATAAAATATGGATCCCATACCATTTAGCCATAATCTAGCTAAGAACTTTGTCATGTCAACATCGACGAGAAAATGAAAGCAAAGTCAACCCTTGAGCAAATGACTAACCTTTGAACAATAGCCTAGGATGGGTTTCTAGTTATCAGATATCCACATGTAGAGTTCAGGATTTGTCATCAAAATGTATTCAAATCTTCTAACCAAAACCTGAACAATCATGCTCTTGATGCTCGCCATATTAATATCACGTCCTATGGTCATATACTCCATCCCATTTTTTTCCTTGGATCCCTTAATAAAACACCAATTTATTTCCTTCTCACCCACCAGGGTCTTCCCACTATTATTCAAAACACCAAAATAAACCATAGCTCCAGACCGCTTCTCAGGAAAACCTAAATAAAAAATGCCCTTAGTCCCATTTTTTGGCATAGGCCAAACCCCTTATGAGATTCAACTCACTCATTTTTCAAAAAATATGTCTCATTGAAGAAAGGATTGGTGTTTAGGCTCTTACTACGATTCTTATGGAGACACGACGCCAGTTTGACAAACCAAACATGGAATGATGACAAATCATTAAGATTGTGTTCTCAGTATTTCAAATATGTCAAAAAAATAATGGTCGCCAATGAATCCATCTCAAAATCCATCCAAGTGCCTTGCTCTTCCTCCATATAAAAGATAATCCCAATCAGTACTACCACTCCATGATATACATGAAAAGGATAAAGTCCCTTGGACCAATAACAACCAAATACAAAAATCCCAATCATTGTATGTACCTTCACTGTCTACAACCAATCATAAGTTACAACCTAAAAATGAAAAAAAAATGAAAAATATGCAAAAAAAACAAAATCAAGACTCTTCCCACTTTTTGACATGGTTGGTACTAAGTTCTATAAGGATAGAGAATGGACTTCATGGCTTCCTTAGCAACAAAAAAAATATTGAAAATCCTTGAAGGGTTGGGAAGGGTTTAGAGCACTTCCCACTATAGCAAAAATCATTATACATACTGCTACTGGAAACTTAGCAAAAATAATTATACATACTGCTACTGGAAACTTACATCTTAAGCCTTCAAGATAAAAAAAATGACTATTAGGTAGTCACAAAGTTGTACCAAACTAAGTCGCTAAAAAATTACAACTATTAGCACTCAAAATGTACCTCTGGTTGTAAAAAGGTAAATCTCAAGGTAACCACAAAACCAAGCTTTACGAAAGAAAGTATGCTTCTTTCTCTCCAGAGAGGGATCTCTCAATGGTTGTTTTCACAAGGCCAAATATATGAACAAGAAATAAAATTTGAAGTTGTTGTTGGTTGAAACAAGGCAAGTACACATTGGGCATGGAGTTAAAAATGATTATAACAATCATAGTTCTAATTGCATGGAAATTTTAACGAAGGCAAGATACCAATTTCGTTATAGTCAAAATGCTTTGGCCTAGTGATTATAGAAGAAATGAACAACAATCCATTAATGTGGGCATCTAACTAGGATGAATCCAACATTAACTTTAGATGAACAGGTTTATGAATGTTTGAAAGCAATATACCGTAGCATATGTATTTGAATTTTGTGCTATTAAAAACTCATTTCAAACATGAAGGGAAAACATTATGGAAGTAAATAACAGGAAACACATTCACACGAGAAGGGAAAAAACAGACTGCAAACAAAAACACCACATGAATCTTTGCAAAAGGCCAACTTCAGCTCAGTGATTTTATTAAAGATAGATCTCAAAATACAAAGTGAATTATCACGGGTTCCAACCCTTTTTTCATTACAATAACTAGTTTTTATACAAAAGCGCTCCATGAGATGAATAACAAACTTCTAAAAATAGGAAATAACCGCCTCTTGCATCTGTCATCTACATGTATTAACTAATAATTGTTTTTGAAAAACAAACTAAACTCCTATTTAACTAATCTTCAGAAATAATACTCATCAATCTTCAATGATCTTTATGCATGTAGTGTGTATTTGGATCTTCCATACTTCTCGATCGATTTCCAATGATCAAGAGATGGTAGTCCCAAGCTGGCCATTTATTTTCCCAGCACTCTCATCTCCACGTGGTCTCTGTATGAACAGTCTGGTAAGCGTGCACACGTGGTTCTAAAGGAAAATAGCATCTCAAAATCATCTGCTAACTTATCCACTTTTTTTCTTGATAGTGACTGTTGCATATCTGCAAACTTTCTGTGATCTGACCTACATTCAATCAAATGATCCTGATACTCTTTTTGGGAAAGCATACTACCTTTCTCTTCCCATAAGAAAGGTGGTCCCTTTTTAAACAATGGATCAAACATGTCCATAAATAGTTACACTTGATGTGCCATGATGTCAATCTTTGCTTCAGCAGTGTCTAAGTGTTGGTGTTTATTCACAACCTTCCTTGCCCAAGTAATAATGGAAATTATATCTTTGATGTTTCCTGCTTTCAATTCATCTTCTATCAACCCATTCAGAAAATCAATGGTGTTGTTGGTAGTCTCTATGGGATTCTTATTTAACCTCCCTTTCACTGCTTTTACACTTTTCCTGGCTGATTGCATCACAATTTCTTTGTCTAAAATATAGTCTAAATAAGGTCTCAACTTGGTCAATTCAGATATAAGTACATCCCAGATGATGTGCTTGGCCCCTACAATTTCTTTGTTTTCTATGAATTTTCGTCGTCGATCCAGCTTTCCCTTTAAAAATTTCACTCAGCCTTATCTCCATAGAAAGTATGCACCTTCTCCCAGTGTATTGGTTTTAAAATGTAGATATAAACCTCGTTAGACCTTAGTCATTCTTCTTTGATCCCCTTTAACATATTCTGCTAAGACTCTCTTCCATTATATCTTGCTCATGTTGATTCAACGGAATAAATCATGCCTGTATATATTGATATTGTTAAGTACACACTGTTGATTATGAAAAAGCTTTAAACCATTATGTTGGCTTACCAAAAAAATTTCACCCGAGCACCTTTTATTAGCGGAATCATTTTAGGACTTTGATCTAAATGAAGCTTCCATCGCAACCATTGAAACCTGTGCCCTACACCATTTTCCGTTGATTGAGACACTTCTTTATTCTGTGCAACTTCACCTAGTGGAATGAATACAGGTCATCGATCTTATTTCACCTTTAATCTCTGCCATCGATTAGTGATGGTCCTGCCAAATTCCGTTGGTCCCCGAAATTATTTTCTTCATGCATGTTCTACCTGTGGAGTTGATAACAACCATTGATCACTCTTTCTCCAAGATCTCCACCGTTGAACTGTGTCAAGCTTTACCTTTTCTATTGATAGCAAAATTTATTTGCTTCGTGCAAGTTCTATCCGTAGAATATCCTTCAACCATAGATCTACTTTCTTCTTTTCATTGGACGGTCAATCTGTGTGGCACTTTAACCCATTCCGCTTGTGATCAGTTTTATTTATTTCTTGCTTCTTTCACCAGCGGATTCATCCTCATCCATTGATATTTTTTTTAGCAAATCAACACCGTCGCATCCTGCTGTGGTATAACACTGGGGTGGATTTTCACACAAAACTCATTTCTAAGTTCAAATTCAATATTTTCTTCATATACATAATTTCTAAATTTAGAAATAAGCCCCTTTTCCACCTACCTATAGGTTATATGATGCAACAATTCAACTCTTACCTTATATTTTCATAAGCCACCCCCTTCCCAACTGCTAACCAGAAACGGTGCTAACAACTGGCTCCAATTGGGGATTTTATCCTCCCTGTGAGGTAGCAAAGAACCCCACAGACCAGTTCTTGATTTCAACAAACTCACACACACACACACACACACACACACACACACACACACATATATATATTAAATAAATAGAATGGCTACCCCTCAAGATCTTAGGGCCTTCTCTCCGGGATTCAAATCTTTTGGCTCACCATCTGTACTGATTTTAAAAATAAATATATACAATCTATGGTACAAAAATTACCTTCCACCTCCAGGACAAGTAATGCTTTAGAAACCTTCCATTGACAGGGCCTCCTTTCTACTGAACCCCATCTTGATGTTGAAAAATAAATGAATTATCCCCCCTATATGCTGCAATGATTTATGGACCTACCCACATATGATCAAATTTTCTATGCTTGTCCTCTCTAGGTGCATCCCATTTCAATACCAAGTCATCAATCTGAAATTTTTCCTCCTTCACTTTCCTGTCAAAAGTATTCTTCATCTTTTCATGATGCACCTATACTTTGTCATAAGTTTTATTCCTCATTTCATTCAACTCTATAATTTGATTGATCATCCTCTACATGTGATTTGGCTCATCCTCCTGTTCTTGCAACAATTCCATGAAAGGCAAACCCAAAGATGTTGGTAAAACTACTTCAACCCCATAAACCAACTGAAAAGGAGACATCCCAATTGCTCTTTTTGTACTGATCCTATCTTCTCACAAAGCATGCTTCAACTTTGTATGCCAAGCTCTTTTAATTTCTTCCAGCAACTTCTTATTTATCCTTACCAAACTCTTAGTGGAAGATTCTGCCAGTCCATTTCCCTGTGGATAATAAGCAGTGGAATGATTCAAATTAATGTGATACTTATGACAAAAACTTACCATCTTTTTTTATTTGAAGGCAGTTGCATTATCTGTCACAATCCTCATTGGACAACCAAACCTAGACAAGATATTATTTTCTAAAACGTCCACGATAACAACATCAGTGGCTCTCCTAGTTGGTATAGATTTAATCCATTTTGTGAAGTAATTTGTTGCTATTAGAATCCACCTGTGTTGACCTGAAGAATTTGGGTTTATTTCCCCATTGAAATCTAACCCCCATTGTTAAAAAGGTGCCTCAATTGAAATTGGATTAAGAGGCAGTGGGACTAATTTTATTTTTCCATCGAAAATCTGACACTGATGACATGTAGTAATTTCTTTATAAATGTCAGAAAACATGGAAGGCCAGTAAAAACTTGCTCTCAAAATCATTTTAGTTGTCACCTTCCAAGAGTAATGTCCTCCATAATCTCCTTGATGAAATTCCTTCATTGTTTGCTACACCTCATTTTCCAATAAGCAATTCAATATAACACCACCAGGATCCTTCCGGTACAAATAATGATTCATAATACAAAATTTTGCATCCTTCACAGATCTGGCTCTTGTTTTACTCAATCCTGCAGGAGCTTGCAAGTTTTGCAACACATATATGATATCACTATACCATGGAGAAAGAGAAAAATATGGCAATACCTATAATCCTATATCAAGTTGATTTGAATGACTGGACAAGAAGTTGAGGTGTAGAGATTCATAATTAGAATCTGTCATTAACTTGGAAAGTCCCTGTCATTTGACCAACTTCGTAGTCTTTATTTCAAGATCATACTCCAACAGTACAACAATCCATTTATCCCTCTTACCTTCTGGATCTAGTTGAGTGAGGATACTTGTTACCACATTACTTGGGACATATGCAACAATGTGAGAATGAAGAATATCTACTCTAAAATATTTCAAGGATTTGACCAAAGCATAGGCATGTTTTTCCATAATATCATATTTAAGCTCTCCATCCCTCAGCACCTTGTTGAATAAAGCAATAGTCTGCTCAGCATTTTTATTATTCTTTTGTAGCAAAACTCTAGCAATAGTATGTTGAGATGCATAAGAGAATACCAGGAACTATTTAGTATAATTTGGACTCACTAAAATAGGGGCTTCAGTGATGGTTGTTTTAATACCTTTAAAGGACTTTCTGGCATCCACTATCCATTTTATCTCATTTTCTTTTTTCAGCATATTTGTAATGTTTCTCAGAATCTTAGCAAAACTTGGGATAAATCTCCTCAAAAAATTCACATGCCCAATAAATGACTACACCTCTTTCTTACTCCTGAGCTCTTCAAACTTCAGAATGGCATTGACTCTTTCTGGGTCAATTTTGATTCCATCTTTTGAAACAATGTGGCCTAACAACTTTCCTTATTTCAATGCAAAATTCAACTTCCTGGGATTAAGTGAAATACCATATTTTCTACACTTCAGAAAAACCTTCTCCAAATGCTTAACACGATCCTTGTCAAACTTGGAAAAAACAGTAATATCATCCATGTACATCACTACAAATTTATCATTTTCATCTGCAAATGCTATATCCATTGCTCTTTGAAACGTAGCCCCTTCATTCATTAAACCAAAGGGAATCTTGGAATACATAAACGTACCCCAAGGTGTAGTAAAAGTAGTTTTCTCTTGGTCTCCAGGAAGCACATTAATTTGGTTATAACCTAAGAATCCATCCATAGTGGAAATCCTCTCAGTTCCTACTACTTTTTGCAGAATATGGTCCATCTTGGGTAAAGGATAGTTATCTTTTAATGATACTTTGTTCAGATTCCTAAAATCTACACAAAGTCTGATCTCACCATTCTTCTTTCTAATGGGTAATAAGTTAGATAACCACTTAGAAAATATCATAGTAACAATAATTTTGGCATTGAATAGTTTCTTGATTTCTTTTTCTATCACAGACAACAACATAGGATTTATTCTTCCCAACTTCTGTCTAAATGGATTTTCTCTAGGTTTGATCGAAATAATGTGTTGTATGACAGAAGTATCATACTCCTTCAGGTCTTCATAGCTCAAGGAAAATACATCTATGTACTTCTTCATCAAATTTATGTATTCCTCTTTTTCTTTTGTATGCAAAATTTTTGACAACTTGAAAATTCTAGGTGTTTCTTCAGTTCCTATGTTCTGATCTTCAACATCATTGTCAACAGGATGAACTTTGGGGTCCTTTGCAACATCATTTTGATCAAATAAGTTTTCTATGGGAATCAAACCTCTTGGGATAAAATTACTTTTTAACTCGATTATATCTTTTCCCCCTATCATGTTTTTCAATTTTTTTTCAACATCTTCTTCTTTAGACTGTACATCATCTTGGAAGTTTCCTAAGTTCTCATTCTCTGTATCTATCTGAGTATTTACAAACTCATCCGACATCTCCAAAAATATTTTAATATGCATATCATCATCAAAAACCTGCTAGTACTTGGTGTTATCGAGTATTGAAGGTCTATTTACAACTTGAACTTTATATTTCTTTTGAGAGTAAATGGGAGTTTTAAAATTACCAGCAGTCGTAGCCAAAGAATCAACTACTTGATTTTCTATTCTTGGGACCACTCTGATTTTATGTTATGTAAAATAATTTTGAAACATGTCCCGGGATTCATTCCTGTAAGCCCTCATTCTGGGATGTTTTGTCTAATAACTATCATTCACCTTATTCACCACAAGTTCTGAATCCCTAAACGCTTCTATTCTCTTTGCTCCCATATATTTTAAAGCATGTAAACCCAACAACAAAGCTTCATACTCAGCCACATTATTCGTACACTCAAAATTCAGTTTATAAGATAAAGCCTTAAAAATATATGTTTGGAGAGATAATCCAAACAACAGCACCAACCCCATTCTTACTTATGGACCCATAAAAATACATAGTCCACAATCCATCTTCATTTTGTTCTTTTCTAAAGCTTCCTGTCGTTTGGCGAATTCCTTATCCTCTTTAAACTCAATCTATAAAGGAACTTCAGGATCAGTGTGAGTGGAGTCATTGAAAAATATAGAGTATCCCAAATCAGTGTCTACATCATAAATAGGATGGCTATCAAGCTTATCTTGGCTGCTAACCACATAGGCTAACCTTTTCTCACTATACAGTCTTTGGTTTCCTCCAAACAAAGGAATGGTGGTGTATGGCATATCCATATGCAATGTTCCGTTCAATTTTGATGCCCAAGATCTTGACAACAACATGACAAACTTAGGAGGAATGTAAACTACTACAACATCCATGACAATACTTCTATATGGAAGTTGTGTTAGGGTTACCACCATATCTTTTATCAACCCCAGACATCTTTCCTTTCTAGAATCAAAAGAATATAGGTCTTTATAAGGACTAGTAATATCTAATCCTAGACTTTCCACTACCACCCTTGGCATTAGGTTATGAGATGCACCAAAATCAAGTATGGCATTGTACAAAATCATATCATGGACATTCAAACTTAGATAAAAAGGAAGGACTTCCTCATCACCCGAACTTTCAATTTTGGATCCAAGGACAATAGTGGGAGCATCATCTGACGTCGCCTCTAGAATATATGGCTAGTAATCACCCTAATTCTTGACCATTTTAGTGATTTTTTCTCTATATTCGTTGTTCCTCAACAACTCATTAAAGGGGATAGAAATTTTAATCTTTGAGAGTTCTGATTACATATTGAAGGATGAAGTTCCTCTATCTACATCAGCTGGCACTAATTGTTTATTTTATTTTGACTTTTTCTCTTTATTTTCTTAATTCTTTTGTACAGTAGTATCTTTCTATTTTTCTTTTTGTTTTTTTCAATTTTGTTGGCTACTGGAAGAATGATTTGGATTGGGCCTTCCTTTATTTATTATCACATCACGACTTCTCAATTTCAAATTCTTTTGAAAATCATCAATGGCATTTTGATAACCTCTCTAATATTGTTCTAAATCTATCTCAAGAATATTTATGTCATCTTCTTGAGCGAACAAATTATGCTCCTCTTTAGTAAGATATATTTCAGAATCAATATCATCAAAGTGATGAATCTATTTGTCCATTGGATCTTCTTCTCCCTCCTCATCAACATATTTTTCAAGGAATGGGGGTCTGATTTGTTGATCTTCAGGGTTTTTTTGATTTCTTTGAGGAGGAGGTCTTCTAAATTTTGGATTCCTTATTTGATTTTTAGGTTGCTCTCTATAAGGTGGTGTGTTGTCTAAATCTAACCTGACCATCAATCTTTCCATAGTTTTCATCATCATTTCAAACTTTACATCACTTGCAGAGGAAGGGGAAGAGATAGATGGTTGATTTTCTTGTCTTCTCTTATCTTCCTCCAATCTATTTTTCATCTTCCCAGAGGCCATGAAATTTTCCTCTACCTCCAAGGCATCTTTAAGCATTGCAGGAAAACTTGCAGATTTTCTCTCTCTTAATAAAAGGGAAAAATCACTATCAAAAGCATCTGCATAGTGAAGTTTAGCAGCACCTACCAAGGGTTTAATATCAACAAGAACGGAATTGTAGACCCTCATGAATCTAATGGAAAACTCATGTAAGGACTCAAAGTTCCCTGTTTCATATTATTATATTGAGACAATATTTGTAAAGGGTTCTTCTTGGATTCCCTCCTATCTAAAAAACAGTGTTCTAAAAAACAGTGTTTGAAAAGCTTCAAAAGTGGGAATGGAGACTGCATGCAAGTATTTAAACCATCTTTTTGCTTCTCTAGACAAAATCTGTGCAAACAACCTCATCTTTGCATCATCATGGTCTACTTCCTCAAAATCAATAAAATCTTCAAATCTATCCATATGTTGTCTTGCTATAAAATTTCCTTCCCCATCATATAAGGATATTCTTTGTGAATAGTTTTGGGGTAAATCATGTAGAACAATAGGAAGAGCCAAAGGAGAAAACCTGGATTCCATTGGTCTAGGAGGATTTGGGATAGCAGGAGGATTTTGAGGAGGACTATGAACAGGGCTTGTAGGTTGAAGCTGAAAAGTTTGAGGGGGAGATTTTTTTTCCTTCTAATTTTATAGTATTTTGCAAATTGTGCCACAAGGAATCTAGCAAGTATGATTCAAATATATTTGGATTGATTTATGTTTGTTTTAAGTTTGATTCTGATTTTTATCTTCATAAATACTTTCCAACATTTATTCCCAAATCCAAATATTGAAAACTATAGAATTCTTCTTGAAACAAAGACCTTTTAGTATGAGAAGTACTAACTTTTTATTTTCCACTTCTACGTCTAAATAGACGCTCCGAGTTTTCCACACTGTGAAAATTTTTAGAATCAGGATAAACTCGTGTATGTGCCCTCCTGGAAGCCATGATGTCTTCTGAAAATCTTCTTGAAATCAATGTGGAGTCGCCAAGGAAAATGTACAACTGACCTCAGCTGTAGAAATTTCTGTTTTCCCACCGAAATCCTATCTTTCTTGAAAACTTGAAATATTTGTCGTTCCTCCCAGGGAATATTTGAAATCCCGTTCCCCGGCAATGGCACCAAGATGTTAGCGCTCAAAATGTACCTCCGGTTGTTAAAAGTTAAATCTCTAGGTAACCACAAAACCAAGCTTTAGGAAATAAACTATGCTTCGTTCTCTCCCAGAGAAGGATCTCTCAATGGTTGTTTTCACAAGGCGAGATATATGAACAAGAAATAAAATTTAAAGTTGTTGCTGGTTGAAACAAGGCAAGTACACATTGGGCAAGGATTAAAAAATGATTATAACAATCACAATGCTAATTTCATGGAAATTTTAACAAAGGCAAGATAGCAATTTCATTACAGTCAAAATGCTTTGGTCTGGTGATTATAGAAGAAATGAAGAACAATCCATTAATTTGGGCATCTAAATAGGATGAATCCAACATTAACTTTAGATGAACAGGTTTGTGAATGTTTGAAATCAATAGACGGAGCATATGATTATGAATTGTGTGTTGTTAAAAACTCATTTCAAACATGAAGGGGAAACATTATGGAAGTAAATAATAGGAAACACATTCACATGAGAAGGGAAAATATAGACTGGGGAAAATATAGACTGCAGACAAAAACAACACATGAATCTTTGCAAAATGCCAGCTTCAGCTCTGTGATTTCATTACACGATAGATCTCAAAATACAAAGTGAAATCTCAGAGGATCCAACCCTTTTGATTACAATAACTGGTTTTTATACAAAATCGCTTCATGAGTTGAATAACAAACTTCTAAAAATAGGCAATAACTGCCTCTTACATCTTTCATCTACATTTCTTAACTAATAACTGTTTTTTAAAAACAAACTAAACTCCTAGTTAACTAATCTTCATCAATCTTTAATGACCTGCATGCTTGTAGCATGTATTATGATCTTCCATACTTCTCCACCGATTTCCACTGATCAGGAGATGGTAGTTCCAGGATTGCCATTTCTTTTTCCATCACTCTCATCTCTACGTGGTCTCTGTATGAAAATTCTGGTAAGCATGCACACGTGGTTCTAAACACAAATAATATCTCAAAATCATCTGCTAACTTATACACTATTTCCTTTCCTGACAGTGATTGTTTCATATTTGCAAACTTTTTGTGATATGGCCTGCATTCAATCAATGATCCTGATACTCTTTTTGGGAAAGCATTCTACCTTTCTCTTCCCAGAAGAAAGGTAGTCCATTTTTAAGCAATGGATCAAACATATCCATAAACAACTTCACTTGATGTGCCATGCTGTCAATCTTTTCTTCAACAATGTCCAAGTGTTGGTGTTTATTCACATCCTTCCTTTCCCAAATAATAATGTAAATTCTATCTTTGATGTTGGCTGCTTTCAATTCATCTTCCGTCAACTCATTAATAAAATCAATGGTGTTGTTGGAAGTCTCTATGGGATTCTTATTTAACCTTTGTTTCACTGCTTTTATACTTTTCCTGGTTGATTGCATCATAATTTCTTTGTCTAAAATATAGTCTAAATAAGGTCTCAACTTAGCCGCTTCATATATAAGTACATCCCAGATGATGTGCTTGGCCCCTTGAACATGCAACTGTCATGTTACCTGTTTTAATCGTTTATCATTTTTGTCTGAAAACTCTTTACATTTAGCTTCCCAAGCTTTCCACTCTTCTTCTCTTTTCAAGGACAAATTCTCCAAATTTTTATTTCGATTCTTTAATCCATTTATTTCCAAATCTCTCAGGTTGACCTGAGACATAGCTTGTACCACATAATCTATACTAACATGTGCAGGAGGTGAAATGATTTGTAATTTAGGTCCCTTATCCATCTCTGCTTGCTTTTCCTTCAAAGCTTTTTCATTTTCAACCATAAGGCTCATATCCCTTTCCCATTGTTTCTTTTCTTCAGTAAATTTCAAATTCTTGCATTTACAGTCATTTAATTCAACATTAAGATCTTCTTTTTCTTTCTCCAACTCAGTAAGATCAGTAGCTTGTATGAGTTGGGTGGTTGGAATTTTTAATTTTTTCTTGAGGATTTGAATAGTACTTTCTTTCTCATTCATCATCTTTTGAGTAGCTACTCCCTTGTCAGCTTCACTATCAATAGTTAAATAATCACCTTGAAGTTTCTTTATTTGTTGTTGATGTGACTTGTTTTCAACCCTCTCATGCCTCAGTTGGTTCTCCACTTTTCTCTTAATTGATTGTAGTATGGACACCTTCAAAGTGGCCTTGAGAAGGTCACTATATATTACCTCACCAACATGTTTATGAAAATGAATCATATCAGGAGTTGGAATGTTCTCCAAACTCATCCTCATTTCAACAACTTTGTTTTTAGTTGATATTTCCAAATTCAGTGTATTCTGGGTGTGATCTTTGACAGTTATTAGGCATACATCTTTATTGGATATCTTCTTGGCATCTGCATACAACTTCAAAGCTTCATCTAAAGCCACTTCCTTATCATCTCTATATTTATCAAGCAGTTCAATTCTAGTTCTGAACTGAGAATTGGAATCTTTAGGTGTTTCAGAAAAAGCATACTCCTTAACTTCAAATGCATGCCCTCTAAATTTCATGTGCTTATTCTTTCCTTTGACATAATCTACTTGGATTATCTACCCATTTCTTCAATTTTCTGCTTTTTGGGTGTCTTAGTTGTATCCTCTTCCTTTGTGTCCATGGCACCAGAGAAATCTCTCTTGTTTGTTCTTTCAGAACAACTTGCTATAGGTGTGATCCTTTCTGCTGCTGGAACAATACTTGAAGGGTTAGGTTGTGTGGAACTGACTTCCCTCACTGATGAAGTAGAACCTTGTTGCATGTCCTCATCCCCCTATGTCTCATGAGGATAATATAGCCAATTTTCACTCTCGTCCATACCTTCAAACTCATGGTGTTCAATAGGCTTGTTTTTGTTCACTTGTCTTCTGATGGATATTGTGTGATGGGGATCATAGTTAACAACAATATATGTCTGAAATCCCATTTATTTCAATAAATTCTACCGCTAGCAAAGTTGCCTTGCATTTTATGATGAATGGGCCAATGACCCAGGGAAATTTAATTTCAGAAGACTTCTTAAAATTAATGAAATGTTCATTCTCCACAATCAACTTCTATCTAATGAGTTATAGAGTAAAAATTATAGGATTTAAGAAGGGTGGCAGGACATAGGGTGAATGAACAAATCCATATGTTCTTATTACAGTCCTTACTTCCATCAAAAACCAATCCCTAATCCTTTTTCTCGGAGAAAATTGTAATGCTTCTTTCATCTGTGGTATTACCCTAGGCAGCCTCTGTTGAAAGAATGTTTGGTATACCTCAGACATCAGAATACTCATATATTTGCTAAAAATGTTGTTTATTTCATTAGTGAGAACCAACTCTAGGAATTGTAGGTTTCCTCATTAAAAAATAGAAACATATTCACCAAATAAGATTGATATCTGAAAAACCTGGTACTGTGGAAATTCACTAACTGAGAATGGATATTCTCAACTAGGAATTCATCAAATTTAATACAGCATGACTGACCAGACTCAACAGTCTCAATTTGACCAGTACTCACTTTGAACAACAGACTCATCAAAGACTCGGGGGCATACTTATCAGTATCTAAACCTAAAAATTGACTCATCAAGGAGATAATAGATTGGGTTTCATCAGTAAACATATTTGAATTGACAGGAAAGGCTTGATTTTGCAAGGAGATATCGGGTTTGAAACATGTATTGAAGAAAACCTGTTTTTGTTCTACATTGGCTTCTCTGAATGTTTCAATTAGGATTTCTTTGCTAAAATATTCAGACAATTGGGTAAAGGTGGTTGGGACAAAGAATATATTTTAGACGATTAATTAATTGACAGGACATATGATTTTAGACTTGGCTACATCCATAATTACCCTCTCAGAAGAGGAATAATTGTTGGCACACCAGTTGACAAACTCTGGGAAGTTTAGGGTTTGTTCAATAGTAAAAAAGTGAAAATAAGAACAGAAGACTCTGTTGACATCAGTTCCCTGGTCTTTGAGAACCTTTAACTTGTTCTTTAATGAATCTACTGAATTAATAGCCAATATGGTGGCAAAAACCTCACAGTATTTATCTTCAAAGACTTCTTCTATTTTTTGATATCCCTATGCTTGAGCCTCCATCACTTCTACATTCTCCATGTTTAGATAGCCTTGAGTAAGGATGAAAAAGCCTACCTGGTTGGTTGACAAGTGGACAAAATTTCAGTCTGAGTTGGCTTCTTCCACATAGTCATGAGCTCTCGCTTTCCAATGCAAATACAAACAAATAAATCAAATCCATGTGCTTTGCTTTTATATATATTTTTATTCTCTTATTTTTCATGCATCTTATGTTGGAAATAATGAATGATAATTGTCATTGATGTCAAATAGTTCAGGAGTGACAAAGGATAAACAAAATATATAATGGCAGATATGATGACAAGGCATGGCATTTCATAGATGACGATATGGCATAGACAAACTGATATAAATAGTAATAGATGATTTTCGCAAAGACATTATGCAGATCCATAAAGTTATGGCAAGATCCACATTAGTTCTAAAATGAATGGTTCGGAAGCATCCCTCACTAGATACGATGGATGATGATCAGTTATGGTAAGATCCACAAAAAGATTGTGCAGAACCGCAAATTTATGGTAAGATCCGCATTAGTTCTAAAATGAACGGTCGGGAAGCATCTCGCACTAGATCTGACGAATGAGGATCAGTTCCGCTTAATATAGGTGGAAAAGTTGTAGTTCAACAAAGATTCAAAATCAAACAACTGAGAATTGATCCGCTAAAACAAATCAATGGTTCAAATAGAAAGCGAAAGGCAAAAAGTGGATAAATTGTGAAAAACTGTTGGAAACATTTATTTTCTTACTTCCGCATTCTGCAGTGCGAGATCAGAAGTGCGGGTGCGGAACCGTAGAAATCCAAAGGTCAAAGTTAAGGAAACATTTAGTTTCCGACTTCTGCATTCCACAGTGCAGGATCGGAAGTGTGGGTGCGGAACCATGGAAATCAAAATGTGAAGTTTTGAAACATTGAGTTTTCGACTTCCACATCCCGCAATCCAAAAGATCGACAGTCAGAAAGACTTCCATACAAGATCGATGACACGGAAAGGTTAGTGCGGAAAAGGGAAAGCGGAAGAAGCATAAGCTCATTTTTGAAACGTTGAGTTTTTGACTTCTGCATCTCACGATCTGGAAGATCAACACTAAGAAAGACTTATGTGAAAGATTGATGACGTGGAAAGGCTAGTGCGGAAAACAGAAAGCGAAAGAAGCATAAAGTTCGTTTTGGAAACATTGAGTTTTTAACTTCCGCATCCCACGATCCGGATGATCGACAGTCAGAAAGACATATGCGAAAGATCGATGGTGTGGAAAGGTTGGTGCAGAAAACAGAAAGTGGAAGAAGCATAAATCTCATTTTCGAAACATTGAGTTTCCGACTTCCGTATCCCACAATCCGAAAGATCGATGGTCAGGAAGACTTCCATGAGAGATCGATGGCGCAGAAAGGGTAGTGTGGAAAGAAACAGGAGGAGAAGTGAGAAAACATCATTTGATATTTCGAGACCCCGCATTCTGGAAGATCAACGGTCATGAAGAGATCCAAAGGAGATCAACGATGTAGAACAACTTGTGTGGAAAGGTTAGTGCGGAAGCAGTAAATGATATTTGAATAGGCACATACGATATCCGATTTCCACCTTAGATTGACGGTCATAGAAAGTTTGAAGGTGATCGACGGTGCAGAATGGTTGATGCGGAAATCCAAGTGCAAAAAGACCATCTACAGGATCGAAAATGCGGAAGCATAAGAAAACGTTAACAAAGTCGCGAAAATGGATTCGAGGCTACGAAAAAGATGAAAGGGTGTGTCTGGTGAAAAGGCACGATGAAAGAGTACGATGGTTGAAGGTCAGATGATGAATGGATGTGTCTATAGCTAACAGTCACGATCCAAGAGGCAAGTATTTAAACAGAAATTTAACATGAAAATACATTGTCTTTAGTGTCCAAATCCAAGGAGACAAAGACCAAATGACTGTGTCACCAATGTTCTAATATGTGTGCATGGTTCATCACATTTAAGGGTGGAAGGGTGGTGCTAGGGAAGGTTGGTGTCTGCAAAGGAAGTAGGTACTCCTAGTCATTCGTAGCTGACTAAATAAGGGGTTCGTTGCCTCCTACCAGTTGGTGTTGGTGAATAAGGATGTGGGTTCACCCTGATCAGTTGATGCTGATCTAAAAGAAGAGACATCTTCTTCTATTGTATATTGTAAAAAAAAAAATTTGCAAATAATAGGAAAGTGTTGGTGGCTTATGTTATTAGGGTTCCACGATAAATTACTGTGTTCAAAATTGTTTTTACATTTTCAAAAATTGTTTAAATTTTAGTCTTCGATTCACCCCCCCCTCTTAGAGACATGACTTGATTTTAACATCTTATTCTGCCAACTTCATTCTTGTCCGTGGATCTATTAATTTTCATCCTGAGCCATCAATCTTGTTTGCCTTTACCCGTATACTCTCCACTCCTGCTATATTACTTGTCCTTATCTCTCTTATAACTCCATGTAGCGGTGTTAGAAGGGGTTTTGGGATAAGTTAGTTGCACGGCATTGTGGATGTTGCACAAGGTCAAAGATGTCGCGCAAGAGGAAAAGTAGCGTGCAAGTCGGAATTATATTATTTTATGTATTTTTGGTCATTTTGAACCGCATTTTGTTGATAATGGTCATCTTTTGTAGATTTTGGTAAGAAGTAGTTAGATAGTTAGTTAAGTGGATCCTTGATGTAAATGCGCAAGCCAATAAGTAGATGTAGAATTGCAAGTGTTAAGAACTTTATCGATTGATCCATCTTACACTAGTGAAGTGGCAATCTATCTTTGAGATAGATCTTTGTATGCAGATCTGTGGTTTTGTGCGAAAGTTAGTATGACGTGACGAAGGTTGAGCAGATCTATTGTGTCCTTTTTTGTTTTCATGTTTTATTATCTTTTGCGATGCAATAAGTATCTGCGACATGGATCTGTAAATGATGCGATGTTTCCTTGCTTTGAATGATGTTATTCTGCTAGATCTGTTTGCGCATCAATGTTTTATTTGTAGTAATGCGATCTATTGAATGATTATATGAATATGTTAATTGTATCTTCTGAATGAGTAGATATGATGAGTAATGCTACGTTAAGTTGATAAATAGATGCCCATGGTCCTCTCTCATTCTGTGGAAACTTGGTTCTGACAGATCTCCCTCGAACATCTCGGGTGAGACTTCATCTGCTTTGCAGGTGTTGTCGGATGGGATAAAACTTGTTTAGGCCAGTGCTCAGGGAGATCACGGTGTTTTGGGTGTCGATAGCGAGGGAACCCCTGTCGACTGGTTTTGTGTCATTAAGCGGAGTCGATCTCAACCGTAGAGTTTCATCTGACTTACTTGCCACTGTAGATCTCTTCATTATTTTAACACTACGAACTCATCTCATAACTAACTTGCATCTTGATTTAGCAGATTAAAGTTCAACCCTTGATCTTTTTTTCTACGAATTTTCGTCATCGATCCAACTTTCCCTTCAAAAATTTCGCTCAACCTTATCTCCATAGCAAGTATGCACCTTCTCCCAGTGGATTGGTTTTAAACCGTAGATCTAAACCATTAGATCTAAACCATTAGATCTTAACCATTCATCTTTCATCCCATTTAACCGATTATGCTAAGACTCTCTTCCATTATATATTGCGCATGTTGATTCGGTGGAATCAATCATGATCGTAGATCTTGATCCGGTTAAGTACACACCGTTGATTATGAAAACACTTTAAACAATTATGTTGGCTTACCAAACTTTTTCACTCGAGCATATTTTATTAGTGGAATCATTTTAGGCCTTTGATCTAAATCAAGATTCCAATGCAACCGTTCAAACCTGCGCTCTACACCATTTTCCGCTGATTGAGAAACTTCTTTCTTCTGTGCAACTTCACCTAGCTAAATGAATATGGGTTGTCGATCTTATTTCACCTTTAATCTCCGCCATCGATTAGTGACAGTCCTACCAAATTTCGTTAGTCCCCAAAATTATTTTCTTCATGCATGTTCTGCCTGCAGAGTTGATAACAACCGTTGATCACTCTTCTGCCAAGATCTCCACCATTGAACTGTGTCAAGCTTTACCTTTTCCGTTGATATCAAAAGTTATTCTATCCGTGCAAGTTCTATCCGCAGAATCTCCTTCGATCGTAGATCTACTTTTTGCTTTTCATCGGGCGGTCAATTTGTGTGGCACTTTAACCCATTCCATTGGTGATCAGTTTTATTTCTTTCTTGCATCTTTCACCAGCAGATTCATCCTCATATGTTGATCTTCTTTTCAGAAAATCAACACCATCGCATCCTGTTGTGGTATAACAGTGGGAGATATTTTCACAAAAAACTCATTTCTAGGGTCAAATTCAAGATTTTCTTCACATACATAATTTCTAAATTTAGAAATTAGCCCCTTTTCCACCTACCTATAGGTCATATAATGCAACATTTCATCTTTTACCTTATATTTTCATAAGCCTCCCCCCTTCTCAACTGCTAACCAGAAATGGTGCTAATTGATAGGAAACATACAAAAGAGAGATAATAAATTATCGTTTTCCAAAATAAGATCAACATTTAATATGCTTGCAAATAACCATTTGTGAATATTCAATCAAATTATATATATTGTAATACTTTAATAATCTTTTGTGTATTGTTAAGTTTGAAAAAACTCAAAGGGTAAGAAATCTCATCAGCAAACTCTTGGATTTTTTCTACTCTCTCTCTATATAACTCTTAAGTTTTTTCAAACACAAAAGATTATTAAAGTATTACAAAATATATACAAAATGAATAACTCAGTGATAATTCAAGTGACAACCACAAAACATATAGGGGATATTTCTATGAGAGCCCATTGTGAATATTGTTGTTTCATATTCTTGGCTCTCACAATATCTCCATCTTGATATCTCCATCTTGGCCCTATTGAAAAGACTACACCCCATAAACATTATATGTCGTAATGGTCAACCAATAAACTCATTTAGTACTCTCTACTAATGTGAGAGGACTCAAGAAGAACAAGGTTAACCAAGCTATTATGTTGACTTTTACCTTCTACAATAGAGATACAATCATGCTTCAATGGAGTTATAGACACACCGCACCCTAAGGACCAACAATTCAAAAAATAATAAATACATCTATTAGGTGCATGTGCACAACCTTATGCAACACTCACCATGAGAATCCTCAATTCAGGGACCAGATTGTCCATTATATACGGAGTACTTTCATGCTTTGAGTTACATGTCTTAATGCCACTTCTATTTATCTCAAGCTTTCAAATACAATCATCACTACTTACAAAATTGAAAAAAAAAACACACACACATTAGAACCCTCATTATTTGTTTACAATAGGAACCATTAAAACCTCCACTATCATAAGAAGCTTTTCAAAGACCGAGAAATATCTTACACTCCAACATTCACAAACACTTTTTTTCTTTTAAAAAAAATAAAATTAAGCCAATAGTAATTTTAATACCAATTGAGAAAATGAGTATAATGTGACATCCCAATATACATGTGAACGTTGAGACAATAACCCAACCAAATTTTTTTTTATATATTGGAGTGGTAAACATGATTAACTATTCAAACCATATCGTTTCAACAATTTTATCAGATACCGAATTCCAGTGAGGCAGCAGCAATAAAGATAAGAGCAATACATTAGTTCTGTCTCTCTACGCACTCCACATGGTAAACGTGTCGTGGTTATGGTTGGGTATCACTTATAATTTTGTTATATATACAATTAATTATCTGTCAACGTACGGTCCCGTAGCTCAGTTGGTTAGAGCATTGGTCTTATGGCAATATAAGAGCAAGCCGAAGGTCGCGGGTTCGAACCCCGCCGGGACCAAATCACATTTTAGTTTAAGTTTGCTAAGTATGTTAATTCATAGCAGGGTAAATGGAGTTAACTATGCCCAAGACATAGAAATGAAAAAACAGTCTACAAAATTCAGAATTCCTCCTTGATTTAAATCTGTTTTTTAAATTCAAGGGTGAATGAAATGAGGAGGTTGTCTATGAAAATAGTGGGCATATTCAGAATTCCTCCTTGTTTTAAATCTGTCTTTTTAAATCTGTCTTTTAAATTCAAGGGTAAATGAAATGAGGAGCTTGTCTTTGAAAATAGTGGGCATATTTCAACATAAAAACAGAAGAAAAATTATTGGGTAACTCAATTGAGGAGACTCATCTATGAAAATAGTGGGCATATTTCAACTGGAGGTAGCATTAACAGAAGAACAATTCAAGGGTAACTGAAGTGAGGGCTTGTCTATGAAAATGGGGAACTGAATGGAGGGGCTTGTGTATGAAAATGGTGGGCATATTAACCGGAGGTAGCAAGCATAAGTTGGGTCACTGAATTGAGGGGCTTGTCTATGAAAATAGTGCATATTTCAACCGGAGGTATTAAGCATTAGTCTGTGAATAATCTGGGTGAGCAAAACAACAAAAATGTCATTTGAACTGTGATCTTTATCTGAGTTGCCGAATGATTATAACCAAATTCTTAAATGTTTTACACTTTTAAAAGTCATTCTTAAGTGTTTTGAACTTTTAAAAGTCATTTTATGATGAGTACATTGGATTCTTAGGCTAAAGTGGACCTTGCTATGGATAATTTACTGTCACAACCCATCAATTTCCATCACTGATTGCATTGAGTTTGGGAACCCAAAATCCTTTCTATTTTTCTTGACTAAAGAGAAAATTGCTATGGCCTAGCCCCATAACTCAAATAGTCAGAGCATTGCTCTTATGGCCAAAATCAGAGAAAGCGAGTTCAAGCCCCACCGGGACCAAAAGGTGTATTTGTTGTAACTCGTTGATTCAAAGGTCATTACAATCTCTTTACTGATGGATTGATAAGTTGAAAATATGCGCGGAATCTGTAATCATCGACTGTTAATATGTTTTTGCTAGGAGATAAAACTTGACCCACCCAATGGCTGTCAATATTTCTCACTGTATTTGTTATCTGAATTTAATTTATCATCAGTTAACTTTGATTGACATGGTAAGTATTGTGAAGTTGAAGGATCCTGCAGAAAAGAAAAGGTAAGAGGACAAGCAGCTACAGAAATGAAGTGTACCGAAAGTGTAGAAAGCCCTTGTAATTGCTGTAACCGAAGGAAATGCTGATCTTTGTGAAGTTAATCTCAATTTGATTTTGGGATTGTTTATTCCAGTAAAGAAAACTATTGGATGGAACATCAGTTTTGGGAGCCTGTTAATTGGCATGTCTTTGGTTCACCTCAATAGAGTAAATGCTATTAAATCGAAATCAGACTATAAGGGATCTCAACTGGCAGTGTTTGCAAGGTAATTGGCATGTCTTTAGGTTGAATCTCTGAATTAATGATTCTTTTGAAGCGAATCCAGAGTTAGGGATTATTTTTTCAGCTTTTCCGCTGGTTTTTATTTGTTTTTGGCTATGAATCTTCACTTAATTATCTAAACTTGCAAAAACATTGCTAAATCTTACAGAGTGTGGGTGCTAGATCTTACAGAGTGCTACAGGGTTTTCGGTCACGTGATTTCATTTCTGCACTTAAAATCGCTCAACAAACAACAAAAATTACAAGATTGCACTTAAAATAGCTCAACAAACAACAAAAATTACAAGATTTTATGAATTAAATTCACCAAATTTCAGCTGAAAATCAGCAGGAAAGTCAAAATCGTATCCTATTTAGACAGCTCCATTCAGAAGTACCCAAAAGTTATGCTTAAAACAAGTTTGACCAGATGCAGAGCGAAGCTCTTAAATTTAATTTCTTTCTTGAGTAGAGAGCCAAAATTAATCAGCCTGCAGCAACAATGAATGCTATGCAGCAGGTTCATTGCTGGTTGCCGCAAGCTAATTCTAAGTCACCTGACACGGGGCAAGCTAACTAACTAAGTCACCTGACACAGGGACACGGGATACAAGGACACGGGGATTCGACACGTAGGACACTTTATATATATATATTTAAATATTATATATATTAAAAATATAGACATATAGATCCAAATTTTTACAAATATTCAATAAAAATCAAAATCAATACACATTTAATATTAGTAATTACACATTTAAATCCTTCAATTCTTCTTCACTTGCACACCAAACACACTTTAGAACCCTCTCTACACTTAAAAATGATGAAAGAAAGTGAAAATTTTGATTTAAAGCAATTCTGGGCATATTTTTAGTGGACACGCAGGCCCTTTTGGACGAATCCGGTTTCATAGCTAATTAATGATCGCTGCTCTCAATGTCACTGCACTAATATTAAAATTAATTATTATTTAGAAAAATTAAAATGTAATATTAAAATGATAAAGAAAGCTAAGTCTGAAGTGCTTTTTCATAGAGAACCCTTCATCTTGTACAGAATAACAAAATCTAAACAGAGCTTCATCTTGTACAGAATAACAAAATCTAAACAGAGAAGTGAGAAAACAGTCTGCAAAATTCAGAGTTGCTGGTTGTTTTAAACCTGTCTTGAAAACGGAAGAAAATTTCAATGGCAACAGTATTCGGGGGCTTGTATATGGAAAATAGAGGGCAAGATTAAAATTTCAACCGGAGGCGTTAAGCATCAACCGGCGGTGTTAACCATCAGTTTGTGAACAATAATTTTATCTAGGTGAGCAAAACAGTTATGATTTAGGAGTAACCTAGAGAGTTTGTTCCCAAGTTATGTCAGATATCAAAATAGGAGGTTCGTAACAGGAATCGAGTTAAAAATAAATGGCCAATCAAAAGAAGTTGAATGGGAGTTAATTTTGAATCAAAATTAGAAAAGTAAGTATCTGCCCCGCCCATACAACAACAAGGGAAGTAAGCTGCTCCTGCATTATCATAAAAAAAATATAAAACGTTTCTCCAAGTACTAATCTGCTATGAATGCCAGGATCACCACCAGCAATGCCCTGAGATGAATTTCCATACAAGTCCCTAGCCGCAGCCTTTGAAAATGAGTTATGATACAGAGTCTTGGTAAAAGTGCCGGAAGATGGTTGATGCCGAGGCTGTGCTGCTGAGGCCGCAGCCTCCGGGTATTGATCTAGTTCGCCTCTTGACTGCAACTCTTCGCACTTGACAGCTTCGAAGCTGGCAATGTACTTTTTTTCTTTAAATGGAAGCTTCTGGATGGAGGAGCCATTATTAGGTTTTAACAGAGGGTTTTCTGAAGTTGGAGATTTACTTTTGGAAGATCTCACAACATTCCATTCACCATGGGGACTTGTGATCCAATTAGGCCTGTTAGCAACATCTTCAAATTTACAAGCTGCGGCCAGTGCCATCACTCTGTCCCTGGGAGAAAGCCTTGGGTATTGCTCAACTGATCTATTCACCTCCACATTGCATTCTCCAGTTGGTTTGGGGATGCTGACTGGCAATATGGGAGTAGTCTGAGAAGAGTAGGAATCCCATACTTTATTCCCAAAATCCAAAGGACTAGTTGGGGATCCTGGACCCCTAATGGCCTCCTCTGCCTCCGTGGCAGAGCAGTTCTCATTTAAGAACGTATGGTTCAACATCTCTGCACTGGTCCACCTCTTCTTGGGATCTCTCCGGAAGCATTTGTCTAAGAAATCCCGGATCTGTGGAGAAAGCCATGCAGGCAACTCAGGCAGCTCCTCTGTGCATCCAATCCGATACATTGCAGCAAGAGGATTGGAAACTTGGCTCCATGGAGGCTCGCCAGTGGCCATCTCCAGTACAGTGCAACCAAGAGACCAAATATCAGATGCAGGCCCTTGCTCCATCTGGTTCACCACCTCTGGAGCCATCCACTGAGGGGTTCCCCTCAATTGGATGGCCTCCTGGCCGGGGCCCTTCTCCTTATCACCAAACCGCTTGGCAGAACCAAAATCAGCAAGTTTCACACCATTGATATCCACAAGAACATTCTTCCCCTTGATATCACAGTGCACAATCCCCTGCCTGTGTAGGTAATCAACCCCACGTAGGATGCCGCGTGTGTATGCCTTGATCACAGATTCATGCAATTTCCCTCCAAACTTACTCAGCAGATCCCCCAAGCTGCCACCAGGCATGTACTCCATGAACAAATTGTGCACCCCTGCACCATTCTCGAAGCTGTAAGCGCACCCAAGGCAGCGAACGATATATGGAGAATCCAGGCACTGCAAAATGTGGTACTCATTGTCCAAAGAGGGACTAAAACTGGGCGCGGATTTGATCGCAAAGAGTTGGCCATTAGAGCTGGTCATGGCGAGGCTGACTGTCCCAGAAGCTCCAGCCCCAACAATGGCGCCCCTGACCCAGCCCTCTTCCTGGGCTCTCCCCATCTCTAGTGCGATTCTCCTTCCCTCCAGCTCAATAAACAGAAGAATGTTTTTTCTGCAGAGAGTCCGGCTCTTGGTGGTGGTGTTGTTGTGAGGTTATAAAGGAAGGGGGTGGGTGATGAGCCTCCGCCGTGCTGCCTTCTGAGCCGCGCAAGTTAGCTGCCACGGGGGAAAGGTTTTCTTGGTTTCTTGGCCGCCCAAATCAGCTTAAGTTGCTTTTGAGACGTTCTTGTTTTCGCGCCCCGCCAGCTACATTCCGACGTTGAGTAAAACAAACATTCCTGGCCAGTGGCCGTCCAAGTTGCGGTTGTTTCAGACGTTTGAGTTTTATCGCAAGCTACCTTCCGACGACGTTGAGTAGAACCAAAATTACGATTGCCATCGGACGTGGATGACGTGTCTGTCGAATATGCCACGCGTCAAAATTATGTTCGTCTAACGGAGGAGACAGTTGTTTGAAACGAGGTTGGAAAGGTGGGATGCTTTTTTTGTGGTGTGTTTTCCCATTTAAATATCTAATTGCGGTTTTTGGATGTTATTAGTCACTGTCTAAGGCATTGGGATGAGTTCATCTGAACCTTCAATTAGTTAGTAGCTGAACCTTCAATTAGTTGGTTGCAGTTTTCGGTATCCTTCATAACGGGCTTAAGGAAACGCTAAGGAAATCCCTTCTTTGGGTGGGTGTTATCAATGCCCTTTGATTCTTAATAAGAATAGCAGGGATAGGCTTTTTTTTCTTTTTTTTCCTGAAAAAAAAAGGAAATCCCATGGTTTTTTTGGGTTAAAATATTTCGTGAAGACCATAGATTTGATGTTTACAAGCTGGGCAAGGATTGCTCCTCATTTTATTTTATAGGAAATCAACAATTATAAAAAAAAAAATTGAAATTCACTTATCATAAAGTTATACCTACTATTGTATCATTTACTTCATTATACCATTTAGTCTATATGTCTAGCTTTATATAAGATTTAGGAGATCAACAAGTATAAAAAAAAAATGAAATTCACTTATAAAGTTATACCTACTATTGTATCATTAACTTCATTATACCATTTAGTCTATATGACTGGCTTTATATATGATTTAGGAGATCAACAATTATGAAAAGAAGTTGAAATTCACTTATAAAGTTATACCTACTATTGTATCACTTACTTCGTTATACCATTTAGTCTATATGGCTAGCTTTATATATGATTTAGTAGGAGCATACCATTTATATTTTCACTCACCAATAGAGTTCAGGAAGAAGAGTCGAGCTATATGGTTGCAGGATGGGGATGAAAATTCGAAATTGTTCCATAACTTTGTCAACAAGCGTTGTCTATCTAATTCTATTTGGGAAGCTAAAGATGACAGGGATACAGTTACTGCCTTCGACTCCAAATCTATTAAGTTTGTGGCCAATGATTATTTCTACAAACTCTAGAGTGATCCTTAGTCGTCAAACATATGTGATTAGTTGGAAACTATCAAGCATTATCCCACTTTTTTCAATAGTTTTGATTGTGAAGTTATTGGGGGCCTATTTCTCTGGGTGAAGTGTTGGAGACTTTGAAAGGTTTTGCCAGGGAAAAGAGTCTAAGGCTTGATTGCTAGACAATGGAATTCTACCTTCATTTTTTTGACCTATTGGGTAATGATTTGGTTTAATCCATTGAGGAGTCTAGAAGGGATGGTGTGATTCCAAACAATTTAAATACCACCTTTCTCACTCTTATTCCGAAGGTAGATAGACCAATTTCCTTTTATGAGTACCGGTCGATTGCATTATGCAATCTCTTGTATAAGTTGATCTCAAAGATTATTGTTGATAGGATGGAACCTGCTCTGGGTAGGTTTACGTCTGCTAAGCAGTTTGGTTTTTTTCCCAACCAATAAATCTTGGATGTGGTTGGGATTGCACATGAGGTTATGCATTCAGTAAAATTGAAAAAGTTATCTGATTTCATTCTAAAGTTGGATTTGGAGAAGGTGTATGATAAGGTTGACTGGTCCTTTCTGCGGCTGATTTTGCTTCTGGTTGGGCTCACTTTTGAGGTTACTCAGTGGATTATGTCTAGTGTTAGTTCAACAAGTTTTTTTGTTCTGATTAATGGATCACCTTCGCCTTTCTTTAAGGGATCTCATGGAATCCGTCAAGGTAGTCTACTCTCGCCTTATCTCTTCCTTCTTGTCATCGAGGTTCTCAACAAACTTCTACTTAAGGCTAAGGTCAATAAACTAATTAAAGGAATCAAAGTGGTTGGCTCACTTTTCCTGACTCATACACTTTTTTGTTGATGATGTTTTGATATTCGGGGATGGATCTCTCTCTGAATGGACCCATATTAAGAACTTGATCGATTTATTCTGTGGGGCATCGGGCATGTCTTTAAGTCCTCAAAATTCTTGTGTTAGTTATTTGTGTACTGATCAGAGGTTAATTGATGACCTCTCTCTCCTACTTCCTTTTAAGATGCAACAACTTTGTAGATTTTTCTTAAGTTTCCAGCCACCAGTTTCAAGTAAAAAATTTGTCATAGTTTATTTCAATCTCAGAAATTTAACTTGCCGGAAATAAACATAAATTTTACTAACTTAAAGCACTGCTGTAAATTAAATCTTTCACATACAGAAAGTAAATATTCAGCACTTCATTCACACACACAAAACTCAGAAATTTCAGCCAAATGGCCCTGGAAAAACCCACTAGGGGAAAACCAGTCAAAAAGAGAGTATTTTTATTTTTCAAGAGAAGTTTATCATTTACAGCAATACACAGAAAATGTCAAGCCAACTTATTTCAACCTAGAAGATAAATTTCTGTCTCGATTTGCGTGTCGAACAACAAAAATCAAACTCTGATTTTTTCCTGTTTTGCCTCGATTTTCATGCCACTGTGCAGACTATATGGACTGTATGGACCTCGAAATCAGTGCCAAAAAAATTCCCGAAAATCATGCCCAGAAATCTACCTCAAAAATCGTGCCTGCTGCCTCGAAAACCGTACCGTACGGACTATACGAACCGGTGATAAATGCTATTGTTTACTCCTCGATTTTTGTGCCCTCTTTGTTGTTGTCCTTTCCCTCAATTTGTGTGCTGCAAAATTTTTCCTCTTGCTCAGGAAAAATGGAAACTTTCTATCTTCTCTCTCTCAGCTCTCTCTTCTCACTTCAATCTGCAAAAGTGAGGCAAAATGCATTTCCCATGCCTTTTTGAGAAAACCCTAGGGTGAGTCTAATCTAACGGTGGAGATTAGATTAGATCAAGGGCAGAAATTAAATGCTCATATTTTATTTATAAAATATTAATTTCACTCTCCCACTTAAATTTATCAAAAAGTGACTTTAATGCTCTAAAGTCAAATTAAATGCTTTTACTTAAGTCATTTAATGCAAGGGTCACTTTATGTCCCCTCTTTAAGTGACTAAGGTAAAAGTCACTAGGGGAACACTTCCCTAGGTACAAAACTAACACTCCCTCTTACCGAGGAAGGTGTTCTGCACCACTCCCAACTTGTCTTTAAAGAAGACAAACTTGCCTCCCCCCAAATACTTCATCAGTATGGCTGCTACCTGCACATCAGTGGAAATATATTGAAGCGTGACTGCTCCTCTCTGAACATAGTCTCGGATGCAATGATACCTTATCTCAATGTGCTTTGACCTGTCATGGAAAACTGGATTCTCAGAGAGCTAGATGCAACTTTGATTGTCATAGTAAATAACCGTAGGCCTAAGCTCCTGACCAAATAGATTCACCAGCAACTTGCGAAGCCACAAGGCCTCGCAGCTTGCAAAACTGGCTGCCAGGTACTCAGCCTTTGCAGTACTCAATGCAATAGACTTCTGCTTCCGACTGAACCATGACACTGCTACCGAGCCCAAACTGAAACAACATCTGGAAGTGCTCTTCTGGTCTGCCACATTGCCTGCCCAATTTGAATCTGTATAGCCAACCAATCTGATCCCCTCTGACCTCTTGTAGTCCAAACCAGAATCCACTATCCCTGAAAGATAGCGCAACACATGTTTTGCAGCAACCTAATGCACACTCCTAGGCTCAACCATGAACTGGCTAAGAGTGTTCACTACAAAACACAAATCTGGTCAAGTGTTGACCAGATACATCAATGACCTAATAAGCTGACGGTATAAAGTAGGATCCACCAACTCTCCCTTGGAAGCATGAAGCTTCTTCCAGTTGGTGATCATAGGTGTCGACATAGGCCTGCAATCCTCCATCCTGAATCTCCTCAAAATATCAACCGCATACTTTCCCTACCCCAGGAAATATGTCCAGGCTCCTACCAAACCTCCAATCCCAAAAAATAATGCATCAACTCAATATCAGTCATCTCGTACTCTGCTGCAAGATCCTTCTTGCAAGCTGCAACAGGTCTCTCTCTCCCTGTGATAAACAAGTCATCAACATATAGCAGAAGAACAAGAGGATCATCTCCAACCATGATGAAGTAGAGATTTGGATCTGCTTCACTCTTCTGAAACCCCATACTCAGCAAGTAAGAATCAATCCTGGAGTACCAAGCTCTAGGAGCTTGCTTCAGCCCGTAAAGGGCCTTCTTCAACCTGCATACATGTGTCTCTCTATCATGTATCTCAAAGCCCTGAGGCTTCTCAATGTAAATCTCCTCCTGTATGATCCCATTGAGAAATGCAGTCTTCACATCCATCTGATGGATCTTCCAACCCATTTCCGCCGCAATGGAAATCAATGCCCTGATAGACATATAATGAGCAACCGGCGCAAAAGTCTCATCATAATCAATGCCCTAAACTTATGAAAACCCCCGCGCTACAAACCTGGCTTTGTACTTCTCCACACTCCCATCTGCCGCATGCTTCAACTTGTAAAGCCAACGAGAAGTCACCACTGAATTCCCCTCCAGTCTCGAAACAATCTCCCATACATCATTCTTCATGATGGAATGGCACTCATCCATCATGGCATCTCTCCATACCGAATGTTGGGAGGCCTCCTCAAAAGTAGAAGGCTCAGAATCTCGTGTACAAGCCACCAACACCATGCCCAATCTTTGAGGCATCTTGATGGCTCTCACCTTGTCACTGGGTGTCCCAGCATTTAAGGCATCCTTCAAGGTCTCCCGAAGCCACTTAGGATTCTTTTTCCCTAAACATTCTTCCCACACTATCCTGTCCTCATCTAAGGAACTACCAGAGCTAGAAGCCCCAGTCACCTGTGAACCTGAACTTGGTGAACCTGTGGCAACACTCTGTGGTCCTGTAACCACGGAAACCTATGATCTGACTGCTGCGTAGATGGAACCTGTGCCACAACCTGAGGTGCAGGGACCTGTTGCTCTCCTTGCTCTGACTCTCTCGACCTCCTGAAGGATCGCTCCTCCTCAAACTTCACATCCCTCCTCACCACCACTTTCCTTTGAGAGGGAAGATAAATGCAGAAAGCCTTCGCAGTCTCATCATAACCCACAAAGATGCCCTTCTCTGCAGTGGGCTCCAACTTTGTCCTCTTCTCTGAAGGGACATGAGAGTAAGTCAGACTACCAAATATACAAAAATGGCCAACTTTAGGATTCTTTCCTGAAAAGCACTCCTCAGGTGTCATATTCCCCACTGCCCGATGGGGACTCCTGTTCTGAATGTATACAGTAGTGCTGCAAGCCTCATCACAGAGAAAGAAAGGAATTGACTGGTCATGTAACATAGCTTGAGCTGCTCCAACAATGGACCTGTTCTTCCTCTCTGCTACTCCATTCTGCTCTGGAGTATACAAAACTATCAACTGTCTCCTGTTCCCCTCCTGTCTGCAAAATCCATCAAACTCCTTGGAGGTATAGTCACCCCCATTATTCGATCTCAAGACTCGGATCTTCCTCCCTGGTTGGTTCTCCACAAGAGCTTTGAACTCTTGGAACCTCTGCAAGACTTCCTCAGATTTCTTGCTCTTCATAAAGTAGATCCAACTCTTCCTGGAATGGTCATCAATGAATGTCACATAATACTCGTATCCTCTCAAGCACACAGAAGACATAGGTTCGCATAAGTCTGAATGTATCAAGTCAAGATCACCAGCTGACCTGCTATCACTGCTCGAAAAAGAAGTCTTGGTGTACTTTCCCAAAGCACACCGCTTGCACACATCACTCTGCCCTGTGTTGAACTCCGGTAAACCTGTCACCATGTGCCTCAACAACCCCAAGGCTGGATGATGCAAGTGAGCCATCCTCCTATGCCAAGGCTCACACAACTCACTGATGTTGCTATGTGCCAAAGCATGCTGCAGCTGAAACAAGAGCCTATACAGTTTCCCACATCTCGCTCCAATGGCAACTGAAGTAGATGGTCCTGCAGTCTTGGGAAACATATGCACATGTCCATCTAGGAAAGACACCCCAATACCCTGATCCTCGATCATGGAAACTAACACTAGGTTCTTCTTCAGCCCAGGTACATACAATACATCCCGCAATACAATGGGACTCATGGACTCCCTCTGAAATGTAATGGTCCCACGTCCAACTGCACTGACTACTGAGTCATCTCCCAACACAACCTCCACATCTGTATCTGCCTGTGAAAGCTCGAAGAACATCTCACGAGCACCTGTCATGTGGCTCGAGGCTCCGCTATCTATGTACCAAGTGCTGGAAGTAGATGCACTGTAAGAATGGTCTATCACACAGGAAAACTCCCTCTCTATGTCAACATCCGCACGGGTGAGAATGGATGCTCTCTCTCTCTCAATATGCCCAGTGCATAGTGAAAAATCACTCTGAAATCTAGCTACAAAATCATCGATCTCAGCTGAAGCGGTTGTCTACTTCTTCTTCTTCTTGTTCGGACACGTAGTAGCATAGTGTCCCATCTTGTGACATGCAAAGCACTTCACAGTGCTCATATCCTTCTTCTGCCCATCATGTTGTTGCTTGGCCCCACCCTTCTTGCTCTTCTTCTTCCCCTTCGCTGTCAATGCCACATCCTCCCCATCCCCTCTACTAGTAGAGCCATTTCTCTGCAAGAAACCCCTCTTATTCTCCTCCTGAACAAAGTCATCACATACTCTGTCCCAAGATGGTAGGTTCTCTCTGGCCACCAACCACTGAATAAACACAGCCCAAGGTGCAGTCACCCCATTCAGGGCTATCCGCACTAACTCAAAAGCATCAATGGCCACCCCAATAGCTGCAAGCTCATCTCTCACCTAAGAGATCATAGTAAGATAAGTCATACATGCCTCTCCTTTGACCATCTTGACGTTCTTCAACGTCTCTCTAAGTACCATCTTCTTGTTTTCATTAGTACTAGCAAACAAATCGGTCAAAGCAGTCCACATTTCATGCGCATGATCCTTCGCTAAAATGTGAGGAATAACATGGTCTTTAACAACATCTAAGATTATCCTCATGGCTTTAACATCCTTCTTATTAAAGGCTGCAAGTAATACTGCATCAGTAGAAGGAGGAATAGTAACAGGATTTGCTGTAGTGTTTCTAACTACTTCCTCCCACAACTCATTCTCCTTCAGCACAAGTAAAATTTGGGCTTTCCATGAGACAAAGTTCGCTGCCCCATCCAACATATCCTAGTTCTCAAGCCCATGGAAGTCATTTTCTCAAAGAACAAGTTTTAGCAAAATGTGCTACTGTCACAAAGGTTTTTCTGAATTCTGGAAATGACTGTTTCACTGCTAAAATTTAATTTTTTGCCACAACATGCTCTGATACCATGTAGATTTTTCTTAAGTTTCCAGCCACCGGTTTCAAGTAAAAAATTTGTCATAGTTTATTTCAATCTCAGAAATTTAACTTGCCAGAAATAAACATAAATTTTACTAACTTAAAACACTGTTATAAATTAAATCTTTCATAGACAGAAAGTAAATATTCAGCACTTTATTCACACACACAGAACTTAGAAATTTCAGCCAAATGGCCCTGGAAAAACCCACTAGGGGAAAACCAGTTAGAGAGAGATTATTTTTAATTTTTAGGAGAAGTTTATCATTTACAGCAATACACAGAAAATATCAAACCAACTTATCTCAACCTGGAAGATAAATTTTTGTCTCGATTTGTGTGTCGAGCAGCAAAAATCAAACTCAGATTTTTTTCCTGTTTTGCCTCGATTTTCATGCCACTGTACGAACGAACTGTACGTACTGTACAAAAAAACTGTACGGATGGTATGGACCTCAAAATCCGCGCCAATTTTTTTCTTGAAAATTGTGCCCAAAAGTCTGCCTCGAAAACCGTACCGTACGAACTATACGGACTGGCAATAAATGCTACTGTCTTCTCCTCGATTTTTGTGCCCTCTTTGCTGCGGTCTTTTCCCTCGATTTGCGTGCTGCAAATTTTTTCCTCTTGCTCAGGAAAAATTGAAACTTTCTCTCTTCTCTCTCAGCTCTCTCTTCTCACTTCAATGTGCAAAAGTGAGGCAAAATGCCTTTCCCATGCCTTTTTGAGAAAACCATAGGGTGAGTCCAATCTAACGGTGGAGATTAGATTATATCAAAGGCTGAAATTAAATGCTCATATTTTATTTCTAAAATATTAATTTCACTCACCCACTTAAATTTATCAAAAAGTGACTTTAATGCTCTAAAGTCAAATTAAATGCTTTTACTTAAGTCATTTAATGCAAGGGTCACTTTATGTCCCCTCTTTAAGTGACTAAGGAAAAAGTCACTAGGGGAACACTTCCCTAGGTACAAAACTAACAAACTTGACTACAGATTTACTTACATTGGGTTTTTCCTTAAGCCCAATAATTACAAGAGGGAGGATTGGTGTTGGCTTATAAGGAAATTTCAGAGGAGAATGAATAAATGGACCTCGAGGTGGCTCTCTCTTAGGGGAAGATTCATCCTGATTACCTCAGTACTTCAGTGCACCCCTGTCTATTGGTTCTTAATGCTTCGGGTCCTTGAGGGGGTGATTGTGGAGATAAGAAGGCTAATGTTCCAATTTTTGTGGGCTGACACACAAAATGTTTCCAAGCTCCATCTTTGAGGGTGGGAATTTTTATCTAAGCCAAAGTTGTGGGGTGGCTGGGGGATCAAACAACTCAGTATTTTTAACCAGTCTTTTTGTGCTAAAAGTTTATGGAGGGGTCTCACAGTTCCTGGGCTTTGGGGGAACGTTATTAAGGCAAAGTATTTAAGAAGAATTCCCAGGGATCTTTGGTTGTGTGATGCCCACATCAAGGCTTCTAATTCCTTGGCCATTTGGTGTTGTTTGTTGGATACATTACCTCTCATTCTTCCATAAATCTGTTGGAAAGTTGGGAGAGGGAACCAAGTTTATATTGGGGTTGATCTGATTATGGGTCTGCTGCATTGTTACAAGTTATCTCATGGCCTTATCTCTCAATTGCATCAAAGGAACATTGTCGTCCTTAAACAGGTGTTTGTGGCGAGTGAGGAGGTGGAACCTGGATGGATTTCATCGATGACTCTTAGTATGCAAGGGGATATGGCTTTGGAGTGGGATACGTATACCACTTCTTTATACTCGATTGGTGTTGCATTGATAGAGTGTAGTGATCGGTTCGTTTGATCATTTGATAAGAAGACTAGTAATGTCTTGGCTAAACTTGCTTATGAATCTTTGGTTAAGCAGAGATGGGAGCAAAATCTCTGTTAGTGTTTTTTGGGGGTTTGGAAAGTGAAGCTTTCTGGAAGATTAAATGCTTCTTTTTCCTTTGCCTCAATCATGGGATTTTTACATGGGACTCTCTATAGTCCAGAGGTTACTCAAGTCTCGACAGATGTGTACTTTGCTTATTAGCTTTGGATTCGGTGGAGCATATGTTTAGTGAATGCCCCTTTTTCAGGAGGTTTGGTATCTCTTTTGTCATTGCTTAAACCTTCCATGGAACTAGGATCGAATTGATGTGCAAGGTAATCTTAAGCACTAGGTGAAGGACTCTTCTCATCCTATTGACTACCCCCTAGCCACTCTATGGGAAGTTTGGAGAGATCGCAATTTTGTTCTCTTTCAACAAGGTCAAATGGATTCTCGTTGTATTTGTCTTAAGGCCTTAACCAGACGTTTGGATTTTGATTGTTCGATGTCTAATGTTCGAACTAGGCACATCGGTTTTCCTCATTTTGATGACAACCAAATGGTGGTTTTCTTTGATGGGGATGAAAAGGATGGCCATTGTGGGGCTAGTATGGTTTTGAGGCTGGATTTGAATCACATGTACCTATTACAAATGGATGTAGGTATGGGTACTAAGACTAAAGCTAAACTTTTGGCCCTATGGGGTTTCTTAGGGTTTGCTTAGAAAAAGCAAACATATATTTTTTGGTGTTGTGGGATTCCAAGGTTATTGTGGATTGGGTCAATGAGGTTCACTCTATTCAATATGTGGATTTACATCACTAGTTGGGTCATGTCAAGCGGTTGTTTGGGCTCTTTAACAACCTTTCCTTTCACCACATTTATCAGAAATTCAACATGTTGGCTGATGGTCTTTCCAAGCAAGTCGTTGGTTATGTGGGTGGTGTGATTGCTTGGGAAGAAAAACATGAGGGCTGTGTCATTGACTCGGGTCAAACGAGTCTCTTTTGATTTTCTACTTGCTTTCTTTTGTCTACAGCTCATGTTGATCTTAGGGATTATGGATTGGACAGTAGTATGGATTATGTATTGATCTTATTAGGTGTTGACGGTTCAGTTTTTAGGGTGTCCACTTTGGACAGATAATCTGTTTTCTAAATGTCAGATGTACGTGTTTTTGAAGTCTATGGACTCTTTTGAAGGCTTTGATGTATATATGAAACAACTTCTCTTAATATAAAGTTGTATATATATATGATCTACTGACTAAAATTCACTTTATTCATGGTTTAGAATACAAAAATCTCTTTGCAGAAAACAAAATAGTTTTTATCTTTATTTATTTTATTTCTATTTATTTATTTATTTTTATATTTTAAATAGTTTTTTTGTTTTTATCTTTTTTTTCTATCTTCAATTAACTTTAGAAACTTAGTTTAAGAGTGTGTCCTTTTCCTTCGCAAATTAAAGATATATAAATACAAAACAAAATAACATAAAAGTAAGGAAACTTGAAGCTTTATTGCAAACTATATAGTCTTCGTGTAATCATGAGATAACTTTGTTGGGTATTTGTTTTTTAAAATTTGTTTCATGCAAAGTGTAAGGTTTGTTCTTCCACTTTGTATAAACTTGATGGATTCTTCCCATCACATCATTTCATTGTGTGAGGCTTTAGATCTTTATATGGAATTGGATCTGGTTTTGTTTTTGTTGTTTTCTATGTGTTTTTATTTATATCTAGCGAATTTACTTATTCAATCTCATCTAGAGTATTTTTTAAGGATTATAATAGTATACTTAAGTATAGTATTCTAGGTGATTATTTTGGATTGAAAAAAACATATATATAAATAAGTAGGCGAATATTAAATATGAAACACACAATTTACTACCAGAGCTTGTAAATTTTGGCGAATATTACGATAAAAAAATATATTTTATGTTAAAAATAGGCGATATTAAAGCCTAAAAATGACCAAATAATGAATTCATTTTTTTAAACCCTAAAAATTAGCCAATTGGCGAAATTTAGTCAATTGGCGAAATTTCGCCCTTAAAGTTTTCCCTGGATCATTCTCATGTTGATGCTGCTACCCTAGATGTTACTATTAATGCTTATGTGCTTGCGGACACAGCTACACATAGTTGACGAATTGCACACTCTACATCATCCAAATCAAAATGCCAATCCAAGATTCCCATCCAAACAAAGGTTAAGTGTTGCAACCAATAAGTAGTTGTAGCAATTCTTTTTTACTTCAAAGCATGATTGTTTCTCATACCCATATGAATATGGGCAACAACTTCCAGTGTGCTATTTATGAAACTCAATCAATCCACTATGAGTTCAAGTAGGTTAGATGTTGCCACGATTACTCTTAGTTCTGGTTAGAATAATGATCTTATACATTTGAGAAGCTTTTATTATGATGTATTGTTTATAAGATGTCCGTTCATAAGCTTTTATGATGTGTAGTTTATAGGAGTTGTCCATTTCAGTTTATAATATATGAACAAAGCAAACATGCTATTTGCAAGATAAAATATATAAAATTATTTTTTTGATTTTTTTTATAATATATATTTCATATTAATATATTTGGGCATATCACAAGAAGTTAAAAAACAATTTTTGAGCAATTTTTTGGAGTTTTAGACATTTTAAATGATGATAATGGTTAACGTCCATAAAACCAAACTTTAGTTTATAAGACCTAAATAAATTAATTAATTAGATATAATGTGAGTATAAACAAGACACTCTAAATTATAATTTTGTATTTCTATAATGTAAATTTTTATTACTATTTTAATTAAAAAAATTATCTATTTTTATAAAAAATATTTTTACATATAAAAATTTATTAAAATAATATCTTAATTTTTTTAAAGAATAATTTGAACTTGTGGGAAACATTAAAAATTAAGTTACATATTTCTATTAAAATATTATCTTTATGTATAAATAAATTATTAAAATATAAAAAAAAAATTAAAATAATCCATTATTAAAATATTCTATCAAATTTACTATTTATTATGAATTCCTAAGATAAATAAATTATTAAAATATATAAAAATTATTAAAATATTTATCAATTATTAAAATATTTTATCCATTATTATCGGGGGCTTGTATATGGAAAATAGAGGGCAAGATTAAAATTTCAACCGGAGGCGTTAAGTATCAACCGGCGGTGTTAACCATCAGTTTGTGAACAATATTTTTATCTAGGTGAGCAAAACAGTTAAAAAAGTAATTTGAACTGTGATTTAGGAGTAACCTAGAGAGTTTGTTCCCAAGTTATGTCAGATATCAAAATAGGAGGTTCGTAACAGGAATCAAGTTAAAAATAAATGGCCAATCAAAAGAACTCAAGGAGTTGAATGGGAGTTAATTTTGAATCAAAATTAGAAAAGTAAGTATCTGCCCCGCCCATACAACAACAAGGGAAGTAAGCTGCTCCTGCATTATCATATATAAAATATAAAACGTTTCTCCAAGTACTAATCTGCTATGAATGCCAGGATCACCACCAGCAATGCCCTGAGATGAATTTCCATACAAGTCCCTAGCCGCAGCCTTTGAAAATGAGTTATGATACAGAGTCTTGGCAAAAGTGCCGGAAGATGGTTGATGCCGAGGCTATGCTGCTGAGGCCGCAGCCTCCGGGTATTGATCTAGTTCGCCTCTTGACTGCAACTCTTCGCACTTGACAGCTTCGAAGCTGGCAATGTACTTTTTTTCTTTAAATGGAAGCTTCTGGATGGAGGAGCCATTATTAGGTTTTAACAGAGGGTTTTCTGAAGTTGGAGATTTACTTTTGGAAGATCTCACAACATTCCATTCACCATGGGGACTTGTGATCCAATTAGGCCTGTTAGCAACATCTTCAAATTTACAAGCTGCGGCCAGTGCCATCACTCTGTCCCTGGGAGAAAGCCTTGGGTATTGCTCAACTGATCTATTCACCTCCACATTGCATTCTCCAGTTGGTTTGGGGATGCTGACTGGCAATATGGGAGTAGTCTGAGAAGAGTAGGAATCCCATACTTTATTCCCAAAATCCAAATGACTAGTTGGGGATCCTGGACCCCTAATGGCCTCCTCTGCCTCCGTGGCAGAGCAGTTCTCATTTAAGAACGTATGGTTCAACATCTCTGCACTGGTCCACCTCTTCTTGGGATCTCTCCGGAAGCATTTGTCTAAGAAATCCCGGATCTGTGGAGAAAGCCATGCAGGCAATTCAGGCAGCTCCTCTGTGCATCCAATCCGATACATTGCAGCAAGAGGATTGGAAACTTGGCTCCATGGAGGCTCGCCAGTGGCCATCTCCAGTACAGTGCAACCATGAGACCAAATATCAGATGCAGGCCCTTGCTCCATCTGGTTCACCACCTCTGGAGCCATCCACTGAGGGGTTCCCCTCAATTGGATGGCCTCCTGGCCGGGGCCCTTCTCCTCATCACCAAACCGCTTGGCAGAACCAAAATCAGCAAGTTTCACACCATTGACATCCACAAGAACATTCTTCCCCTTGATATCACAGTGCACAATCCCCTGCCTGTGTAGGTAATCAACCCCACGTAGGATGCCGCGTGTGTATGCCTTGATCACAGATTCATGCAATTTCCCTCCAAACTTACTCAGCAGATCCCCCAAGCTGCCACCAGGCATGTACTCCATGAACAAATTGTGCACCCCTGCACCATTCTCGAAGCTGTAAGCGCACCCAAGGCAGCGAACGATATATGGAGAATCCAGGCACTGCAAAATGTGGTACTCATTGTCCAAAGAGGGACTAAAACTGGGCGCGGATTTGATCGCAAAGAGTTGGCCATTAGAGCTGGTCATGGCGAGGCTGACTGTCCCAGAAGCTCCAGCCCCAACAATGGCGCCCCTGACCCAGCCCTCTTCCTGGGCTATCCCCATCTCTAGTGCGATTCTCCTTCCCTCCAGCTCCATAAACAGAAGAATGTTTTTTCTGCAGAGAGTCCGGCTCTTGGTGGTGGTGGTGTTGTGAGGTTATAAAGGAAGGGGGTGGGTGATGAGCCTCCGCCGTGCTGCCTTCTGAGCCGCGCAAGTTAGCTGCCACGGGGGAAAGATTTTCTTGGTTTCTTGGCCGCCCAAATCAGCTTAGGTTGCTTTTGAGACGTTGAGTAGAACAAACATTCCTGGCCAGCGGCGGTCCAAGTTGCGGTTGTTTCAGACGTTTGAGTTTTATCGCAAGCTACCTTCCGACGACGTTGAGTAGAACCAAAATTACGATTGCCATCGGAGGTGGATGACATGTCTGTCGAATATGCCACGCGTCAAAATTATGTTCGTCTAACGGAGTGGTTGAAACGAGGTTGGAAAGGTAGGATGCTTTCTTTGTGGTGTGTTTTCCCATTTAAATATCTAATTGCGGTTTTTGGATGTTATTAGTCACTGTCTAAGGCATTGGGATGAGTTCATCTGAACCTTCAATTAGTTAGTAGCTGAACCTTCAATTAGTTGGTTGCGGTTTTCGGTATCCTTCGTAACGGGCTTAAGGAAAGGCTAAGGAAATCCCATGGTTTTTTTGGGTTAAAATATTTCGTGAAGACCATAGATTTGATGTTTACAAGCTGGGCAAGGATTGCTCCTCATTTTATTTTATAGGAGATCAACAATTAAAAAAAAAAAATTGAAATTCACTTTAAAGTTATACCTACTATTGTATCATTTACTTCATTATACCGTTTAGTCTATATGGCTAGCTTTATATAAGATTTAGGAGATCAACAAGTATAAATAAAAAAATTGAAATTCACTTATAAAGTTATACCCAGTTATACCTACTTCATTATACCATTTAGTCTATATGACTAGCTTTATATATGATTTAGGAGATCAACAATTATGAAAAGAAGTTGAAATTCACTTATAAAGTTATACCTACTATTATTGTATCACTTACTTCGTTATACCATTTAGTCTATATGGCTAGCTTTATATATGATTTAGTAGGAGCATACCATTTATATTTTCACTCACCAATAGAGTCCAGGAAGAAGAGTCGAGCTATATGGTTGCAGGATGGGGATGAAAATTCGAAATTGTTCCATAACTTTGTCAACAAGCGTTGTCTATCTAATTCTATTTGGGAAGCTAAAGATGACAGGGATACAGTTACTACCTTCTGTCTCGATTTGCGTGTCGAGCAACAAAAATCAAACACTGATTTTTTTCCTATTTTGCCTTAATTTCTGTGCCACTGTACGGACTATACAGACGAATTGTACAGACTGTACGGATGAACTGTAAGGACGGTACAGACCTCGAAATCCATGCCAAATTTTTTTCCTCAAAAATCGTGCCTACTGCCTCGAAAACCATACCATATGGACTGTACGGACCAGCAATAAATGTTGTTGTCTTCTCCTCGATTTGCGTGCTGCAAAATTTTTCTTCTTGCCTAGGAAAAATGGAAACTTTCTCTCTTCTCTCTCTGAGCTCTCTCTTCTCACTTCAATCTGCAAAAGTGAGGCAAAATGCCTTTCCCATGCCTTTTTGAGAAATCCCTAGAGTGAGTCTAATCTAACGATGGAGATTAGATTAGATCAAGGGCTGAAATTAAATGCTCATATTTTATTTCTAAAATATTAATTTCACTCACCCACTTAAATTTATCAAAAAGTAACTTTAATGTTCTAAAGTCAAATTAAATGTTTTTACTTAAGTCATTTAATGCAAGGGTCGCTTTATGTCCCCTCTTTAAGTGACTAAGGCAAAAGTCACTAGGGGAACACTTCCCTAGGTACAAAACTAACACTCCCTCTTATCGAGGAAGGTGTTCTGCACCACTCCCAACTTGTCTCTAAAGAAGACAAACTTGCCTCTCCCCAAAGACTTCGTTAGTATGTTTGCTACCTGCTCATCAGTGGAAATATATTGAAGCATGACTGCTCCTCTCTGAACATAGTCTCGGATGAAATGATACCTGATCTCAATGTGCTTTGACCTATCATGGAAAATTGGATTCTCGGAGAGCTGGATGCAACTCTGATTGTCACAGTAAATAACCGTAGACCTAAGCTCCTGACCAAATAGATTCACAGGCAACTTGCAAAGCCACAAGGCCTCGCAGCTGTCCAAACTCGCTGCCATGTACTCAACCTCTGTAGTACTCAATGCAACGGAATTCTCCTTCCGACTGAACCACGACACTGCTATCGAGCCCAAACTGAAACAACATCTAAAAGTGCTCTTCATGTCTACCACACTGCCTGCCCAATCTGAATTTGTATAACCAACCAATTTGATCCCCTCTGACCTCCTGTAGTCCAAACCAAAATCCATTGTCTCTGAAAGATAGCGCAACACATGTTTTGCAGTGACCCAATGCACACTCCTAGGATCAACCATGAACTCGCTAAGAGTGTTCACTGCAAAAAACAAATCTAACCAAGTGTTGACCAGATACATCAATGACCCAATAAGCTGATGGTATAAAGTAGGATCCACCAACTCTCCTCAGAAGCATGAAGCTTCTTCCAGTTGGTGATCATAGGTGTCGACATAGGCCTGCAATCCTCCATCCTGAATCTCCTCAAAATATCAACTGCATACTTCTCTGCCCCAGGAAAATATGTCCATGCTCCTGCCAAACCTCCAATCCCAAAAAATAATGCATCCGCCCAATATCAGTCATCTTGTACTCTGCTGCAAGATCCTTCTTGTAAGCTGCAATGGGTCTCTCTCTCCTTGTGATAAACAAGTCATCAACATATAGTAGAAGAACAAGTGGATCATCTCCAACCATGATGAAGTATAGATTTGGATCTGCTTCACTCTTCTGAAACCCCATACTCAGCAAGTAAGAATCAATCTTGGAGTACCAAGCTCTTGGAGCTTGCTTCAGCCCGTAAAGGGCCTTCTTCAACCTGCATACATGTGTGTCTCTATCATGTATCTCAAAGCCCTGAGGCTGCTCAATGTAAATCTCCTCCAGTATGATCCCATTGAGAAATGCGGTCTTCACATCCATCTGATGGATCTTCCAACCCATTTCCGCCACAATGGAAATCAATGCCCTGATAGACGTATAACGAGCAACCGACGCAAAAGTCTCATCATAATCAATGCCCTTTGTGAAAACCCACGCGCTACAAACCTGGATTTGTACTTCTCCACACTCCCATCTGCCGCATGCTTCAGCTTGTAAAGCCAACGAGAAATCACCACTGACTTCCCCTCCTGTCTCGGAACAATCTCCCATACATCATTCTTCATGATGGAATGGTACTCATCCATCATGGCATCTCTCCATACCAAATGCTGGGAGGCCTCCTCAAAAGTAGAAGGCTCAGAATCTCATGTACAAGCCACCAACACCATTCCCAATATGTCAGGCATCTTGATGGCTCTCACCTTATCACTGGGTGTCCTAGCCTTTAAGGCATCCTTCAAGGTCTCCTGAAGCCACTTAGGCTTCTTTTTCCCTGAATGTTCTTCCCACACTGGCCTGTCCTCATCTGAAGAACTACCAGAGCTAGAAGCCCCAGTCACCTATGAACCTGAAGCTGGTGTGCCAACACCAGGTGTACCTTGTAAGCCTGATCTCGATCCTGATCCCGATCCTCTGTAAGGTGTACCTGTAATAGTAGAACCATCACCTGTCCCCGAAGACCCTGCTGTCCTAACCACTGAACCTGGTGAACCTGTGCCAACACTCTGTGGTCCTGTAACCCCGGAAACCTATGATCCTGACTGCTGCGTAGATGGAACATGTGCCACAACTTGAGGTGCAGAGACCTGCTGCTCTCCCTACTCTGACTCTCTCGACCTCCTGAAGGCTCGCTCTTCCTCAAACTTCACATCCCTCCTCACCACCACTTTCCTTTGAGAGGGAAGATAAATGCGGAAAGCCTTCGTAGTCTCATCATAACCCACAAAGATGCCCTTCTCTACAGCAGGCTCCAACTTTGTCCTCTTCTCTAAAGGGACATGAGAGTAAGTCAAACTATCAAATATATGAAAATGGCCAACTTCAGGCTTCTTGCCTGAAAAGCACTCCTCAAGTGTCATATTCCCCACTGCCCGATGGGGACTCTTATTCTGAAGGTATATAGCGGTGCTGCAAGCCTCAGCCCAAAGAAAGAAAAGAAGTGATTGGTCATGTAACATAGCTCAAGCTACTCCAACAATGGACCTGTTCTTCCTCTCTGCTACTCCATTCTGCTCTGGAGTATACGAAACTGTCAATTGTCTCCTAATCCCCTCCTGTCTGCAAAATCCATCAAACTCCTTGGAGGTATACTCACCCCCGTTATCTGATCTCAAGACTCGGATCTTCCTCCTTGTTTGGTTCTCCATAAGAGCTTTGAACTCTTGGAACCTCTGCAAGACTTCCTCGGACTTCTTGCTCTTCAAAAAGTAGATCCAGGTCTTCTTGGAATGGTCATCAATGAATGTCACATAATACTCGTATCCTCTCAAGGACACATAAGACATAGGTCTGCATAAGTCTGAATGTATCAAGTCAAGAGTACCAACCGACCTGCTATCACTGCTAGGAAAAGCAGTCTTGGTGTACTTTCCCAAAGCACACACCCTACACACATCACTCTGCCCTGTGCTGAACTCCGGTAAACTTATCACCATGTGCCTCAACAACCCCAAGGCTAGATGATGCAAGTGAGCCATCCTCCTATGCTAAATCTCACACAACTCACTGTTGCTGCTATGTGCTAAAGTATGCTGCGACTGAAATAAGAGCCTATACAGTTTCCCACATCTCGCTCCAATGGCAACTAAAGCAGATGGTCCTGTAGTCTTGGGAAACATATGCACGTGTCCATATAGGAAAGACACCCCAAGACCCTGATCCTCGATCATGGAAACTGAGACTAGGTTCTTCTTCAGCCCAGGTACATACAATACATCCCGCAATACCATGGGACTCATGGACTCCCTCTGAAATGTAATGGTCCCACGTCCAACTACACTAACTACCGAGTCATCTCTCAACACAACCTCCACATCTGTATCTTCATGTGAAAGCTCGGAGAACATCTCACGAGCACCTGTCATGTGGCTCAAGGCTCCGCTATCTATGTACCAAGTGTTGGAAGTAGATGCATGATAAGAATGGTCTGTCACACAGGAAAACTCCCTCTGTCTGTCAACATCTGCACTGGTGAGAATGGATGCTCTCTCTTTCTCAATATGCCCAATGCATAGTGAAAACTCACTTTGAAATCTAGCTGCAAAATCATCGATCTCAGCTGAAGCGGTTGTCTGTTGCTTCTTCTTCTTCTTGTTCAGACACGTAGCAGCATAGTGTCCCATCTTGTGACATGCAAAGCACTTCACAGTGCTCATATCCTTCTTCTGCCCATCCTGCTGCTGCTTGGCCCCACCCTTCTTGGGATCCTTCTTACTCTTCTTCTTCCCCTTCGCTGTTAATGCCACATCCTCCTCATCCCCTCTACTAGTAGAGCCATTGCTTTGCAAGAAACCCCTATGATTCTCCTCCTAAACAAAGTCATCACATACTCTGTCCCAAGATGGTAGGTTCTCTCTAGCCACCAACCCCTGAACAAACACAACCCAAGGTGCAGTCACCCCATTCAATGTTGTCCACACTAACTCAGAAGCATCAATGGCCACCCCAACCGCTGTAAGCTCATCTCTCACCTGAGAGATCCTAGTAAGATAAGTCATACATGCCTCTCCTTTGACCATCTTGACGTTCTTCGGCTTCTTTCTAAGTACCATATTCATGTTTTCATTAGTACTAGCAAACAAACCGGTCAAAGCAGTCTACATTTCATGCACATGATCCTTCGGTGAAATGTGAGGAATAACATGGTCTTTAACAACATCTAAGATTATCCTCATGGCTTTAATATCCTTCTTATTAAAGGCTGCAAGTAATACTGCATCAGTAGAAGGAGGAATAGTAATGGGATTTGTTGTAGTGTTTCTAACTACTTCCTCCCACAACTCATTCTCCCTCGGCATAAGTAAAATTCGAGCTTTCCATGAGACAAAGTTCGCTGCCTCATCCAACCTATCCTCGGTTCTCAACCACACGGAAGTCATTTTCTCAAAGAACAAGTTTCAGCAAAATGTACTACTGTCAAAAAGGTTTTTATGAATTCTGGAAATGACTGTTTCACTGCTAAAATTTAATTTTCTACCACAACTCGCTTTGATACCATGTAGATTTTTCTTAAGTTTCCAGCCATCGGTTTCAAGTAAAAAATTTATCACAGTTTATTTCAATCTCAGAAATTTAACTTGCTGGAAATAAACATAAATTTTACTAACTTAAAACATTGCTGTAAATTAAATATTTCACAAACAGAAAGTAAATATTCAGCACTTCATTCACACACACAGAACTCAAAAATTTCAGCCAAATGGCCCTGGAAAAACCCACTAGGGGAAAACCAGTCAGAGAGAGAGTATTTTTATTTTTCAAGAGAAGTTTATCATTTACAACAATACACAGAAAATATCAAACCAATTTATCTCAACCTGGAAGATAAATTTATGTCTCAATTTGCGTGCTGAGCAACAAAAATCAAACTATGATTTTTTCCTGTTTTGCCTCGATTTCCATGCCATTGTACGGACAGTACGGACCGTATGGACCTCGAAATCCGTGCTAATTGTTTTCCTCGAAAATCGTGCCTGCTGCCTCAAAAACTATACCGTATGGACTGTATGGACCAGCAATAAATGCTGTTGTCTTCTCCTCGATTTCTGTGCCCTCTTTGTTGCTGTCCTTTCCGTCGATTTGTGTGCTGCAAAATTTTTCCTCTTGCTCAGGAAAAATGGAAATTTTCTCTCTTCTCTCTCTCAGCTCTCTCTTCTCACTTCAATCTGCAAAAGTGAGGCAAAATGCCTTTCCCATGCCCTTTTGAGAAAACCCTAGGGCGAGTCTAATCTAACGGTGGAGATTAGATTAGATTAAGGGCTGAAATTAAATGCTCATATTTTATTTCTAAAATATTAATTTCACTCATCCACTTAAATTTATCAAAAAGTGACTTTAATGTTCTAAAGTCAAATTAAATGCTTTTACTTAAGTCATTTAATGCAAGGGTCACTTTATGTCCCCTCTTTAAGTGACTAAGGCAAAAGTCACTAGGGGAACACTTCCCTAGGTACAAAACTAACAAACTCGACTACAGATTTACTTACCTTGGGTTTTTCCTTAAGCCCAATAATTACAAGAGGGAGGATTGGTGTTGGCTTATAAGGAAACTTCAGAGGAGAATGAATAAATGGACCTCGAGGTGGATCTCTCTTAGGGGAAGATTCATCCTGATTACCTTAGTACTTCAGTGCACCCCTGTCTATTGGTTCTCAATGCTTCGAGTACTTGAGGGGGTGATTGCGGAGATAAGAAGGCTAATGTTCCGATTTTTGTGGGCTGGCACACAAAAGGTTTCCAAGCTCCATCTTTCAGGGTGGGAATTTTTATCTAAGCCAAAGTTGTGGGGTGGCTGGGGGATCAAACAACTTAGTATTTTTAACCAGTCTTTGTGTGCTAAAAGTTTATGGAGGGGTCTCACAGTTCCTGGGCTTTTGGGGAACGTTATTAAGGCAAAGTATCTAAGAAGAATTCCTAGGGATCTTTGGTTGTGTGATGCCCACATCAAGGCTTCTAATTCCTCGGCCATTTGGCGTAGTTTGTTGGCTACATTACCTCTCATTCTTCCATAAATCTGTTGGCAAGTTGGGAGAGGGAACCAAGTTTATATTGGGGTTGATCCTATTATGGGCCTGCTGCATTTTTATAGGTTATCTCATGGCCTTATCTCTCAATTGCATCAAAGGAACATTGTCGTCCTTCAATAGGCGTTTGTGGCCAGTGAGGAGGTGGAACATGGATGGATTTCATCGACGACTCTTAGTATGCAAGGGGATATGGCTCTGGAGTGGGATAAGTAAACCACTTCTTTATACTCGACTGGTGTTGTATTGACGGAGTGTAGTGATCGGTTTGTTTGGTCATTTGATAAGAAGACTGGTAATGTCTCTGCTAAACTTGCTTATGAATCTTTGGTTAAGTAGAGATGGGAGCAAAATCTCTGTTAGTGTTTTTTGGGGGTTTGGAAAGTGAAGCTTCCTTGGAAGATTAAATGCTTCTTTTGCCTTTGCCTCAATCACGATATTTTTACATGGGACTCTCTATAGTCCAGAGGTTACTCATGTCTCGACAGATGTGTACTTTGCTTATTAGCTTTGGAGTCGATGGAGCATATGTTTAGCGAATGCCCCTTTTTCAGGAGGTTTGGTATCTCTTTTGTCATTGCTTAAACCTTCCATGGAACTGGGATCGAATTGATGTGCAAGGTAATCTTAAGCACTAGGTGAAGGAATCTTCTCATCCTATTGACTACCCCCTAGCCACTCTATGGGAAGTCTGGAGAGCTCACAATTTGTTCTCTTTCAATAAGGTCAAATGGATTCTCGTTTTATTTGTCTTAAGGCCTTGACCAGACTTTTGGATTTTGATTGTTCGGTGTCTAATGTTCGAACTAGGCACATCAGTTTTCCTCATTTTGATGACAACCAGATGGTGGTTTTCTTTGATGGGGATGAAAAGGATGGCCATTGTGGGGCTAGTATGGTTTTGAGGCTGGATTTGAATCACATGTACCTGTTACAAATGGATGTAGGTATGGGTACTAAGACTAAAGCTAAACCCTAAAAATTAGCCAATTGGCTAAATTTCGCCCCTAAAATTTTCCCTGGATCATTCTCATGTTGATGCTGCTACCCTAGATGTTACTATTAGTGCTTATGTGCTTGCCGACACAGCTACACATAGTTGACGAATTGCACACTCTACATCATCCAAATCAAAATGCCAATCCAAGATTCCCATCCAAACACAGGTTAAGTGTTACAACCAATAAGTAGTTGTAGCAATTCTTTTTTACTTCAAAGCATGATTGTTTCTCATACCCATATGAATATGGGCAACAACTTCCAGTGTGCTATTTATGAAACTCAATCAATCCACTATGAGTTAACGGAATAAACTTCAACTAGGTTAGATGTTGCCACGATTACTCTTAGTTCTGGTTAGAATAACGATCTTATACATTTGAGAAGCTTTTATTATGATGTATTGTTTATAAGATGTCCGTTCATAAGCTTTTATGATGTGTAGTTTATGGGAGTTGTCCATTTCAGTTTATAATATATGAACAAAGCACACATGCTATTTGTAAGATAAAATATATAAAATTGTTTTTTTGATTTTTTTTATAATATATATTTCATATTAATATATTTGGTCATATCACATGAAGGTAAAAGACAAAATTTGAGCAATTTTTTTGGAGTTTTAGACATTTTAACTGATGATGATGATGGTTAACGTCCATAAAACCAAACTTTAGTTTATAAGACCTAAAGAAACAAATTAATTAAATGTAATGTGGCTATAACCAAGACACTCTAAATTATAATTTTGTATTTCTATAATGTAAATTTTTATTACTATTTTAATTAAAAAAATTATCTATTTTTATAAAAAATATTTTACATATAAAAATTTATTAAAATAATATCTTAATTTTTTTAAGAATAATTTGAACTTCTAGGAAACATTAAAAATTAAGTTACATATTTCAATTAAAATATTATCTTTATGTATAAATAAATTATTAAAATATATAAAAAAAACATTAAAATATTTTATCAATTATTAAAATATTTTATCCATTATTAAAATATTCTATCAAACTTACTATTTATTATGAATTCCTAAGATAAATAAATTATTAAAATATATAAAAAATATTAAAATATTTATCAATTATTAAAATATTTTATCCATTATTAAAATATTCTATCAAACTTACTATTTATTATGAATTCCTAAACAAAAATATTGAAAAACATTATAAATTAGACTCATTAAAATATATTACCTAGAAAAAATTATGAATTACAGTGAATAAATTATATCATCTAAAATTCTAAATACAATTATTCATAAATCATACTTTATAATATAAATAAAAATTATATCCAGTAGCAATCTGCTAGAACTTTTCATTAAAAGAGATGTGAAAAACATAAGATTTAAAAGAGATGTGAAAAACAAAGGATTGAAGAGATGGGTATAAAAAATTAACCTTCACAATCATTTTTGAATTGATTTGGGTCTAAAATTAACTTTCACAATCATTTATGAATTGATTTGGTTTTAATGATTTTTTTAAAGTTCAGATCTATTCTATTAAGAAGAAATAAAAATACAAGTAAAAGTACAATTATGTGTGTCCATTGAACACGAAAGCAAAACTAGAGAAAGAATATCAGCTTGCTTGAAGAAGATAGGCAGGTTGTGACTATTAGGGTGATCCTCCAAACAACGGGGAAAACATATCTTACAGAACATGTTAACAGTTTGAGACAAAAAATCCTGACTTAACCTGAACAAAACTGCTCTTAAGAGCAATGAACTAGAAAATAACCATAAAGAGAAGAAATGGAGCATTTGACCCCGCCTTAGATCTTTTCGTAGGGCACTTCAATAATCGGGCAGCCGGTACCCCACTGCGGGCCCTGTTCTTTAGTGTTCTTTGCATCATCTCCCGAGATGCTGGTGTTGTTGGGTGTTCCGTTTCCTTCGGGGCTGTCCAAGCGTTCCTTGCTATTGGTGCTGGGTTGCTTGACTGGTAATGGAGACGTTTTCCTGGGAGGAAGTACCTTGGTCGTCTTTCCTTTTGGCGAGGCAAACTGATGTTGGGGAGACGAGCGAGAATTGAGGGTGGTGGTCATGGGAACAGGGATGGAGGGGAAGCTGGGTGCAGGGGTGGAGGTGGGATGAGGAGGAGCAGAGGCGAGATGTGCTGAGGGGGGCGCCTGAGCAGAGGAGGGAGGAGGGGAGGCCAGATTCATCGAGGATAGCGTGGGCTCAGGACGAGCAGGGCTAGCCGGTTGAGCCTCAGGAACGGGGTCAGCAGGCTGAGCTTTAGGGGCTGCATGGAGATTGACTGAGCGCAGAATGATTCTGGTAATCCGGTTTTTGATTATCCAGTAGTTCCCTCTACGGGCTGGAGTGCGGTTTGCTGCTGAGAGTGAGCGCGAAAGCTCGTCCTCCTAATCATCTATCATTGCCCGTAGATCATTTAGAACTTCGACATCGAATCCCTTTGTGCTGGCCTAAGTGTTGAAAGGTGGCGATCTGGAGGCACCTTCACCATCTCTGCCCCGTTTTCTTCCTCTCCTAAGAGTGTCGTGTCTTCGTGGCGACATGTTTATCATTGAAAGCCTGGGAGCAAAGGGAGGGAGGGCGGGAGCGGTGAGAGGGAGGGTGGCAGGGTTCAACTCTGCGTGCGGAAGATTGAGTAGAGGGAGGTGGTGCTTCTGCAGAGCAAGCTGAGCAGGAATGAATGGAGCAGGATGACTATCCGAGAAGACGATGATCCCTCGACGCTGACCCCAAGACACATTAAAGTTAACCATTAATGCTCCGTACTCATCCTGCTCGACCTTAACTGTCGAGAGGACATATGCCTTGTGGAAAAATGTGCTCGCCGTCACCTGGAGCTGAAGAGTCATCATGAGTATGGGGGTCATCATCACGTGTGCGAGCGAGCTGTGTGGAGGTCAGGTCTAGGCTGTCACTTTGTTGCGTGTGCGTCGAGTCAACTCCATTGTGAGGGATAAGGTGTCTGGTGACGTGCTGGGGCTTCATTGCTGCCTTGGGTTCCGTGTGCCTGCCTGTCACCCGCATATGGGGATGGGTTTAACGATTAAGTGCATGTGTTTCTTTCTAGGAGGTTATTGGTTCAAATCCAAAGAAGGGTAGGGTATATATACCTTTGTAGACTTTAGCAGTTAAATCAGTGCCTTGTCCCACAAACAAGGGGTCTCATACACCAAATTGGTGTCTCGCTTTGCAGTGACCTTAAAAATATATTATTATTATTATAGTAATAGTGGCTCTAAGTGCATAACAAGTGAGATAGAAGTTTTGTGACCCGTATTTTGTGGCGATCTCTCCTTGTAAAGGGTTTCATCAACACAAGAAACTTTGTGTGATTGTTGCACCATGATTTTCAAATCATTGTGGAGGTTGATGATAGTATTTGTAGAAGCAATATAAGCGCTAACCAAAACGCACCCAACCCACCATAATCCAACAATTCATTTTTTTGTGGAAATCGTGATTTGAAGTGTTTAAATTGTAATTTCAACGATTTAAATAATTTTAAAATTAGAGATTTAATCTAAAACCATAAAATATGATCACTGAAATTTCAAAATTATGATAATAACAATTCCGGAAAAAAAATTCACCGGTTTTTCTCACAAAGCCGGGCGTTATAGTCGTATTTTATCGGCATTTGCAGAGGAGAAGGGCTTACCTCTAAAGGCTATGATGACGATTCCACCGATGACGAAAATGGGTATACACTCACGAACTAACCCTTCTTATTCACGCACGTTTCCAATCTCCTCAATTAACTAACATATCCCGAATCCCAACGCCGTGTTATTCACGCACGTTTCCAATATTCTCAATTAACTAACTCATCCCGACGGCGATCCCCCCACATAGACCACAGCATCTCATTCACCCACGCTTGCATCCAAGCTCCACAATTAAGCAAAACACTTGCGACTGTGATGCGTAGTCTACGCATGGTACACCTAACTTCCGCTCTTTACCAGTGGCACCGCCACAAAAGACCCAACGTGCTCAAAGCGTTTCCATTTGATTTGGGCAACTGACAAAGAAACTGAGAACTTCTTCCTTCACCGCCCTCTCCGCTCAGCTTTATAACCTCACCACCACAATAACAGAAGCCCAGGGTCTGCGTCTGCACAATTTCTTGTTTTTTCTTGTGTGTGTATTGAATTGAAAAGTAATGGGGATTGAACTTGACACGAATGGATGGGTTAGGGGCACTATCATTGGCGCCGGAGCTTCTGGGACAGTGAGCCTTGCCATGATCAGGTCTAATGGCCAACTCTTTGCAGTCAAATCCACAGCCAGTTTTAGTTTGGCTTTGGAGAATGAGTACCACATTTTGCGGTCTCTGGATTCTCCATTCATCGTTCGCTGCCTGGGGTGCTGTTACAGCTTTGAGAACGGAGCAGGAGAGCACAATTTGTTCATGGACTACATGTCAGGTGGCAGCATAGCGGATCTGCTGACTAAGTTTGGAGGGAGGCTGGACGAATCCGTGATTAGGGCATACACCCATGGCATCCTATGTGGAATCCATTACCTCCACAGGCAGGAGATTGTGCACTGTGATATCAAGGGGAAGAATGTTCTTGTGGGTGCCAATGGTGTGAAGCTTGCTGACTTTGGTTCTGCCAAGAGAATTGGTGATGAGGGGAAGGGCAGGAAGCCCCTCCAATTGAGGGGTACCCTCCTGTGGATGGCTCCAGAGGTGGTAAACCAGGTGGAGCAGGGGCCTGCTTCTGATATTTGGTCTCTGGGCTGCACTGTGCTGGAGATGGCCACTGGCAAGCATCCATGGAGTCAAGTTTCCAATCTCCGCGCCGCAATGTATCGAATTGGATGCACAGAGGAGCTGCCTGAGTTTCCTGCAACGCTTTCACTTCGGATCCGAGATTTCTTGGAGAAATGCTTTCAGAGAGATCCCAAGAAGAGATGGACCAGTGCAGAGCTGCTCAACCATCCTTTCCTAAATAAAGACTTCTCTGCCATAAAGGAAGAGAAGGCTATCAGGGCTACGCTGTCCCCAACTAGTAATTTGGATTTTAGGAATCAACTATGGGATTCCTACTCTTCTCAGACTACTCCCATTCTGTCACTTAACATTCCTAGCCCTGCTGGGAGATGCAATCCAGAGGCTGACAGTGAAAGGTCAATTCAGCAGTGCCCAAGGCCTTCTCCCAGAGACAGAGTCCTGGCACTAGCTTCAGCTTGTGTTGCTGACAGGTGTAATTGGTCTGCAAGTTCTCCTGGTCAGTGGATTGTTGTAAGGTCTTCCACTCCAGATAACCTTCTGTCAATATCAGACATTAGTGATGGCTCCACCATCCAGGAGCTTTTAAACAGAGAAGAATCTTGCAATTCTAGACAGAGAAGAAGATTGCAGGTCTGGCTCTAAATCCAGCAACTGGTGAGAGTTGCAGCCAGGAGATGAATAATACGAGTGCTCAGAATCCACAGCCTTTGGAGGGCAGGAATCATCTTCCAGCTCCAGTGCTGAGACTCTGCAACATGGCTTCTTTTCTATGTCGATGACACCCCATTTGATTGATGAAGCCAGGGAATTTTATGAAAATTCTTTACTGGTGGTGATCCTGGCATTCATAACAGATCAGTGCCAAGACAAACATTTATACTTTTGATGTCAGGGTGTCCTCTACTACTGAGGAGGTAGTGGATTGCAGTAGTATGTACAATAGAGAATTTTGTCCTAGAAGTGTCACAAAGAGTCAGATGTATAGCTGCAGAGTTGAAATTTCTTATAATCTTTATACAAAATTAATTCCAACTGAGTTGATTGGGTTATATATTTGTTCTTCCGGATGAGAATATTATTTTTAATTTTCTACATACACATCAGGAGCAATCAATAGACATCATATCTTCATCCACTAGGGATATAAGGAACAACCTTATCTTCCAGGTAGCCCAGGTAGGGATATAAGGGACAACCTTATCCTTTTATCTTTTATTGAATAAAAACGTTAATTTATTTGTTAATGACTGGTCCCGTAGCTCAGTTGGTTAGAGCATTGGTCTTATGGCCAGATAAGGAGCAAGCCGAAGGTCGCGGGTTCGAGCCCCGCCGGGACCAAGTAATAGTCTGATATTTTGTTTTTGGTTGTCTGATATTTTGTTTTTGGTTGTGAATGGTAAATTCATAACAGGGTAAATCGAATTAACCCTGACGAATGGACTCTTGCTGGTTTAGACTTAGTGTGTGCTAAGGAATACTCCTGTTAAGTGTTTTCTCATAGAGAATCCTTCATCGTGTATAGAATAACAAAGCCTAAATAGAGAAGTGAAGACAACCAGTCTACAAAATTCATAATTGCTGCTTGTGTTAAATCTGACTTGAAAACGGAAACAAATTCAATGGCTTGTGTTTTTTCATAGAGAATCCTTCATCTTGTACAGAACAACAAAAACTTAATAGAGAAGTTGACTTGAAAACGGAAACAAATTCAATGGCTTGTGTTTTTTCATAGAGAATCCTTCATCTTGTACAGAACAACAAAAACTTAATAGAGAAGTGAACAACCAGTCTTCAAAATTCATAATTGCTGCTTGTTTTAAATCTGACTTTAAAAAGGAAGAACAATTTAATGGCTGGTCNACAACAAAAACTTAATAGAGAAGTGAACAACCAGTCTTCAAAATTCATAATTGCTGCTTGTTTTAAATCTGACTTTAAAAAGGAAGAACAATTTAATGGCTGGGCTATGTAATATAGTGGGCACATTATTGAAGCGTTTAAAATTTCAAACTAAGCATCAGCTTGTGAACAATATCTTTATCTAATTGAGCAAAACAATAAATATCTCATTTGAACTGTAATGTTGAGAGTTTGTCCCAGGCTAGGTCATAATACTGGTTTATATATATATGCCAAATAATAAAATCTGTTGTGAATGCCAGGATCACCACCAACAATTCTCTGAGATGAATTTCCACACAAGTCCCAAGCTTCATCGATCATATGGAATACATCTGAGATGAATTTCCACACAAGTCCCAAGCTTCATCGATCATATGGAATACAGCAGCCATTGAAAACGAGTTAGTGTTGGAAAATCGTTGATGTTGAGGCTGTGCTGCAGAGACTGCAGTCTTCGAGCATTGATCTAGTTTGCCTCTTGGCTGCAACTCTTCCCACATGACAGCTTGGAAGCTGGGACTGCACTTTTTTTTAATGAATGTACGCTTCAAGGTGGAGGAGCCATTACCAAATTCTGGTTTAACAGAGGTTTTCTAAAGTTGAAGATCTATTTTAGAAGATCTAATACACTCACCATGGGGGCTTCATTGAATGAGCTAGGGTTGAGCGAGGTGTGTATGGTGCTGCCTTTGGAGAATATAGGGTCTGAGGCATCTTCTTTCTTCTTTCTTTCTTTTCTTTTTAAGAGTAGGTGGGTGTTTTGTTATTGTTGTTTTCTCCATTCAAGTTAGCCCCAACCTTTCACAACCTTTCAATTAGGAGCATGGGGATTCTCCTCTAACAATAGCAATTTGGGACATAAACACTGAAAAAATTGATTCCAGTGAAGAAATTGTTTGGGATTCAAGGAAAAGCAAGAGAGGGTGTTAATGTTGTCTTAGATGTTGTGTTTTGGTGTGAGACTTGGGTGCAAGTTGAATTATCTCTCTCTACAAACAAAAACAAATGGTCTAAATGACAAGTACTCTCAGTAAAAGCTAAAGTTTGAGACAAACAAATGGTCTAGATGACGAGTACTCTCAGTGGAAGCGAGATAGTCACACAATAGAAATTGTTACTCAATGGTAGGGACACGGAATTCACTCTATTCATGAAAACTCATAAGCATAAATAAGCCAAAAGGAAATCTCGATGCTCGTTAGTCCTTGCAAGTTCATTTCATCATGTCCCTTTAATGTTGAAAGAGGAAAGAGGACACAACAATGGTTCAATACCCTTATACAAAATAAGAGGACAAGCAGCTATAGAGATGAGGAGGTGAATCGAAGGTTCAGAAATCTTGGAGATGAGGAGGTGTACTAAAGGTTAGAAATTTTGGTGAGCTTAGTTCAATTGCTGATTCTTTCCATCCAACAAACAAGGAACCACACAACTCTATTCTATAAGAGCAATTCCTTTCATTCAACAAACAAAGAACGACACAACTCTACTCTATAAGAGCAATTCCTTCCATCCAACAACCGGACAAAGAGCAGAGTTATATCGCTCCTTGCTCGTTGGATGGAAGGAATCAGCGACCGGACAAAGAGCAGAGTTGTGTTGCTCCTTGCTCGTTGGATGGAAGGAATCAGCGATAGGGATAAGGATAGCCTAGAAATCCTTTACAGAAGGAAAAAGCCTAGCTCAGTTTTCTAACCGCAGATTTTTGTGTAAAAAATCTCATTTTGATTTGGGATTGTTGGATGGAACATCAGGTTTGGGAGCCCTGCATAAATTAAAATTTAGAAATAAGTTTGCATAACATATATTAATAGTTCAAACTTCAGTTCTGTTGTCAATTTTTGTATCCCATTCAATAGAGTAAACGCTACTAAATCGAAGAAATAGGGCTAAAAGCGATCTGAACTGGGGTGCTTCTGACCCACGCACGTTAGCTGCCGCCGGGGGATTCTCTTAGTTTCTTGGCCGCCCAAGTCAGCTTCGGTTGCTTTTGAGACGTTCTTGTTTTCTGGCACCCGCCAGCTACATTCCGACGTTGAGTAGAACCAACATTCTTGGCCGCCCAATTCAGCTGCGGTTGCTTTTCAGACGTTGGAGTTTTCTCGCCAGTTATCTTCCGACGTTCAGTAGAACCAAAATTACGTGACTGCCATCCGACGTGGATAACGTGTTTGTCGAATATGCCACGCGTCAAAATTGTGTTCCTCTGGCGGAGGTGACGTTTTTTGTTTGAAATAAGGTTGGAAAGGTGGGATGCAGTGTTCAAATTTGAACCCTTCCAAAGGGTTCAAGTTCTTTACAGAAGTGTAAAAAAATTTTGAAAAAGAAAAAATCTTAAATTTATCCTTAGATGTTAACATTTTAAAGGAAGAGTAACATTTGCAATTATTCATCGATATAAATTTGTCAAGGTATTGAAGTTTTTATGCTACAAAGTTCTATTTGTAATACAAAATATTGGAAATATCATAAATTATAATCACTAACTCAATCATGTCATGTACTTAGTGCTTAGTTGTGCAAGATGTCGAGTGACTATTGACGACCACAAAGCACTAGCCACCGGGATGGGGCTACAATCTAAGGTGTTAGAATGTGTCAACTTATTTTCCGTAAAAATGAAGTTTAAATGATCAGTTTGATGAGTCCTCGTCTAAAGACTTGATATCTTGCATGAATATCACAAACTCATGACAACAATAAAAAACACTCATTGTCATGCAACTACAAATAATGACATGCATCTAGGATCACAAATTGTTCAGAGATCGATTTATGCATTGATATAGAGATGTGTTACTCGACACACAATATGGAGAAACAACTAGTTAGAAAAAACATTTGGATCAAAGCACCAGAATGGTTATTAAAAAAAAATAAAAAATTATTGGCTCAAGAATATTCTTCAATTTGATGGGTGGCACGATCAAGATATAATCTCCCTCCGTCCTTCCAAACATTTGTGGTTTCTCACAACATTTGTTCTCAGTGCTCACCACTAAAACACATATGAAAATTACCTGTCTTTACATCCTCTTCTCTTTAAACCTCTTCTCATAATGATAACTAAGGATTATTATGCATGCACATCCTTACCTTATAATATCAATTGGGTCAAGGTGTAGAGACAACCATAAAACATCAAATGTGTAAAGACACGGAGAGTAAGAGACAACTATAAGTATTATATTAAATTTACCATATAAGTCTTTAATTGACACTATCAACTAAGATTTGACATGTTGGATAGTTGTGATCTTCTTATCACTCCTTACCAATGTGATTGCAAGACATTCTTTGAAGGTGAAGTCCATAATTTTACATCTTCTTCCTCATTCTCCTGCCTTTTGTACATAGTTAGTTAACAGTAAGTAATTCTCTCACGGTTCTATTTTTTTTAAGACCATATCTAGTTACAAACCTGCACTATGCATAAGATCACACAAATGCCCCAATATGGTTATTACATAGTTTAAGTAGTTTTTTTTGTATAATGAAGTAATGAAGTGTGCTCCAACTCAAAAAAATACTACATTGTAAAATTAATGTTACATATATGTCAAATTAATGTCTTCAAATTAGGTTTTATTGAAAAGATATAATTTTTTCATGTAAATATTAGGGGTGCTTAATTGTTTAAGATTGTAAAACTTTGGAAAGGAAATAATTTATTTTTCATTTTTTTTAGAAATGATTTAGTTAATTTATACTTGTCAATTGAAGTACAATTATTTATATGGTCTTTCATTTTTTAAGGGCTTCAAGGAGATGTGTTTTGTGTAGTGTTTTTCTCATTTGAATATCTAATTTGTGGTTTTTAAATGTTGTTATTGTAGGAAGCATTGAGGTTTTCTTATAAGGTAGTTAAAAACACAAAGATTTGCATTTAGTTGCCTAAATTCAACAATTCAAAAAAGATACATTTTCAATTGATCCAGAACTCTACTCGATTTTTTAAAGCATTTTGTCTTATTTGATTTTACGTAGCATTGAGTTTTGATATTTTTTTCTCTCATAGGAACAAATTCTGTATTGAGGAAAGCTATTCCAACAAGAAAATTGGTTTGTCATGGATTAATTGTGGTTAGTTCATAGAAAATTGGTTTGTGATGGAGAAATTGGTGTTAGTTCATATAGATGAGAAGAGGCATCAAAAGCTATTGTTAAGGTGCAAGTTGAAGTATCTTTATAAAAGAAAATGGTTTGGTTTAGATGATAAGAATGGGAATATACAGTGATAATGAAAGCTCATACTCAAAATCATCATACAATATAAATTATTATTTATTTGTGTGTAATTAGAGATAGTAAGAAGGAATTCACTCTATTTATGAAAACTTATAAATTATTTAAGCTATGATGGAATCTCTATGCTTCTTAATCTCCAAAATTATGTAGTTAATTATTTCTTATCGGAATATGCAAAGTCATGTGCCCAAAAATATTTGTAAATTGAGATGAATTTTAATTATGTTTTGTAGGATTATTTTTTGACAATATATATGTTACATTAATGGTTTTGGATATATGGTCCGAAACAATTTTTTAATAATGTTTTTGGAGTTTTAGGCATTCTGTTGGTTTTTTTTAACCAAAAAAACACTATTATTTTATATTTTTTTAATCAAAAAATAAAAAAACAAAATAGAAATAACCTTATCTGCTTCAATTTAACTACTCCCATAAGCAAACATTCCAACCATGAAATAACAAAACAATCAACCCATCAACCTCTAATTAAAAGGAAATCTTAGTGCAACAAAACATAACCATCTAAAGACGTTTGAAATTATACATCAGAAGATCTTGCAAAGCTGACAGCTCATTCCATAAACAAAGGGACATATTCCTTATGAACAATGAAATCATCCAAAACTGCTTCAAAAGATAGCAATCTTTCTAGAGAGTCCATAGAAACCTTAGATAAGCAATCAACTTCTGAGTTGAAACACCTATGTGAGCAAAAGATATACTGGAGAAACCTGATAATAGTTGTTAAATTCTTTAGATCCAATAATCCAGTGAGAGAATCTTCAATCTGTACTTTCCTTTTGCCCATTAAATGATGACTTGAGAGTCACCAAACACCTACAGGGAATCAATCCCAATCATTCGAGCAAACCCAAGAAATCCCAACAATTCAACAATTTAGCTTTTGTGTTTGATCCTAAACCATTTCCAATCCATAACTTGAAAAAATAAGTTTCATTTATTTTCAAAACCATACCACGTCCACACTTACCTTCACAAGAAGCTCCATCAAAGAACCCAATGCAGAATTGAAGACAAATGAGGAGGTTGAAACCTGTTTAGGCATATTTAGAGCAACATCTAAAAATAAATCTTTATAAAGGCATAAAGCTTTTATGCTACAGGATCTAAATTTTCAAAAAAGCCCAATTCTTGAAATTCCAAAAGACTAGCAAAAAAAAAAGGCAGGTTCTTATGTGCTGGAACTTTCTTTCTCCAATTGAAAAGGCAACTTCAAAATCCAAAGATTCCAACTTATCAAAAAGTCCTAAGGAGTCATACATTTCCTTCCAAAAAAGATTACAGAAACTACAATTTGCAAATAAATGAAATACTGATTTCTCCTCTTTTTGCATTGCATAAGATGCACTAACCAGAGCCATTCCATCCTCTTTTTCTAAGGTTATCTCATGTAAGTAACCTGTTCTTTAGACATAACCAGAAGAGGCATTTCAGAGATATGCCAACTCCATAACTTTCCATACCACCATTTTGTTATCGCATTAGAATGATAAAAGGTAAGAGCTTTATATGCAGTTATCTTGCTAGAAAGATTTTCCCAGCTCCATACTAACTTATCTTCTTAATCACTGAGTCTAATCCTCGAGCGATTAAGATTATGAATAAACGTTGACCATTCAGCTGCCCACTGGCCATGGAGACCCTCGTCTTTAGTTGTGAACCAATAAGAAGGATGTGGCCTTAACCAGACAGGCCTTTTGAAATGATTCAAGGTAACCAAATTCAGTGAAGCAATCATTAAGTATTTTGAACTATTAGATATAGACTTGATTTTTCTATAATGTAGTTTTTTATTACTATTTTAATTTAAAAAATACTACTTCTACAAGAAAAAATTATTTTATATATAAATTTTTTATCAAAACGATATAAAACAAATTAGGAATCAGTATGGGATTCCTAGTCTTCTCAAACTACTCCCATTCTGTCACTTAGCATTCCGAGCCCTGCTGGGAAATGAAATCCGGAGGCTGACAGTGAAAGGCCAATTCAGCAATGCCCAAGGCCTTCTCCCAGAGACAGAGTCCTGGCACTAGCTTCAGCTTGTGTTGCTGACATGTGTAATTGGTCTGCAAGTTCTCCTGGTCAGTGGATTGTTGTAAGGTCTTCCACTCCAGATAACCTTCTGTCAATATCAGACATTAGTGGTAGCTCCACCATCCAGGAACTTTTAGACAGAGATGAAGATTGCAATTTTAGACAGAGAAGAAGATTGCAGGTCTGGCTCTAAATCCAGCAACTGGGAAGAGTTGCAACCAGGAGATGAATAATACAAGTGCTCAGAGTCTACAGCCTTTGGAGGGCAGGAATCATATTCCAGCTCTAATGCTGAGACTCTGCAACAAGGCTTCTTTTTCGATGTCTATGACACCCCATTTGATTGATGAAGCCAGTGAATTTTACGAAAATTCTTTACTGGTGGTGATCCTGGCATTCATAACAGATCAGTGCCAAGACAAACATTTTATACTTTTGATGTCAAGTGGTCCTCTACTACTTAGGAGGTAGTGGATTGCAGTAGTATGTGTAATACAGAATTTTGTCATAGAAGTGTCACAAAGGGTCAGTTGTAAATTAGTAGCAGAGTTGAAATTTCTTATAATCTAAACAAAATTAATTCCAACTGAGTTTATTGGGTTACATATTTGTTCTTCCTGATGAGAATAGTATTTTTATTTTTGTACATACACATCAGGAGCAATCAATAGACATCATATCTTCATAAGGTAGCCCAGGTAGGGATATAAGGGACAACCTTATGTTCCAGGTAGCCCAGGTAGGGATATAAGGGACAACCTTATCCTTTTATCGTTTGTTGAATTAAAACGTTAATTTTATTGGTAGTGTCTGGTCCCGTAGCTCAGTTGGTTAGAGCATTGGTCTTATGGCCAGATAAGGAGCAAGCCGAAGGTCGCGGGTTCGAGCCCCGCCGGGACCAAGTAATCTTTTGTTATTTTGTTGCATAAATTGTGAATGGTAAATTTCACAACAGGTTAAATCGAATTAACCCTGACGAATGGACCCTTGCTGGTTTAGACCTAGTGTGTGCTAAGGAATACTCGTGTCAAGTGTTTTTCATAGAGAATCCTTCATCTTGTCTAGAATAACAAAGCCTAAATAGAGAAGTGAAGACAACCAGTCTACAAAATTTATAATTGCTCCTTGTGTTAAATCTGACTTGAAAACGGAAAAAATTCAATGGCTTGTGTTTTTTTATAGAGAATCCTTCATCTTGTACAGAACAACAAAAACTAAATAGAGAAGTGAATAACCAGTCTTCAAATTCATAATTGCTGCTTGTTTTAAATCTGACTTAAAAAAGGAAGAACAATTTAATGGCTTGTCAATGAAATATAGTGGGCACATTATTGAAGCGTTTAAAAATTCAAACTAAGCATCAGCTTGTGAACAATATCTTTATCTAAGTGAGCAAAACAATAAAAATGTCATTTGAACTGTGATGTTGAGAGTTTGTCAAAGGCTACGTCATAATACTGGTTTATATATATATATGCCAAAGAACAAAATCTATTATGAATGCCAGGATCACCAACAATTCTCTGAGATGAATTTCCATACAAGTCCGAAGCTTCATCGATCATATGGAATACGGCAGCCATTGAAAACGAGTTAGTGTTGGAAAATGGTTGATGTTGAGGCCGTGCTGCAGAGACTGCAGCCTTCGAGCATTGATTTAGTTTGCCTCTTGGCTGCAACTCTTCCCACATGACAGCTTCGAAGCTGGGGCTGCACTTTTCTTTTTTAATGAACGTAAGCTTCAGGGTAGAGGAGCCATTACCAATTTCTGGTTTTAACAGAGGTTTTCTAAAGTTGAAGATTTATTTTTGAAGATCTAACAAATAATACACTAACCATGGGGGCTTCGTTCAATGAGCTAGGGTTGGGGGAGGTGTGTATCGTGCTGTCTTTGGAGAATATGGAGTCTGAGGCATTTTTTTGTGTGGGTAGGTGGGTGTTTTGTTATTATTGTTTACTCTCTTGTTTTCTCCATTCAAGTTGGCCCAACCTTTCAATTGGGAGCATTTGGGATTCTCCTTTAACAATAGCAGTTTGGGGGGCAAAACACTGAAAAAATTGATTCCAGTGAAGATTTTTTCTGGGATTCAAGGAAAAGCAAGAAAGGGTGTTAATGTTGTTTTAGATGGTGTGTTTGGTGTGAGTTAGTAGAGGCATCAGGAGCTAGATGAGTCAAGTGACTTAGGTGCAAGTTGAATTATCTCTCTACAAACAAATGGTCTAGATGAGAAGTAGTCTAAGTGGAAGTTCAAGTTTGAGATAGTCACACAATATAAATTGTTGCTCCGTAGGGACAAGGAATTCATCCTATTTATGAAAACATAAGTATAAATAAGCCAAAAATGAAATCTTTATTTATGAAAATATAAGTATAAATAAGCCAAAATGAAATCTATATATTTATTAATCTTTGCAAGTTTATTTCATTATGTTTTTTTAATGTTTTTTTTAAACCATAGGAACAACAATTTCCAAGAGTATATCTAACAGTGGGTAAACCAAATATACAATAAAAGGACCGAGACGTCCAGAAGCCCAATCGTGTTTCTTTAATGTTAAAAAAAAAAAATCAATAGTTCAATACCCTTGGGCCAAAATTGCACAAAATAAGAGGACAAGGAGCTATAGAGATATGAGGTCTACCGAAGGTGTAAAAAGCCCTTAAAGAAGGAAGAAGCATAAGTCAGTGTTCAAACCGCAGATTTTTGTGAAGCTAAACTCAATTTGATTGGGATTCTTTATGTCCGTAAAGAAAACTGTTGGATGGAACATCAATTTTGGGAGCCTTGCATAAATTTTAGAGATAAGTTTGCATCTTATATATTAATAGTTTAAACTTCAGATTCTGTTGTCAAATATTCAACTTATTAATTCACCTCAATAGAATAAACGCTACTAAATCGAAGAAATCATACTAAAGCGATCTTAACTAGGGTGCTTCTGAGCCGCGCAAGTTAGCTGCCGCCGGGGGAATTCTCTTAGTTTCTTAGCCGCCCAAGTCAGCTTCGGTTACTTTTCAGACGTTGTTTGTTTCTCGCCTCGCCAGCTACATTACGACGTTGAGTTGAACCAACATTCTTGGCCGCCCATGTCAGCTGCAGTTGCTTTTCAGATGTTCGAGTTTTCTGGCCATCCACCTTCCAACGTTCAGGAGAACGAAAATTACGTGACTGCCATCCGACGCGGATAAAGTGTCTGTCGAATATGTTTTTAAACCAAAAAAAGCAAACAACATTATTTCTAGATATTCTTTTGAATCAAAGAATTAGAAGTCCAAAATAAAAAAAATCGTCTGCTTCAATTCAATCATTTTCATAAGCAAACATTCCAACTATGAAATAACAAAACAGGCAACCCATCAACATCCAATTAAAACAAATTCTTAGTACAACAAAACAGGACCATCTAAAGATGTCAACCTGAAACTATACATCATAAGATCTTGCAAAATTGACAGCTCATTCATAAAGAAAGGGACAAATTCCTTATGAACAGTGGAATCAACCAAAACTTCTTCAAAAGATAGCAATCCTTATGGAGAGTCCATCGCGACCTTAGATAAGCAATCAACTTATGAGTTGAAACACCAATATACGTGAGCAAAGGATATACTGGAGAAACTTGGTAATAGTTGTTAAATTCTTTGGATCCAATAATCCAGTGAGAGAATCTTCAATCTGTACTTTCCTTTTCTCATTAAATGATGACTTGAGAGTCACCAAACACCTATAAAGAATCAATCTCAATCATTCTAGCAAACTCAATAAGAGCCCAACAACCTAACAATTCAGCTTTTCTAGCAAACTCAATAAGAGCCCAACAACCTAACAATGCAGCTTTTGTGTTTGATTTATAACTTGGAAATATGAGTTCCATTTATTTTCAAAACCATACCACATCCACATTTGCCACTCTTGCCTTCACAAAAAGCTCCATCAAAGAAACCAAAGGCTGAGTTGAAAACAAATGACGGGTTTGAAAGTTGTTTAGGCATTTTTGGAGCAGCATCTAAAAATATATCTTTATAAAGGCATAAAGTTTTTATGCTACACGACAGACGATCTAAATTTTCAAAAGAGCCCAATTCTTGAAATTCCAAACATACTAGCGAACAAAAATAGGCAGGTTCTTATGTGTTGAAACTTTCTTTCTCCAATTGACAAAGGAAACTTCAAGAACCAGAGATTCCCACTTATCAAAAAGTCCTAAGAAGTCACATATTTCCTTTCAAGCAAGATTGCATAAACGACAATTTGCAAATAAATGAAACACATATTTCTCCTCTTTTTGCATAAGATGCATGATTAGGGCCATTCCATCCTGTTTTTCTAAGGTTATCCCAGGTAAGTAACCTGTTCTTCATACATAGCCAGAGGAAGCATCTTGATTGGGATATGCCAACTCCACAACTTTCCATACCACCATTTTGTTATCGCATTAGAATGATATAAGGTAAGAGCTTTATATGCTTCTTTTGCAGTTATCTTGCTTGAAGATTTTCCCAGCATCATACTAACTTATCTTCTTCATCGCCGACTCTAATCCTCGAGCTATTAAGAGTATGAATAAACACTGACCATTCCACTGCCCACTGGCCATGGAGACGCAAGTCTTTAGTTGTGAACCAATAAGAGGGATGTGGCCTTAACCAGGCATGTCTTTTGAAATGATTCAGGGTAACAAAACCAAATTCTGCAAAGTAATCAATAAGCATTTTGAACGGTTAGTTATAGTCTTGATTTTTCTATAATGTACTTCTTTATTACTATTTTAATTTAAAAAATACTACTTCTACAAGAAAAAAATATATTTATATATACAAAAATTATTAAAATTATTAAAATAATATCTCAAAATTTCTAGAATAATTTGAACTCTTAATAAACATTAAGAAAATAAAACTATAAATTGAGCTAAATAAAATATAATATCTAAAATTTTAAATACATTAAAATGACATTGTCTATGAAACAATAACTCTTTTTTTTTCCAAAAAAAAAGCATAATTTTATTGCCAAAAAACAAAATTTCATTCTCCAGAAGACTTTTACAGTGTTTTCAGTATCTAAGCTTCTAAGCTTTTCAACCATGTAGTAAAAAGTTCCAAAATGATGGTGCTTCTTCAACTTTCACAAATACAAAAACGGTGTCCAAAACATTTATGCTGCAGAAGAATATCCAAAGATCATTTGGAATAGATTCTAATCGCTTTGTTGGGTATTATTTTTTTGACTGTTGCCAAAAAAGCGTGTAGATTTACCTCTATAGTATTGGTGGGCTATGTTCCCGTGTTGAAAACCGGATTAATCCATGTATGAAGGGCTTGTGGTAGTATTCAAAACAAATATCATTAGTGTACTCATTTTCCATTGACCGTGGGGATGTTTAGTCCTAGCTTTGAGAGTCGGTCAATTTCTCAGTTTTTTTCCCTGTAAACATGTTGACAAAAGAAGGAATCAAAATCCTACAGATGTATCAAAACTTCAACAAACAAAGCATTCAGGAGAATGTTGTGACAACATTGAACCTTGTTTATCTAGTTTATGACAATCATCGAATCTCCGAAAATCAGAAGGTGTGTGCAATTTTTTTCAAGAGCAAAACAAATCAGAAGTTTTAAAGTTGCAAGTTCTGCGAACTTGTTTGAACCCCTTCCAAGACCCATTTGGATATGAAAATAGTGCGAGTCGGAAAGGTACAGGGTGGCACCTCCGCCACATTCATGGTTTTGAGAGGCTCCGTCAACGAATGCCCAAGGTTTGTCCTTGTGGATATCTTCCTCAGGGAAAATTCTAATAGTGAGGGTGTACCTTTTCTATGAGTAGTAAGAGAGGATGTCACTGCATTCTATCCCAATGATTTCTGGAATAGAGGGGATATATTAAAAAGTTGCTTTATTTGTTGCCAACCAAATGCCACATATTGCAAGAAGGGGAAGAGCCTGAAAGGGGACATAAGCCATGTTTGAAGACCAAGATTTCCAAGCCTCCTCAATAGAGGTACCTTTCCAATCGAGGATGAATCCTAGTCTCGTCTTTCTGATGTATATTATCATTGTATGTTGTTGTACCCCCATTGGAGATGTGTTTTACTTCCTTGCGGGATGTATTTATTGTGTCTAGACCTTGAGGTACAACCTCCGTTGTAAGTTGGGGAAATAGTCCCCAGTGTAACATCATGTAATGTGTATTTGGAGTATCTCTAGGAGAAGTCACCTCTTTTAGTGAAACAGGTAGGCCCAGTCATGTAAAAGGTTAGCTACTTGATTAGTATAAATAGGGAGGCGCCCTCCCTCATTTATACACACCTCACACACTCTCAAGTTCGCATGAGAGAGAGAAACAAGGGAGGAGAGATAGATATCTACTGAATACTTCTTATTATTGGGTCTTATCAACTTATGACACAATATTTGTGACTGTACTATTTTGAGGAAGTTTGCGGGGTTTTCTCCTTTATGGTTTCCCTGGTGAAAATATTTGTGTCTTGTGTATCTGCTTTATCTTATGCATCTTGTTGTAATTGTTTTTCTTTCAGACAAATATCCTAATTAAGCTAATAATATCTAAGAAAAATTAACATAGTATCAGAGCCTCTCTGAAAGAAGGACCTGTATGGCAGTGGAAACTAGGGCTTCCTAGTTCAAGGTGTTCTCTCCACAGATCATCAAGAAAAGAGGGCTAGGCTAACTCGCCTCAGTAGGGCACATCTTTTGGTGGAAGCAGTTTCAAATTTGAAGAAGTTTCATTTTTTGACATTGTCACTCGTGCCGGGAGAAACTAGGGCATCAAGTTTCGGAGGCCTCCCACCTCAGTCTTTAGAAAGTGAACTTGCTAAACAGCTCGCCTCAAGGAGGCGTATCTTTCTGTCCTAACATAATTCCCAAACTCAACGTTTGGAAAATTAGGGTTTCTCTCACAAACCCTAGGTCAGCTAGCTTTGAAACTAGGTCAGACAACTCAAATCGGTAAGATCTAAATCTTTGTTATTTCCATTTGAGGTTCTCATTTGAAAAGATGACTCACCATACTTAACTTGAGGACAAGCTTGGAGGGGCTTAAAACTTTCGAGCATGGAAGTACAAAATCTCCATGATCCTTGAAGAGAATGGCTTGGATCAATACATCACTGGAGAAGTTCCATAACCAGAGGGAGATGAGGCTAAGGTTTCTCATAAGAGAAGCATGGCTAAGACCAAGAGAATCATTGCAAATTCTATTAAGGATCACCTCATCCCCCATGTGTCTTCATTCAAGACATTGAAGGAAGTATATGATGCTTTGAAAAATATGTTCGAAGGGAAGAACATCGACCAGAAGATGACTTTGAGGAACTAGTTGAAGAATGTGAAAATACCGAACTCCGATACTATACAGTCTTACTTCACAAGGGTTGCTCAAATTAAAGAACAACTTGAAGGGGTTGAAGAGAATGTTGACGAAGGAGAAATTGTGATGACTACCTTGAATGGTCTCCCTGGATCATGGGACTCATTCATTCGAGGAATTTTTGTAAAAAGGAGGCTGATCTCTTTCAACAGACTTCGAGAAGAATGTGCACAAGAAGAAGCTCGACTCGTGACAAGAGAAGAGAAGATGGGAGCAACTAAAGATCAATATCTCACAATTTACACCAGGAAGAACTTCAAGAAGAAGGAGAAATTTCATCACAACAAGAAGAAGGACAATAAACAAAAGAAGACCAAGAGAGATCCTTCCAATGTTCGATGATATACTTGTGATGAAAATGGGCACTTTGCAAGAGATTGTCCCATCAGGAAAAAGAGACACCATGCTCATATCGCCGAAAACGATGAACCAACAAACAAAAGATTCAGACAAGAGAAGGATGATTCAGATGAAGAGTATGTGCTGATCTCAACACTTACAAGCACTATCTCACATGGAAGCAATGATTGGCTTATGGATAGTTGAGCTTCTAAACACATGACGGGATACAAGGAATCATTTGTCAATATGTCTGAGCATGAGTCACCACACAAGGTGAAATTTGGGGATGATTATCAATACCCCATAAAAGGGATTGGAGAAGCTTCAGACAAGCTTGACTTCGGGAAATCCTTAACGATGAAAGATGTGCAGTATGTTCCAGGATTGAAGAAGAATCTTCTCTCCATCTCTGCACTAGATGCAAAGGGAATTAGGGATGCATTTTTTTGATGGCCAAGTTCTGATGTGGCCTATAGGAAAGACAATAGAGGATGCAACCGTGATTGGAGAAGAAGACAGAGGCTTGTACAAGCTAAAGGGACAACCTGGACAAGCAATGGTTCATGAGTCAATTAAACCAAGCAAACTATGGCACAAAAGGCTTGCACATGTGCACTACAAAGCACTACCGATTGCAAGCAAAGAAGTCGTTGGACTGCTAGATATCCAAGCAAAGCATGAAGGCATTTGCAAATGATGTGCACAAGGAAATAATGTGAAGAATACATTTCCCAACAGTGAGAGAAAGGCCAAAGGAATACTGGAGATAGTACCCTCAGATGTATGTGGACCCATGTCTTCTATCTCATTAAGTGGGTATGTGCACTATCTTTCCTTTATAGATGATTTCTCATGTAAGACTTGGATATACATCTTGAAAGGGAAAAGTGAAGTTTTCAGTAAGTTCAAGGAATATAAAGCCTTGGTCGAGAACCAGACTGATAGGAAGATCAAGACTCTACGATCAGATAATGGCAAAGAATTCACTTCGGAAGAATTCAATGAACTTTGTAGAGCATCTGGGATTAAGAGGTAGTTGAGTATTCCATACAATCCTCAGCAGAATTGGGTTGCAGAACGAAAGAACCAAACCATCATGGAAGCAACAAGAACAATGTTGCATGACCAGGATCTTCCTATGCACCTTTGGGCAAAGGCAACAAGAACAATTTTGTATGTACAGAAACGTACTTCTCATCGAGTACTTGACAATAAGACTCCTCAAGAGGCTTTCTCGGGAGAGAAACCAGAAGTCGGCCATCTGAGAATATCTGGTTGCCCGGTGTACATACATATCCTAAAGGATAAAAGGACCAAGCTCGACCTTTCTAGGAAGAAGGGTATATTCGTAGGATACAGTGATACATCAAAGACCTACCGAATATACTTCCGAGGATTCATGAAGATCGACATCAATAGAGATGTAACCTTTGATGAAGACTCGACATACTTTAGATCCAGAAGGACACCTATTCAAGAGGTTGAGGAACCTGAAAAGACAAGAGTCCGAGACATGGAAATTGGAGAAGCAATTCCAGAAGACCATGAAGATCATGACATGGCAGAACCACAAGAACTGGTAGAAACAATCCTCGAGAAGAGCTCCCACAAGAGGAAACCAACATGGGTTATATATTTGTTCTTCCTTGATTGGTGATGAGAATACTATTTTTATTTTTCTATATACACATAAGGAGCAATCGATAGACATCATATCTCAGCCCACTAGGGATATAAGGGACAACCTTATCTTCTAGGTAGCCCAGGTAGAGATCTTAACTTTGCTGTGCAGAACAACAGCCAGGATAGAACAAGTACATTTGATTACAGTTGTGGTTACTTCTAGACTACATTCTGCTTTACAAAGTGATTGATAAAGTTAACTTGAGATATGCGTCCACCAATCCGTTTTAAAAGGCTTATTTATGCTTCTGCATTTTGCAATCCCAGAGTTATTTTAATCACACGAGATTTCTCCCATCTGAAAACTTTGCATTTCTCTTTTTGAGATGTGTGATGAGTTAGTGAGGGAACAGAGGTAAGGAAGATATTGGAGGGCTAGACATGATTAACTAATCAAACTATATCGTTCCACAATTACAATTCCAGTATTAGACACCGCATTCCACATAGTAAACATACTACAGTTGTGGTTGGAGGTATCCATTTATCTTTTGTTGAATAAAACGTTACCTCGGTTAGTATTATCTGGTCCCGTAGCTCAGTTGGTTAGAGCATTGGTCTTATGTCCTGATCAGAAGCAAGCAGAAGGTCGCGGGTTCGAGCCCCGCCGGGACCAAGATCTTTTGTTGTTTTGTTGTGAATGGTAAATTCCTAGCAGGGTAAATCGAATTAACCCTGACGAATGGACCCTTGCTGCTTTACACTCAGTGTGCTAAGGAATACTCGTGTCAAGTGTTTTTTCATAGAGAATCCTTCATCTTGTACAGAATCACAAAGCCTAAATAGAGAAGTGAACACAACCAGTCTACCTTGAAAAACGGAAAAAAAAATTCAGTGGCTTGTGTCTTTTCATAGAGAATCCTTCATCTTGTACAGAATAACAAAAACTAAATAGAGAAGTGAACAACCAGTCTTCAAAATTCATAATTGCTAGTTGTTTTAAATCTGACTTAAAAAAGGAAGAAAAATTTAATGGCTTGTTTATGAAATATAGTGGGCACATAATTGAAGCGTTTAGAACTTCAAACTAAGCATGAGCTTGTGAACAGTATCTTTATCTAAGTGAGAGTTTGTCATAATACAGGTTTATATATATATATGTCAAATAACAAAATCTGTTATGAATGACAGGATCACCACCACAATCCTCTGAGATGAATTTCCATACAAGTCCCAAGCTTCATCGATCATATGGAATGCAGCAGCCATTGAAAACGAGTTAGTGTTGGAAAATGGTTGAAGTTGAGGCTGTGCTGAGAGACTGCAGCTTTCGAGCAATGATCTAGTTTGCCTCTTGGCTGCAACTCTTCCCACATGACAGCTTCGAATCTGGGGCTGCACTTTATTTTTTTATGAACGTAAGCTTCACGGTGGAGGAGCCATTACCAATTTCTGGTTTTAACAGAGGTTTTCTAAAGTTGAATATTTATTTTGGTTTTCTAGCTTCATTGAATGAGCTAGGGTTGAGCGAGGTGTGTATCGTGCTGTATTTGGAGAATATGGAGTCTGAGGCATTTCTCTTTGTTTTTTATTTTGGTTGGGGTAGGTGGGTGTTTTGTTATTGTTGTTTTCTCCATTCAAGTTGGCCCCAACCTTTCACAACCTTTCAATTGGGAGCATGGGGGTTTCTCCTCTAACAATAGCAATCTGGGACAAAAACACTGAAAAATTTGATTCCAGTGAAGGAATTTTTTGGATTCAAGGAAAAGCAAGAGAGGGTGTTAACGTTTGGTGTGAGCTAGTAGAAGCTGGAAGAGGCATCAAGAGCTACATGAGTCAAGTGACTTAGGTGCAAGTTGAATTATCTCTCTCCAAACAAATGGTCTAGATGACGAGTACTCTCAGTGAAAGCTCAAGTTTGAGACAAACAAATGGTCGAGATGACAAGTACGCTCAGTGAAAGCTCAAGTTCGAGACAAACAAATGGTCTAGATGACAAGTACTCTCAGTGGAAGCTCAAGTTTGAGATAGTCACACAATAGAAATTGTTGCTCAATTGTAGGAACAAGAAATTCACTCTATTCATAAAAACTCATAAACATAAATAAGCCAAAATGAAAATCTCTATGCTTGTTAGTCCCTCCAAGATCATTTCATCATGTCCCTTTAATGTTGAAAGAGGAAAGAGGACACAACAAAAACTCATAAACATATATAAGCCAAAAAGAAAATTTCTATGCTTGTTAGTCCCTGCAAGATCATTTCATCATGTCCCTTTAATGTTGAAAGAGGAAAGAGCACACAACAATGGTTCAATACTGTTGTACAAAATAAGAGGACAAGCAGTTATAGTGATAAGGAGGTTTAGACAGCTAGGTAAGCTTATTTTGATTGCTGATTCTCTCTATCCAATGGGTAAAGAGCAGAGTCAACAGTCCTGTTGTATTGGAAAGAGCAGAGTTAACAGTAGACTCTGGTCTCTGCGCCTTGCCAATTGGATGGAGGAAATCAGCAATAAATAAGCTTACCTAGATGTCTGAACCTCCTCATCTCTACCAAGCATCAGGAATCAGCCATCTTCATAAGGTTAACCTAGAAATTCCTTACAGAAGGAAAAAGCATAACTCAGTGTTCCAACCGCAGATTTTTGTGAAGCAAATCTCAATTTGATTTGGGATTGTTGGATGGAACATCAGCTTTGGGAGCTCTGCATAAATTTTAGAAATAAGTTTGCATGGCATATAATAATAGTTTAAACTTCAGTTCTGTTGTCAAATTTTTTATCTTGTTAATTCACCTCAATAGAGTAAACGCTACTAAATCGAAGAAATCAGACTAAAAGCGATCTGAACTGGGGTGCTTCTGAGCCACGCAAGTTAGCTGCCGCCGTGGGATTCTCTTAAGTTTCTTGACCACCCAAGTCAGCTTCGCTTGCTTTTCAGACGTTGTTTCTTTCTCGCCTCGCCAGCTACATTACGACGTTGAGTTGAACCAACATTCTTGGCCGCCCATGTCAGCTGCAGTTGCTTTTCAGACGTTGGAGTTTTCTCGCCAGCCACCTTCCCACGTTCAGTAGAACGAAAATTAAGCGACTGCCATCCGACGCGGACAACGTGTCGGTCGAATGTGCCACGCGTCAAAATTGTGTTCCTCTAGCGGAGGTGACGTTGACGTTTTCTGTTTGAAATGAGGTTGGAAAGGTGGATGCGTTCTTTGTCGTGTTTTACCATTTGACTTCAACCAGTCCCATAAGCAAACATTCCAAGCATGAAATAACAAAACAATCAACCCATCAACATCCAGTTAAAAAAAATTCTCATTTGACTTGAACCACTCCCATGAGCAAACATTCCAACCATGAAATAACAAAACAATCAACCCATCAACATCCAATTAAAAGTACAGACGTCAAAGTGAAACTATACATCAAAAGATCTTGACTTCAACCACTCCCATGAGCCAACATTCCAACCATGAAATAACAAATAACAATCAACCCATCAACATCCAATTATAAAAACACACGTCAAAGAGAAACTATACATCAGAAGATCTTGCAAAACTTACAGCTCATTCCATAGAGAAAGGGACAAATTCCTTATGAAAAGTGGAATCATCCAAAAGTTCTTCAAAAGGTAGCAATCCTTATGGAGAGTCCACAGTAACTTTAGATAAGCAATCAACTTCAACAAGAAAAGCAATCCTACATATGTCTCAAAACTTCAACAAGAAAAGCAATCCTACACGTGTCTCAAAACTTTAACAAGAAAAACATTAAGGAGAATGTTGTGATAGCATTGAACCTTGTTTATCTAGTTTATGACAATCATCGAATCTTTGAAAATATGAAAGTGTGTATAAATTAATTTAAGAGCAAAACAAATCAGAAGTTTTAGAGCTGCAAGTTCCGTGAAATTGTTTGAACCCCTACCAAGACCCATTTGGATACGAAAATAGTGTGAGTCACAAAGGTACAGGTTGCACCTCCACTGCATTCATGGTTTTGAGAGGCTTTGTCAAATAACACGCAAGGTCTGTCCTTGTGGATCTCTTTCTCAGGGAAAATTCTAATCGTGGGGGTGTCCTTTTGCTGTGGGTAGTAAGGGAGGATGTCATTGCATTGTGTCCTAATGATTTCTAGAATAGAGGGGATATTTTGAAAAGTTGCTTTATCTCTTTCCAACCAGATGCCCCATATTGCAAGAAGGGGCAGAGCTTGGAAGGGGGCAGAGGCCATGGTTGAGGACCAAGATTTCCAAGCCTCCTTAATAGAGGCACCTTTCCAATCTAGGATGAATCCTAGCCTCCCCTTTAACTCAGTCTATACATTTGTGGAAAAACTGGAGGTGACGAACAAATGTGGGATTATTTCTTCACTTTTTTGCACAGAACACACCACTCTGGACCATCAAGACTTCAGAGTTTCATTTTGTCATAGATTGGTATCTTACCCGCCAGGTTGCACCACATGAAAAGTTTTTCTTTTGGGGGGCACTTTTCTTTCCAAATGCTTTTTCACCAACAACAGTCATCATGGGGCTGGGCTTTATCTGTCAGTTTTTTGTATCTTAGCTTTGGGGAGTATATCCCATTCTTTGTAGTCGCCCAAATCAGCTTATTAGGGGCAACTAAGAGTCTAATAAAATTGTCTATCAGAGAAAAGAGATAGGCGTTCCAATTCGTGTCGTGGTGGACTGGAAGGCCTATATTAACAACGCATTTCTAGCCCTGCTTCCATATCGCGGAGGTCCCTAGGTTAGCAATCTTATCTAAATGCAGAATACCATGGTTGTGCAGGAGCTGAGTGAGTGGTTGGGGAAGGATATGATTGTTCTAGCTCCTTGGCCAAGGGTTGGAGCCAATACAAACCTAAGTACCATTTCGATTTTTCCATGCCAATCCTTCTTTAATGAGCAGTAAAGAGGAAATCACAACTTTCCAGATGATAGAGATTCCCTTTTTGCATCTGGTAGGTCTTCTAAACCAATCCAGAATGGAGTTTGGGGTGATATATTGATGGAAAATACCTCATTCCATAAGCTATTGGTAGTTAATATTCTACAAACTGACTTCGCTGCCAGGGTTTTGGCAAAGAGAAAATTTTCTTTAGGCCCCACCCCCTCAAGATTTTGGTTGGGAAAGTCTTTCCCATTTTACCCGTGGAGTGACATTGTGCTCATTTTTTTCTGGACTACAGGAACCTATAACACAATTTTCTTAATTTGACTAGGACCCCCTTGGGAATCCATGAAAGATACATCCAATACACCATAATAGATTCTAGAACTAATTTTACTAGGACCAAGCATCCCGCTCTGGACAACCACCCATGACACCAAATGTTTATCCTTTTCTCCAGCTTTGAGATCAACTAACGCCAGTCCTCCGCTTGCAACAATTTGGTTTTAGTATAAATCCCAAGTATTTGAGACCCTCATCCAAAATATTCAAACTAAAAGGGAAAAGGGTAGAGTGCCTGTCAATTTCAAGATCCTCCATAATCACAGGGTTGAGAGTTGATTTATTTAGATTTACCACCATACCGGTGGCCTTTTCAAAGAGTTTCAGAATTTCAGCAAGGTTTTCAACATCCCTCTCCGATCCATTACAAAAAAGTAGGATATCATCGATGAAGAGGAGATGAGTGATGTTGAGCTAGTTTGAAATTTTTTGTCCAACAAAATTGCCCATTCTCTTGGCATTCATGATAACCCTGCTAAGGCCTTCTACAACCTACAAGAAAAGGAGGGGGGAGAGAGGGAACCCCTGACATAGGCCCCACTCAGCCTTGAAGAAAGGGGAAGTAAACTCATTGATGAGCACTGCAAATGATGCCGACATGATACAACCCATGACCCATTTTATAAATGAATCAACAAACCCTAGATGCGTCATTAGAAATCATAGGCAAAGCCAGTCGACTCTATCAAAAGCCTTGGATAGGTCGATCTTTAAAACAACACCTTTCAAATTTTTGGTTTCGAAGGAGTGGAGTCCTTCCCGTGCAACACCAATTGCTTAATGAATCTGGCGTCCTTCCAAGAAACCACACTATTCTTGAGATATCACCTTTGAAAAAACCTTCTTCAATCTTCTGGAAATAGTTTTTTCTACCACTTTGTAAGTGATATTGTAAAGGGAGATCGACCTGAAGTCCTCCAAAGTAGTAGGATGGTCTATTTTCGGGATGAGAGCAATGGAGGTTGAGTTGAGCGGTGGGTGTATGAACCCCATGGATCTAGATTCTTCAGCAATGAGAAGCAAATATGGTCCAATGATGTCATAAAAATCCAAGAAGAATTCCATAGTCTGACCATCAGAACCCAAACATTTATCTGTTTGGAAGATATGAAGGATATCTTTGAGCTATTCTTCTAAGATCTCTTCCGAGAGCTCGAAGTTGTCTTCCAGAGTGATGAGTCCAGTGAAAAATTGGGCCATCCAATCGACCTCACCAATAGTGGCCCTATTTTTCTCCTTGAAAAGAGACTGAAAATGTGAGATGTTTAAATTTGAAAGTTCTTCAAATGAAGAGAAATATTCATTTTGATTGTTTCTCAATTCCCAGATAGTGTTTTGATTTTTCCTTCCCTTGGAGAAGGATTGGAAAAATGTAGTGTTATCATCACCACATTCAATCCATATCGCTCTAGTTTTAAGTCTCCAAACTTCTTCCTAATATTTTAACAATTTTCTTTTCTTACACTCCAGGAGTCTAAGCTGCTCCTTGGTGTCTTATGTGAGGAGACCCTCTCCCTCAAAGTCCCGAATCCTATGGACTTCCATATCCACCAGTTTTAGCTTCTGGTCATCCCTTTGTCACTTGAGATAATCCCATTCCTGGATGATCTTCTTTATTCTTGATAAATTTTGCACAAAGTGCGTAGCAGCATGGCCCCCCTCCTCATCTTGGTAAGGGATCCAATTTTGTTTGTATGATTTCCCTCATCTCCTCCCCTTTGAGCCACACAACACAAACCTTGAAAGAGTTGGGAGGATTTTTAAATTTCCCTAACATTTCTAGGAAAACATGCAGATGATCTGACTCCCCACCTGAATCCACCCATTTTCTAATTCTTAAATTTTGCTTAGAAATTGATCCAGAGATTGGAAAACGATCCATCCTCTTAATAATTCTTCTTTCCTTGGTTCTCTTATTCATCCAAATTGGCCATAGTTTTATGGGGAAACATCCAAGAGCTTGGATTCTCGAAGGAATTGTGAAAAATAGTTAGCCAAAGGATCCACTGTTGAAAAATTGTAACTTCGAAGAATATTCTATATGTATTTCTTTGTGGTCCCCGATGGTCCTACCAGGAGAACCACTTGTATTACTTTGTACCCCGATGCTCCTAATCGGAAGAACTAATAAGAGTCATGAGGCAGTCCCCTCTAATTGTAAAGGTGGGTCATTAGCACCCCAATGTAGTTACTGAGCCTACATGTGTAACTTGAGCCTACATGATTAACTCGAGCCTACATGACAGATGAGTTAACTTAAGTGAACGGATGAATATAAATAGAGGTGTAGTGCTCCTCATTTGTAACACACACTCTCACTTGAGTAGCGCACTTGTGGAGGAGAGAAGTAGCTGGAGAAGGAGGAGGATCAAGTTTTTTGATCTCCTTGTTGGTTTTACCTTTTTACCTTTTTGAGGCATCTATATTGAGGAAGCTTTTGCTGGGTTTTTCCCTTTAGGGTTTTCCCAGGATAAATCTGTGTTGTTCTTGTGATACTGTTTCTTTCAGTGATCCTGTTTATATGCTTTTGTTATGAAAAATGAAATGATATACTAATGTCTTAGCTAAGCATGTGAAAATTCAACATGGTATCAGAGCTAACCTGAATAGGATAGCTTTCACAAGCTATAGAAGCTAGGGCTTCTTACTTTTTGGTTCTCTCTCCACAATCAATCAGCAAAAGAAGGCTAGGCTGACTCTCCATTGAAGGGTGCATCTTTCTGTCGAAGTGGAATTCGATTCCGAGCATTTTCAGTTTTTGGTGCGAGAAATTAGGGCTTCTTACTGAAGAGGAATTTTTGAGTGAGCCTAGCATAGGATTTCTCTCCTCATCAAAATATAAGTTTAGAGACCTGGATCAAGATTTTTGGTTGGGTGAAACTCTGGGAAAGTCAAACCCTAGTTTGACCCTGAGCTAGAAAAACCCTAAATACTAAAACTGCTATGTTTTGGTAAATTCGCTATATACAAATATTGGAAAAGGATCAGGAGCTGAAAATTGTAGAGGCCAAATACAAACTCCTGATGTACACTGTATCCAAAATTCAGCCTCATATTCGCTATATTCTGGGAGATATGATCCGTCAAATTTAGGGTTCCAGCCTCCTCCAGAATTCATCCCTAAAAAAGACACCTGGGAAAAATTGCTATAGCGTGGGCTACAGAGGTCCAAATTAAATTTCCGAAGATGTTCCAGAAAGAGAACGGACTGCACTTTCTGTGGTCCTAATTTCAGAACCAGAAGATGAAACAGTGACACGTGGCAGGCTGTACAAATTTTCTGTTCTGAACAGTTCTGAAACAGGTCACCTTGAGAAAATGATCATAAATCCAAATTGGTGAAACAAATTCTGATGAAACTTATGGTGTTGGATCAGGGACATGCGAGGTTACCTCAGTGAATAATTTCAGACACAGAGGAGCTGTAATTTCGGATATATAACAGATGCGGTGATAGGAATTTCTACAGAAGAAATTGGAAAACTAGGGCTTCCTATTCCGAGAGCTTTCCTCCACTGTTTTCAGAAAAGGAGTACATTGGACAGCTCCATTTGAAGAGATCTATCTTTCTATCCAATCAGATCTAAAAGATTCCAAGTTTTGAAAATTAGGGTTTCTCTGACAAACCCTAGATCAGCCAGCTCCGAAAGCAGGACGGACACCTCAAATCGGTAAAATCTAATCTTTTGCTATTTGAATTTGAGGTTCTCATTTCAAAGTGATATATCACATCAGCTTGTTGATAAGCTTGGTGAAGTTGACAACTTCCAAGCATGGAAGTATTTGATCTCTCTGAAGAAAATGAATTGGACACCTACATGAGTAGAGAGGCCCCAGTTCCATACGGAGATGAGGCTCAAAGCCTTACACAAGAAGAACTTGATCAAGGCCAAGAAGATCATTATTGATTTAATCACGGATCAACTTGTACCACAAGTGTCGTCCCTAAAGACACCGAAGATGTTTGATTCCTTGATCAAGCTATTTGAAGATAAGAACATAAATCAGAAGATGGATTTAAGAAAACAATTGAAGAATGTGAAGATCCAGAATGCAGAACATCTTGAAGTAGTAGAAGAAGAAGTAGAGAATGTAGAAGTGGTGATAGCCACCTTGAATGGTCTCCCAGGATCATGGGATTCATTCATGCGAAGAATGTATGCCAGAAGGAAGTGATTACTTTCAGTTGACTTCGGGAAGAAGAAGAAGCTCGACTCATAAGAAGAGAAGAAGAAGATGGGAGCAATTGAAGATCAAGCTCTCACCATTCAAAGAAGATCCCTCAAGCGATGAGGAATGTGAAGAACTCAATTTTTGAAGAACCTCTTATCCATCTTATCATTTAAATAAGAAATGATGATGTCATGAATGAAGAAGAAGATGAAGCAGAATGATCAAGATGGAGTTTACCCACAAAACAAATAAAAGATAAGTATTCAATTGTCACTTCATGATATTGTTTTGTTATACATTTGATTATATTCAGTTGATGTGTTATGCATGATAGATTGTTTGCATTAATGACTGTATACTACTAATATGCATGTGATAGGTAAGTAGCTCATGGTGCTCTCCATTGCTACTTATCTAGAATGAAGCCGCCTTGATGACATATTGGATTAGTGCACAATCTCAATAATGTCATGATAGAGATGGAAGGCATCTAGAAAGTTTATGTGAGATATGGATGAATGTTGTATTGGCTAAACAGTTGCATGATGCATAAGAATTTGTCATTATGCATATCTTTTACGAAATAGTTCTAACCATGTAGCTGGTGCATTTGAATTGTAGGGAAGGTCCTGTACAACCTCCTACAAGAAGAATGAGACTTGTTTTGAAGAACAAGTGATGACAATTCAAGATTCACTGCAATAAAATCCGAAGCTCCTAGGGTCAGAGACACCATGACGGAAGAAAGAGCTTCAGAGAGCGGTAGATCCACCTCGAAGGATGAAGACCACCATGGGTGCGAGAGATAACTCAAGATGAAGAAAAGAATGCTATGAAAGAAGTTATGATCAAAGAATAACAGTTGATCATGGGGAATGATGTATACGATATGATTTCGAGACATAAAGGGAAGTACATAGTATCCTCCATATGGATCCACAAGAACAAGTGTACAAAGCAAGGTTCGTGATTTTCCTCAGAAAGAATAGACTATGGCATGACATACTCTATTGACCAATATATATCAAGCATAGAACCACCTGTACAAAATGAAGAGGGAAGATGATACTCCACTTCAGGGGGAGTGACTGC